>OY720154.1:32850351-33450351 GCA_963082725.1 Pedicia rivosa
GCAAACTAAAGTAATTTTTGGAATTATTAATTCTAGCAATTCACGTGTGATACACCCTATTACTCAAAATCTCATAATTTATTTTTGTTACAATTAAATCGGGACCGCGCGTACGCAGTCCCGGCTACCAAAAATTTTGCGCACGAGTTATCCACATTAGGGATAATCGCGGAGGTCAACTCTACCGTAGTGCAATGGCAAAGCCTCGCCCCGGGGAAACCGCCTTATTGATCACGGTAGTCCCTACGCCAGGTAAGTATGATTTCTTTAGCTCTCAACGTACTATATTTGTATTCGAAAACAGTATTGACTAGCGAATTGAAGAACCACAAAACGAAAAAAAATAATATTTCAACATTTTTTATGTTTTTTTTTTTAATTTTCTTAAATGACCATATTTTATTATTCCATAAATGCATTTTTAAAAATTGAAATAGTTGTGTACCTACTGTTCTTCTATGAACAAGTAAACCTAATATTAAATGTGTAACTGCTTCTTTATTAATTTAATTTAAGATATATAAATAAAAACAACAAATACAGAAAAGTTCCTAATATTTCTTATTTACATAAACATAAAACAATTACAATTACGATATGTTACTTTAGTTTCAACTTTAAAATATTTATCTGTAAATAAAATTATATAATTTTCAAATTTTATTTTATTTTTTCTTACGACTCGCTACTCCAACACGTTTTTTTCTTTTTATAGATTTAGTTGAAAAGTGCTATAATTTGTAATAAGATGTATAATACATTAAATTATATATTTTCGTTGTGTATCTGTGGCAATTTAAAAATCCCCTCGTAAAACTTAAATAAATAGAGAACTACAACAAAGCATTCGCATTAACTTATTACCATGCAATGTGTAATTGAAGCCTTTAGCCAAACAGAAATACCACCTCGATAGATATGTAACATTTGTACTATCAAACGCCTTTCGAAATTTCATATTATGAAAATTTAGAGGGGTAATTTTTGGAAAGAGCCTAGCAAAAGCTGGGCCATAAAAAATACCAACAATATAAACAGAAACAGTGTGATTTATATAGTTTGATTTATTATTAAATATATTTTTTTTAAGGTTTGTAACATTTTTTTAATACGCTATATATATCCCGTGGCAGCATTGTATGTGAAATTATTGTTCTCTTTACAAAACAAAATTAAAATAATAATAATTTTTGTGAATAAAAAAAATATTTACAGAAAAAATTCCTAATTTTCGCTGTACAACTCGCTATTCAACCTTGTTCTTTTCTTTACATATATTCCCTTGAAACAAAATTATTTAGCTTTGCGCAGTGGCGATATCGTAACCAATGAGGATAAAACCGAGGTGCGATTATTGCTAGTTGAAAACTTAAACCAATACCCCGCCAAAGCGGACGTGAAATACCGTCCACTAAGGCAATTTTTGTCAACCCGAAAGGGTTAATGATTTGAAATAATATTATTTTAATTAAAGTTGCATTTATCTTCAAAATGTTTTCTCACAGAGAACATAAAACTGAGAATGCGTTTGTGAAATACGTTAGTACGCCTATTATTTTGTTACTATGATGGTTTTTTTTTGTTTTCATGTGTTTGAAGAATTTATAATATTTATAATAATAATATTATAAAATGAATTTTGAAGTACGGATACAAGTTTGACTTCATACATAATTTAATTAATTATTTAATTATACATCGAAACCAAAACTCAGTTACGAATTACAAGGAGGTCAAAAAACAGAAAAATTGCGTTACGTAAGTTGACAATTAATTTAACTAAACAAAGAACAATAAAATATTTGTATTAAAAATTGTAATTAAGAATAATGATAGAATAGCAAATGACAACAATGTTTCTGCAGAAGTTAAAAAATGATTTTTTATATTTTAAATTAAGAGTATCAAAATTGAGTTTTTAGACTCATTAGAGTGCCCCTCTCCACGGAAATCTTTAGTAAAAGGAGAAAGATTTATTCGACAATTGAAGAGAAGCCAGAGTGAACTTTCGGGTTTTCTCTGCAGCTTTTATTAAATAAAATATATTTTGATTAGCGAGTTATAAGCTAAAAACAGAAAAAAAATTTGTAATATAAATTGAAGCATTTGGTATTTTATACTTTTACTAAATTTCTAAATTTTACGTATGTGTTATTAACAACAATAAACAAATTGACTGAACTTTATACTATCGATAGGTTATTATTTCTTACTCAAAGTCCTTATGAGCATTTTACGAATGCAGGGCAGGTGCAAGCGCTTTATATTTATTTTTATTCTTTGCTATTGTTTTTATCTCCCTCCATGTAACGCCAACATTCCATTTTTATATGCAAAAGAAAATGAAGTCAATAAAGTTTACAAAAAAAAGAAGATAATTGTATTTTTATTGTTATAAGATTATACAAATAATTATATATTAATTGTTTTATGAATTATGATTATACTATATATATATATACTACATACATATGTATATATTTTTTGAATTTTGAATTTGTTACAATATTAGCAACATATCTTCCAATATAAATTAATGTTTATCTTATGTATAGGTTCTATGTTCGTAATAAATCTTTTATAAACTCAAAAAATCTAAATAAAAGAGAGTAAGAAGTGAATATTTTACATACTAGATACACTCTTAGAAGTCGTTTGAAGAAAATTCAATTTTCTATTTGAATTAAAAAATAAAGAAACTAAAGCAACGAAAATTGTATCCAAATATTAATCTTCATTCGGTTTAGTTTTTTTAATATCACCAAATTGTTTTGGCAAACCAATACGTTTTAATATAATTGTTGCTGCTCTTGGTTTAATATTCATCGGTTTCTCTGGTAATTTTTTAAAAGAATTCATATTGAATGATGTTGAAGTTGCTGTTATTAATTTACGATTTTGAGCAGTTAAATCTTCAATACGACGTTTTAATTCAACCATTTCCGTTGTTAAATTATTTATTTTTGAATTATTTGCTTTCATTAGTTGTTGTTGTTTTTTTTGTATATAACACATTTGGCGCATCTGAAAATAAATAAATAAAATTATAAAACTTTACAGTTTTATAACGGAAGTACTTTTACCCGTTATTATTTGCCATTATACGTCATATCATTTATTTTACAAGCAAGAAAAATGTTAGCTATTGAATCAAACAATTGGTACACCGAAAATTTTTATAATCGGAACGAAAACATTATATTTTATGCATCTTTTACAATAATACCGGCAACCATTTTTTTCACAATACCTTATTTGTTTGCAAATATATTTACCTTTTTAATTGCAGTTTTATATCTTCCTTCCATTCCAAGTAAAGCAAGAGTATTTTTTTGTGATTCTTTACATTCAGAAGGTCTAGATGGTTCAATTGGTGGAGTAGTTGTTGTTGTTGGTAGTTTAACAGCCACTATAAAAGCAATACAATATTTTAAAACATTTGATGAATTCTAATGTTGAAAAAAAAATCATAACCTGGTACAACTGTCGTTCCAGCAGAATAACTTAACCTTTGTGCATTAAAATTAGAATATTTTAATGAATTTACAATGTTATCATTAAAATGTTCAACAGCCATTACAGATATATCACGTAATTCTTGTAAATCTTGTATACCAAATAGTTCAGCATTTGATCCAACTTTACGAAGTGCTATCAGAACTTCATCAATAAACTAAAATGTATAAAGAAAAAGTATTATTTAATAAAATTTTATAATTTTTCCATTTACTCATTCACCTTTCCTGGAATAAAGCAGCACAAACCCAAATTAATGTATCTGTTATAAGCCATAGAAACCATTGACATTCGCGTTTCTACAAAAATCAAAGAATACTTATTATTACATTTGATCGAATAATTTAATAAATAATTAATGTTTACCAATGCATGTTAAAATACTTATATGATTGGCTAATTTATGAGTTCTAAAATAAAAAAAAATTAATTAATACAATATCAAAAATATATCATCAAATAAAATACTAACCTTCTTTCAGACTCCCTTCTTGGTAATAATCCTTTAATTTGTTTCAACTTTTTACTATGAATTTTGGTAAGCATTATAAAGCCACGATTTAATAAATTTTGTCCAATTCTATTAAATTTAACACAAACCTAAAATAAACAAAAATGTGAATGAATTAAATAAATATTTATAAAAACAAATATAAGTAGAATAATTAATTACAATTCGGTTCTTAGCAATTTCATCGTAAGATAAAAATTTGAATATCTCTTCTAATTGTTCTAATGGTAAATCTAACAAACTCATTTTACTTTTCTCTTATACACAATTTTTTAATTTATATAAAAATTACTTCAATCACTTGACCCAATTATTTACAATAATAATGTTACACAATGGATGATTGTAAAAAAGACAGAAAATGTAATAATTAATAATATAATAAGAACATTTTTTAGAATTAAAAATTTATTTGATTTGACAATACAAACATAGAATAAAATCGTGTTTTCGTTTAATGCTTAGTTAATCAAATCATAGACGTACTAAATTTTACATAATGAACTGGATTCTAAAAACTTAGTTATACTTTTTGCCAATTAATCAAAATCATTAATCGGAAATAAAAATAATAAATTCATTATATAAAACCAGCTAAAAAAGTTAAACCTGAATTTAATTTTATCTCAAACGAAAATACGATAATATTTCAATTCAATGAACTAAAAAGCACATTGATAAATGACGTTCACAATAACGTTGCAATATAATATATATGTTGTTGTTTTAGAGTTCAGAGTAAAGTTTTTTCAGTTCAGTGTTTGTTTTGTACACCAAAAATGTAAGAAAAAACAAAATTGTATTATATTTCATTAGCAACAAGTGACAATTGGGAAACAGTAGATTTGTACTGTCAAAAAATAGCACAACACTAGTGTAGCGTAAATTTACAATAAAGTACAATTATTACAATTCAAATGGAAATGTTCCAGTAATTTCATTTTCAGCTATGAATTTCTATTGAAATTCCAAAATATCACTGCTATTTTTGTAATGCACAGGCAGTGATTATTTTCATCAAATTCATTTTTGTATTTAAGAAAATGAAAATTCTTCTTTTCCTTTCTTCAAATTAGCATAAAATGTGTCAGTTAATTATTTTAAAACTAAACCACAAAATTTAACTTCAAAAAATAAAATATAAATGCAAAACGTATATTTTTTTTATTTTTACAAAAATATATTTTATTTTTTTTTTATTAATTTTAACATTATTTTATAAATACATATTAAATTAAGCGGATTAAAAACAAAAACAAAATATAAAAATTTATAAGTAAAACTTTACAAAATATTAAAACATATTTTGATTTAAAAATTTCCTTGTTTTCTTTTTGTCTTATTTTCATTTTAAATTTAAGACGTTAAACGTCATTAGGTGTGAGTATATGCAGTGTGCAAATTGAAATAATAATTCTAAAATTCTAAAAAATAGAAAATATATATTTAGTAAAAATTCTATTTTCCTAAAATTCTTTTCTTATAATTAAATTAAATGCTAAAATAATTCCAATAAATATGATTCCACTAGTTGATGAATAAATGGAGACGCCATTATTTTTCTCATGTTTAGATTGTTTACTTTTTTTTTGATCATCATCATCGCCATCATCATCAATCTTTTTCTTCTTGCCATCAATTTCATTTGATGGAATTTCAATTGTAATATCCTTATTTTTAAGATCAATATCTTTATTGATTTTATATTCAAATGAATTATCTTCATCAGCTTCTTCCTTTAAAATGTTATAATAAATAATACGATCACCGATCGGTTGAAGTGGACGAAAGTTATGTGTTAATTTTTCACCTTCAATATTTTGAATTGCACGAAACATTTCTATCTGTAAAAAGAAATTTTTTTAAATATTTTTAGAAATTAATAATTAACAGAGAAACTACGCGTGCAACGTTATTGTCTATTAATTTATAAATTGCATGGAAACAAATTTAGTAATTTTTTTCTGACGTCTTCAGGCAAATTTTATTTACATCAGAGAGGAATTTTTGCAATGCATATGCACAAAATCAAGTAATACTTAAAGATGTGTATTTTGAATGTACTTAAAATGTTCCCTGCATTCTTTTATTTAATGTGAACTCATTAATATACATTCTATATTTTTATATGATTTTTATTACAGAATCTCCATAAGAGAATATTAATAAAGACATAAAATTGTTTATTTTTTACCTGATCATGGGAAAGTGGCATTGCTTGTTTAAAATCAATCCAGGTGACAATTTCATTACAAGGAGGTGTTGTTAATGAACCATTATACGTATAATAATGATCAATATCATTTGAAAGTAAATCACGCAATATTGGTGGTTTAATAAAATCAGCTTTTGTTTTTGGCACAGTTACATTTGCTAATAAATATGTTAATTCATCATATGCTGCATTATCATAATCAGAAACTTCATAGAAAAATGCTAAAACTGATAAGCCATCATCTTCACTCATTGCAGCTTCTAATGAACCATAAAATTTTTTATAAAAAACCATATGAAGTTCACAGGGAAAACTAGAAATAAAATATATTTTATTTTAATTATTTTCTATTTTTTTTTTTTTTTTAAATTAAAATTTTAAATCAGAAAAATCAATTTCAATCATTTTTTTTTTTTTTTTGATTTTGATAAAATTGTTTTATGAAATTAAAATCAATAAATCTTTAATTTTTAAACCCATCATATGATGTCATGACTCAATTTACGCATTCACTATGCATATATGTACCATCGTTTATTTTAATATTTATATTTTTAACTATATGAAAAACAAAAAAAAAACTAACCTTTTACTATCAATATGATCTTCACTACCAAAAGTGTCATTATCACCCCAATGAAAATGTAATTGTGAAAATTCATAAATTCCTTTAAGTGGACCACCAGAGATTGTTGGTAATTCTTTAGATTCCATTGATAGCATAACTATAAAAAATAAATTCAATTAATATTTGATAAGAATGTTTAAAGTCTAAATCAAATAAAGAGAAAATAAAATTATATAGAATGGAGGCGGCAACTTAAAATAAATTACTGTATCAGGTAATTGAAATTGGAAAGCAATTAAATTGTTTATTCAACATTAAACATTAACAACATTATTATATTATTTCATATATATTATGATCAATTAAAATGCTACATAATCAGATAATTGGATAATAATACAATTTTCAATTTGTGTAAATAAAAAAATAGCGTATAGTAAAAGAATTCGTTAATTGATTCAACAAAATAAACAACAAAAAAAATTGACCGTGCGCGATGTGTTTGTGACGTGATTTTTCTTTTCTTTTTTCTTTTTTTTGTAACTTTTTTTTGTATTTCATATTTTCTTATAAATTAAAGTATAATATTTGTACTTCCGTGTCCGTATTCGTGTTCATGCCCAAATTACATTGTTATACATTTCTAATTAAAATTTTTTTGTTTGCGTCTTTATATTTTGTCATTTTTAATTTTAATTCAAATTAAAAAAAAAACAAAACATTTTATGCAGAATAAGCATAACACCTGAATACTTCAACATAAGCATTGGTGCGAATTAATAAATTTAAGTAAAACCAACAAGAGGAGGTTTCATAACTGAAGTTGAGTTATCAATGTACTCTCCCAATAATCCATACAAAAGGTTCCGATTATAAATTGTTTTTTTTTTTTTTGGTTTGCGTATAAATTGCATCTTTATTTAATTTCAATTTTATTTTAATTTTTTTTATATTTTATTCTTCTTCATCTTTCATCTTATATTATAATATTTATTACATCGCGAAATTGGAAGTTTCATCATAAATTTATTTTATCATTTTCTCTTTTTTGTTTTGTTTTGTTTTTTATTCTGAAGTTTTGAAATTTTTGTGTATATCATGAGACAATCACGCGAAAATTACAATACAATCAAGAAGCATAACGGTTCATCGTCATTCGATCATGTGTAAAAATTAATGTTTTTATAAGAAAGTCAAGGATAAAAGTAAAAAAAAAATATGAATGAGAAATTTCTTGGTTGATATTTTAAAATATAAAAAAAATCTAAATTATTGATTGAATATCCTTAGGGAATGTAAGGAGTGTAAAGGAATAGAATAACATTCTTCTAAAATAATTATGATCTGGAAGTTGAAGAGAACATTTTATTATTTTAGTTGAATTCTTTTTCGATTTATTAAAGTTTAATTATTTTTATTTATCAGAATATTCATCTTATGTGAAGACTAAAAATAACATTTAATAAAATGTTACATAAAAAAATCTTAAAAATTATATTAAAATTGGAATTTACAATTTACGTTATGCGTGTAATCATCTCACGTGTATTTTCTTTCAATGAACAAAAAAAAAACCCCGTATTTTATATTTTAATAAATTTTTGTTTTCTTTTTTTTCTTTCTTAAATCTTTATATACGAAGCTCTTTCACGTGATTTCGATGAACCGGAATAAACACAAAAAAAAAAAACTTTTAAATTTAAATAAAAAAAAAAACGAATACAAACAAACCAGTTAAATCCTGATATGGGTGGAGGTCAATTGTGGCCAACAAACCACATTTATTGGACCTGAATTCAATTTAAAAATTTTCTTTATAATTTCTTCTTTTGTTTTTCTTTTCTTTTTAATTTTTTAAAATTTATTGTGAATTGTGATAAAGTCTCAATGAAAAATATTTACCTGTATGTCCATTATTAAGTATACTCGTCTTTAATTGTGGTGTATCAAATCCATTTAATTTTAATGGTGGCATAACAATACGTTGAACATTTAATGAATCAATATTAATTGGACTTTGATGTTTACCAAAACATTTATTATATTGTTCACCCCAATGTGTTGGACCTTTTTCACCATCATAACCAAAATCTTGACTGTAACAACGATTAAAACCTGTAAATGTCGTACAAAAGAAACATAATTTGTTATTTTCGTTTTTATAATTGTTAAGAATTTCTAAACTAAAAAACATAATGTTGATGATCGTTTCTTTATTAAAAAAAAAAACCGGATACCCAAAAATACAAAACAAAAAAAAATCCAGGAACAACACAAAAATTTTAATCCAAATATTTTTAAATATTTTTTTTATTTTGATTATTTCTTGTTTCTTAGAAATTGATTGTATTTCTTTGGAATTTATAAAATCAAAATGTTGTCTTTCTTATATAAGTTAACGTTGGGATTGTATAATAAATTCTAAGAATTTTATATTAAAATGATAGAAGAGAAAGGGGGATTTTAAATATATGTAGAACAAGAGTAAATAAAAGTAAACATGACAACACAAAATATTCTTTACAAAATCAACCAAATTATTATTAATTTGAATTGAGACATTAAAAATTTGTTAACATTATTGATCTTGAACTTGAACTTTAAATTTAATTATTTTTAAATTATTAATTAGTGCATGTATATTTTTTCAACCATTACGATTTCTTCATCGATTAATATTTTTGCTTTTGCGAAAAAAAAAAAATGATTTAAGCAATTCTATCGTTGACGGGATAACAAACATGAATTTAATGTTAGAACGCGTGAATATAGAATTAATCTGAATTTTCAACAATAGCCAATAGACAATAATAAATATGAAATGCATGCTATGAATTTAAAAAAACTGCATGCACTCTTAGAATGAAAAAATAAAAATTATATAATTAAAACAACAACCAGGAAACAAAAAAATTGGATAAATATTCCGTTTGTGTTTCCTTTTAATTTCCTGTTTTGAAAAATATTATGAAAAATATTTTCATTTCAAAGTTTAATATTTATTTAATAGAATTTCATAATTTAATTCTGATTAAAAGTCGTGTATATTTTTTTCTGTTATTTGTTATTTAGTTGTAGTTTAATAACAACAACAATAAATTTATGTAAATCTGCGGCATGAAATAAAATCATTTTACTCATAATTAATATAACGAATGAACAACAAATACACGCAATGATTTATTATTTTTTTTCATTATAGATAAAACATTTAATTTCGATTATCTCTCTTCAGTGTTGATGGACCATAAAATAAAAACATAAAAAAAAAACATTGTGTAGTTATATAAGCACTTATGTAGGTAGTAGGTACTTATATATCGTAACAACATAAAAAAAAAACAGATTATTAAATCATTTAAACGAATAGGTACAGACAAAAAAAAAATCAACTTCTCTAGCAAACTTGTCTAGCAAAATTAGGCAACAGTTGTAGAAGCAAAAAACAAAAAAAAAAAAACACAAAAAAACTTTTAATAAAAAATAGTTTTGTTTATGGCGGTTTAAAATAAATTTTGGTTACATCCAGTTTTCAAGCTATAAAAGTTACAACAACAACAACAACAACAACATGAAAAATTAAATAAATAAAAAAAAAAAGCAACTAAACTTGAACTTGAACTTGAATTATATTATTATAGAAATTATACATATATAAGAACCTCTTGAGGTTTTGTGGGTCTGAGAAACAAAAACCTATTATTATTATGGGATAAGTTTACGTTTCGTAATTGATTTTTGTTTGCCTTTGTTTTTCAGTTTTTTTTTTATCTTGTTTCTGAATGATGGAAAAACCAAAAATATTTTGTTCATTTAAAAATTATCCAAATCAATTGATTAAATATTAAAAAAAAAACTATATAATTAATTTATTTGATTAATAGGATTTTAATCGATAGTTTAATCTGAACCAAAAACTGTATTTATTGGAATTAATTAAATGCACATTTAATTCATTTTAAAATATTAGGTAATCGAATTCATGGCATATGATGGCCACAAACAAACAATGACAATTATAAAGAAATGAAAATTACTAAAAAGTCTGGTACGTTCTTAATGAAATTGGATTAAATTTATTGTTACAATATTAATTAATTTTAATTATTAATTAATGTACAATTTCCGGTTCATATCAATTTAGACAATCATAATAAGGGGCTGTCCTATTTAGTTCTTTATTTATTTATAATTTTTACAAAGAAAATTAATTCAAAAGATTTGCCGCAATTAATTTGTCACAATTGGTATAAGTCTTTCAATTCTAATATGGGATCTCCTTTAGGTTTAATTTTTGATACTGAAAATTTATGTGTGATTCTATGAAATTAATAAAATTATTTGATAAAATAATTAAATGTTTTAAGTCTTCTACAAAAGATTGAATTTTATTTTTCATTATTTTTTTGTTTTTCTGTTTTTCATTAATTATTTTATTAACTCTGTCTAAATCGACATAATTTTAAATGCGAATTAATTAATATGTTTTATACTTATAGAAGCGAACGTAAAATGTAAAATTTCTGTATTTATGATTTCTTATAAAATTTAAATGACTAATTAAAAATACCTTGAAATTGAGTAAATAAAGTAATAAAATTACTAAATGAAAAATCTATAAAAACCAATCGAAATGTAAAATTAAATTTAAAATTTAGAAATTATTCTTAAAGTATTATAGTCAGCTGCCTGAGTTAACATCAATCGCATTCTTTTATCACATGTACTAGAAATTTAAACAATAACAAAAATTTAATAAAATTCTTCGTAGTCATCTGCGGTAGTCAGCTGCTTGAGTTAACATCAACAAATCGATTTCTTTTATCACATACTTTGGCATTTTAAATTCATATAAACAATATCAAACGTCATCATTGCCGTCATCATTCTCATAATTATCATCAACATGATCATCAACAAAATACAGAAGTAAATAAATATAATTACAACAAGTTGAAACAGACTGTAAGACTACAACATTAATTGTTGTCTGTCGTTTTTTTTTCGTTTGTTTTTTTGAAGGCCAATATTAAATCTAAGAAAAAGAAGAAAAAAAATGTGCATATTTTAGAGCCGCACTATTTAGACATAATTTAATTATATATTTGCCATTTTCATTATTAAAGTAATTAACAAAACATTTTTCATTTCTAAAAAATATTCACACCTTTAATAATTTTTTAATTACCAACGATTATAATTAAGAAAATTGAACACGTTTAAAAATGGTGATAGCAATAAATTATTTCAGTTAACACATTTTATCTTATAATTTTCCCAATTTATATTTATTGCAAAAAAATTTAAATCAAATGCATTTAATTTAAAAAAATGGTGACGTTTAATGATAACGTTTATTATATTTTTATTTTTTTTTGTTAATCTTATGAAATTGATTTATTATTTTCTAATAAAAAAAAAATCGTTATTTTTTTCACATTCACAGTAGACAAAATTTTTTTTTTTCTTTGTCACAATAATAAATATTTAATAACTGTTAGAATAGCAATTGGATTGAGTAGGATTTATTAAATAAATCTAAAATCTTAAGATTAAAGCTTATAAATTCAACTGATTAAAGCTTAAGGATCAATTATTGAAATTTAAAAATAAGAAACACTTAAATTAAATTTATTATTCGTACAACAATAAGATGATTTTTCAGATTAATCCAATATCATCTCTATAATCAAATTAAAGAAAATAAAATATCAGCCAACATTAAAATCTAAAATTACAAAAATATACAAAAAGTTCCCTTTAAAAATTCAATACATAAAATTTCTTTTGTTACAGAATTATTACATTGAAATTTATTTGTAATTAAATTTAACTCACACACACACACACTGCCATGAGTATTAATTAATTTCTTAATATTATATTATTTATAAAGTTTTCTAGATTAAATCGATAACAACATATAATTATGTTAAGGGCAAAAATATGATGAAGATGATGACAAATTTATATTTATTTTGTTTCTTTTTAAATTTTATTTGTTTATTTAAAATAATTTAAATCTAACTTGTACTTGACATTTAATAGAAACAAGAATATTTAATTACATTTTTTTCCTTTTAATGAATGACATTGCAAGTTCACAGTAATTTTCTATATTATTTGCCATTTATTAGTTATAGAAATGAATTTTATATGAAAATTGTTATTAATTATTAATAAAATATTGTTTCAATTATAAGTTGAAGCAATTTTACGTAAATATTGTTGAAGAAAAAAAAAATGTTAATCAATAAATAACAATAAAAATAGAATTATTGGTTTGGTAAATAAGAAGAAAAATGCAGATGGTAAATTTTCATGTTGAATAAAAAATTAGGTAATTTTTTTTTTTGCACGCATTTTATGAAAAATTTAATTTTTTATGGTTTTCTTTTAAATTGAATCAATTTTTTATTGTGACGCAGCGTGTAAGTATTGACATTCAAACATACGTGACTTCATGAATATTTTTAATTATTTGCAACAAATTAGACAAACGAATCGTATACTTAATACAAAAGAAATTTTAACAAAATTTGAAACGGTTTAATATTTTTGGTGAAGTTCAAAAAATTGTTTTCAATTCAAATTCTGTTTTTTTTTTTTAATTTCTAAGTTGGATTGAATAACTTTCACCTTTGATTAAGAAAATTTAAGATTTCATATAAAGAAAAATAAACATTCTGTTCGTTTGTTTCAATAGAAATGTAAATAAAATGTCTTCCGTACCTTTCGCTCCAATTTTTTTCTTTTTTTTTTGACACTCTAACAGAGAAAATAAAAATTTGATCACGCATTCGTTGTCAATTTTTAATGTGATGTCACAAGGAAACAAAATAAAATTATGTACAAAGATTTGTTAACACTTTTACTTTCACGTTTATTTTCATCAAGAAAATAATAGTTAAGTCTTTAAGTTTTATAATAATAATAATAATGTTGTTGTTACCTTTTTTTTTCTTTTACTCTACACAAAAAAAAAAAATTACATTCTCCTGGTTCGTGTTTCAAACATCAAATAATTTAATATTAAATCAAAATGATATCGTCACATTATAAAACAAATACAAGAAGTGAAAAACACATCATACAGTTTCCGGTTAAAACGGAATAAATAATTTTTGTCTATCCGGATTTTTAAAGAATAAAATGATTTTATCTTTTCTTGTTTCCCATTGTCTTATGATTTTTTTTTTTGTTTCATTGATTCATAATTATTCATTTATTATTTTGATGACTGAAAAATAATTAAATTTTGTTCTGTATTTAGTAATTATTTGTACTTCAAATATCATTCATATTATTAATTCGGTTTCATTGTCGTGTCTTAAGTTAGAGTTGTTAAATTGTTAAGACATAATTAAAGCCTGCGGTTTTACCAAAAGAGAAATACCAATATTTTTGTTTCGGGAATAACACAACGATCTATAATTTTAGATTTATTCCTCTTTACCATTTTAATCATGAATTTAGCAAAAGGGGAATTATTATATGAAGATAATTAAAGATGAGTCAATGAAATAACCAAATATCTTATAAAATATTGACCTGTATCGAAATGTATATAATTAGATGTTTTCATATTGCCGTGTTAATTTCAGATATACAAATTATAACATCTTTAACTGTAAATGACTTAACACATAACACATAACACATCAACCAAATGAGTTTTTCCATGATTCATAAATTTTCTAATATGTAATTTTTTGATTAGATATTGTTAAATGTTTGTGCTAATAAATTTATATTTGTTTTCCTTTTTTGTTCTTGTAAAAATTATTCAACTTTTTTTTGTTCTAATCTTGTTTAATTACATTTCTTTGGGAAATTTGTAAGAAATTATGTTATCAAATCAAATGAAATCATTCAATGTAATTTCCTTAAGAATAATGAATAAACTTTAAATTATACAATGAATAAATTTAGGACAAAATATTAGATAATTTATGTTTGTATTTTAGTATCAAACATAATTATTATAAATCTTTAAATGATTAATAAAAACATAAGAAAACCAAGATGTAAAGTAAGAAATGTTGAAGGTAAAAGACATAATTCACAACAGTTATTTAAGATATTTAAAGACAGAACGTGATATTCTTGACGTTATATGAAACTGTGAAAATATTTTTAATAAGTACAAATCAATACTATAAAGGAGCACGTGCCATATTTCTTATGAATAACTTTTTAAATTTTGTAGGATAAAAATTTATGAGTGAACAAATTTATAATTCCATACTGCCAGAATATCATTAAAATTCTTGTATTAAATTCAATTCAAGTAATTATTATGATAAAGCCGCGTCAATATTTAATACTTGTTGCCGTCATTTTATTGTTGTGTTTTTTTTATTTGTGGTTTAACAATAATAATAACAGAGAAATAAATTTGTCATTATTATTATAAATATAAATAAATTCTCAGAAATAATTGACAAAAAAAAAAAAAGAATTAATGAAACACAACAAGACAAAAATATTTTGAAAACAAATAAAATTTGTTGCTTCCAAAATATAAACAAAACTATGATGATCGTTTTTCTTTTTGTTTTTATTTTGTGCACCAGTGATTCATCAATTATAAATTAGATCAAACAGAATAGCAATAACAGCATGAAAATATAGAAACAAAAGAAAAGAAAAACAAAAACAATAACAAGAAATTTCGATTTAATTCGAAACACATAATAATTTGTCATTTTATGTAAATCTTCATTATAAATATTTGTTTAGTTCGCTAATATATAAAAGGCGTGACAATTAATGACAAACATGCGATTGTTTTTCCACTTTAATTTTGTTGAATTAAAGAAAATTAATAAATTAATTTAGACATGTCAATGTCAGTAAGATTAAACTTCAATCAGAAAATTATTGAAATCATTAAATTAATGTTGGCGGGATGTTTTATTCTAATAACGTTAATTTGTTAACAATCAAAAGTAAACTGGAATTTTTTCTTTTTTTTATTAAATAACAAAAAAAAAAACTACTCAGATTATATTTTTGATTATTATAAAAATATAATGTGATTATTAGTTATGATTAACGTAATTATATTATTATAAATGCCACATCAAAATAAAATAAAAAAATAAATAAAATAATGGAGGCGCCTGGTTATTTATGATAATCCAAATAAATCAAGGAGTGAATTACGAGCAGATTTTTTTTTTGTTCAAAATTACAAAACGAATTTACTCTTTGTTACATTTACTTTTTTCTACTCGGGATGCATTAGAATTTAAATTACCCAGAGTTAAATTACGTTATGATCCCGTCGAAATAAATTACCCATTTTTTTTTTGTACAAAGCTCGAAGTATTTCCTGCGACAAATGATTTCGTTTTATAACCAGAATTTTAGCCGTACGTAAATTATTGACTTCTTTATCGATTGTACTGTACTTAATTCATTGCATTTGAAACTTGACAATTAATTGATAGAATTTGAATCGATTGAAATTATAAGATGATGATGAATTTCAATTTCATAATAAGTATGTAGATACTTTAAAGTGGAAGGGATAACATGGATGTCTTAAATTACATAATATTGATATTCAATATTCAATAAAAAAAAAAAAAAGAAGTTTAATAAAAAAATGCAAATTACTTTGTCTCTTTCACTCTTTAACAATTATATTTTTTTATTTTTTGTCGTATCCATTTAATTTTTTTTTTCTCTCTATATACAATCCAAAAATTATTCTATAAAGATTAAGTTAGTTACAGTTTGTTCAGAATCCGTCGCGAATTGTTAATCAGCAAAAAAAAAAAGGTTACATGTTTTAGAATTGTTTTAATTGTTACAATGAAAATGGTATGCGCGTAAAACATTCACAAATGTATTGGGTTTTCTCTATATACATAAATTATTGTTACAAAAAATTGTTTAAAAAATAAAAATAAAATCAGAATTAAATCACGTCATCAAAACATCAATGAAACATTGTGATTCATTATTTAATAACATGAAAAGTGTGAAGTGAAACTTTTATATGTAGATGAAATCTTTCTAATAAACATAATTAATATTCAAATGATATTAGTCGCGTACATTATTTTTCATTAATAATTAAATTAAATAGCCACGTCTTTTATTCATCAACTTTAATAAAATAAAAAAATGTTTTTTTTTTGTGAAACGAAAAGAAGAAGAAAAAAAAAATTGACAAAAACTTCAGTCATAAAAAAAAACTGAAAGAACTCAATCAATTAAATATATGCTAAAAGAAATTAATTTACAAGCTACTTATTATTATTAATATTATTATTATGAACACGATAAGTCTACTAAAAAGTAACATTTATTTGATTTAATAATTTAAGTCAATTTAAATAGAGAGTGTGTGAGAGAGAGAGAGAGAGAGAGAGAGAAACTAAACAATCCGACTGTGATCATAAAAAAAAATTAGTGTAATATTGATTTATTGATTAAGAACACGATCAAATGACAGAATGTTAGTGATCTGTAGTTTGTGTTTGTTTGTTTTTTTTCTTTTTGGACTTTAAACGATCATTTTAATTTTTTCTTTAAATTTAATTTTTGTTTCTTTTTAATTATCATAATTATTATTGATTAAAATTTCTTAACAGTCATTTATTTATTGTATACTTAATTTTTTATTTGTCTCTTATTTTATATACACATTTTGTTGTTTTTTTTTTTCGTTGTTGTATTTTTTCTGTTGTTGTTTTTGTTGTTTTTTGTTGTTTTTGTTGCCTGCTGAATGAGTCAGATCCCTTTAATACTTATTACACGTAGACCTAAACATTAATTAAAATTTTTCTTTAAACAAGAAAAAAAATAAATATTAAATCTTTAATTATTGTCATCATTGAAAAAGAAAACAAAACAAAAAAAAAAAAAAGATTAATAATTCGCAGAAAACTTTGAACTTGAAATGTTTAATTTTTTCTTTTTTCTTTTCGATTAAAATAATTTTTAATCGTTTCCAATTTTTTAATTAAAGACAATAACGAGGACATAAATTAATAAATAATTTAATATAAAGAAATGAAAATCAACAATAAAGAATTCGATTTGTGTGTACGTGTGACGTCATAATATTACAATACACTAATTTCTTAAATAAATCCGGCACGTTCGCCAAAAGTAAAAAAAGTAAAAAAAAGTAAAAACGCAACGAAACCAAACAAAAAAAAGTAAAAACACAAAAATATGCTTCACTTAAGTGAAAGTAAAAATTTTAATTTTGACGTCATCTGTGACGACCTTTTATTTCACTATTACACCTTTTTGTATTTGTTACAAAAACAAAAATATAAATTTTTTTTTTGTTTGTAATTATTTTTTTAATAACCTTGAAGATTGAAACAGAAATACACAAAAAAAAAAAATGCCGTCAGCGATCTAGATTATATTTTTATAATTGAAAAAAAAAAGAAGTTATTTTTAAAGTAATTAAATTAAATGCAATTAAATTAATTAAGTTTCAATTAATCTTAATTTCATCTTTTCCTTTTATAGAGATTTGATTTCCTATTCTTTATTTTTCTTTAATTTCAATACAGGATTTGTCTATTCCTAATTAATCATTGATAATTTCATATAAGACAACAAACAAATATATTTTTCTAACATTTCTAATTTTTAATATTTTAAAAGATTTTCGTTTCGGTATACTTTAGTTAATGATTTGTACAAGGTGATTAAAAGACAAAAATGGAAAGGGGGATTTTACTCTTTACAATTAAAATTAAATCATTTTTTTTTTTTTGCCCTACAAGTCAAAGTTTGAACTCACGATTTCACAATATGAAATAAATATGTTAGCCCATTCGTAAATGTGTGAGTCAAGATAAAACACATTCAAAAATATGTGTTGGTACACATCGTGACGTCACTTTTATCGATACTTATTTGACGATAAATGTGCAGAATCGCTACACTGGTGTTCATTTACTAAAGAGAAAGAAAGTACAATTTTTGTTGTTACTTTTTTTTTTTTTTGCACGCATAAAATTTATCTTTTTTTTTTCTTTGTTTGTTTTGCCAATATTTGACTTTACGGAAATCCTGATCTACAAAAATAATCACACCCATACAATAAATAAATAAAGAAAAAAAAGTAACCCCCTCCAATCAATCAACAGCAATAATCACAAGAATGAATTGTACAGAAATAATTAGCAGCATTATTCAACTTTGTACACCTTTTTTTTTTTTTATTAAAACCAAATAAAATAATCTACATTCCGATAATTGAAAGAAACAAAAATTAATAAGTGCAAATTCACTGAGCTAGAATTGATGATGATGATTTTGATGATCAATATTTAAATTGCGTTTTTATTAAAAATGCCATTTTTAAAATTTTTGATTTTCTTTAAAGAAAAAATATTTTGAACAATTTCAATAAAGTTTCAATAATGCACCTAAAATATAAAACGTTTCGTTTTAGTGACAATTCAAATAATTAATAAAGAAAAAACTGCAATTGTTTCAAAAAAAACACAAAAAAAATTAAATAAACGAAACAACAAACAAGAAAAAAAGAACCGGGGAGAAAAATCAACGAAAATAAAAATAAAAATAAAAAATAAAAAATAAAAATGACTTAACCTCACTTTTATTTTTTCTGTTTTGTTTACATTTTTACCTTACATTTTTTTCCTTCCCGTAACTTTTTTTTTTTTCGCTCTCCGAATTTTTGTTTGTTTTGTTGTTTGTGTTGTTCTTGTTGTTGTTGTTGTTGTTATTTTTAATAGTGGAATTTGATTACCGTAAATTGTATAAATTGTGTAAATTGTATCGAAATCAGTTTTTTTTGTTGTTGTTGTTGCTATTTTTTTTTTTTAACCAAAAAAATTATTTTTACAAACATTTGACTTTTTATTTTGTTGTTGTTGTTATTGTTATTGTTGTTGTGTACTTTTTTTTCCTGTACTTTTTTTTATTTTTTTTTGACAAAAAAAAAATTCGTCTAGCAATTCACCCGTCTAAATTGTTTATTTTTTAAAATGATTTTATATTGTGTCATCATCAAAATCATCATCAACAATTTATAATAATCATCATTATCATCACAGTTCACTGGAGATTGTTTTTTTGGTATTTATAATTTCAACAGACGGAATATGAGAATATTTTTCAATGTTGTTAAAAATTTCGCCTTTATTGACAAATAAAATGAAACAATAAATCGCGATAAGATTAATGGAATGTATTGGTGGAATTGAATTAAATTAATAAAAAAAAAAAAAAAAACCACACAAAGGAAAACAATAAAAGAAAATATGGATTAAAATTAAGCTTAGCACGAATGAAATAAATGATTTCTATATAAAAAATATCTTATTTCAGATTTTGTTTTTTTATTTGTGTTTGCATTTTTTGTTTATATTGTTGTTGTTGTTATTGTTGTTTTTCTTACTTTGTGACTTAATCATAAGTGTAGATTTATTTTCTTTTATTAAATATTAATTTTTATTTTGTATTTTTTGCTTCACCTTCTAATAAAATCCTTGACAATGGCACTCACTAAAATACAAAGTCATATATTTGTACTGAAAATAGATTTTAAATCTGAAGATAAAATATGTTATTCTTGTAGAGAGAGGGAGAAAGAGAGAGAGAGAGAGAGAAATATGACATAATAATTAGCATAAAATAGTTTCAGTTGTTATGTTTTTAATTTTATTTGAATTATGTAAGATGAGAGAGAAAAAAAAACAATGTAAAATGTCTTAAAGATTTAAAGGGTTCAAGTATTATGTGATGTGGATAAAATATTTTTTTGATTGAGTTGTTTCCAAAAACAAAAACAAAAAAAAAAAAAAGAGAGAAGACAAAATTCATATTGAAGGTCGGTCAATCATCTTTACTTGAAGAATTAGACACAGACGTTTCAGTTACATTAAAATTTAACATCAATTATTGATTCAATCACTTTATTATCTGTTTCAATAAAAATGACCTTTTATAAAAAAAAAACCCTTTAAATGTTTTTTTTAATCATTTACCAAAAAATCTTTACTATGACGTGCAAGCAAACACAATATACAACAGCGCATGAGTAAATTGCTTTGCTTCTACGATTCCAAAGTACATAAATAATTCCCACTTTAATAATGTAATCCAATATTTAGAAAAATAAAAAAATCTAAAGAAAATGTTTTCTTAAAAAATTCACAATTTTAATGTCACAAAAAAAAAAAAAAACGATCACATTTTGTTTCGTTTTTTTTTCTTACTTCCTGTTTAATGTCTCATCGTTGAGTATTTATAAATGACTTGAATATTAATTTATCCCATTATAATATTTTTTTTTTTTTTTAAATAAATGAAAAAATGAAAAGAAAAGAAAAAAAATGTAAAAAACACAATTTTCTACAATTTGATAACAATCTCAAGATGACGATCACAGTAAAAATATGACAAAAAAAAAGAAGATAATGTGCAAACAAAACTGACAGAATATAAATGAAAAATTGTTTCCTTTTCATGTTACATATTTTTTTAATAATTTATTTTTTACAATCAACAAAAATCTTGTTTTAAAAAAAATAATTATGATAAAAATGAAATAATTAATGAGAATTAATTATTATTTGTATAATTTTTTTTTCAATATAAAAATAATTATGATGTAATTGGTAATTATCTCTCCTCTCTACACATTAAGATACACATAAATGGTATGATAAGAGTGGAGAGGGGTGAGGGGGAGATAGATAATAGTTCATAAGAAAATACAGACAGATTAATAAATTACTTTATTTTTTCTTTTGCTAATAAAAAATGTCATCGTATTTATTTCTATTTATAATTTATGGATTTTATTCCGGTTTTGTTGTTTATTTTTTTTTTTTTATATTAAAAATGCATTTTTAAAAAGCGTCTCACTGTCTACAAAAATCTTTTCATATAAAAAGTTGATTCTATAATAAAAATATCAGAAGGCATAATCGAATATAATTTGTGTTCGCAAGTAGGAACTTTAATATTTTTTTTATCATATTTTATTGCATCTGAAGAAAATAAATGGGTTTAGTTAGTTGTAAATTATGTGAAATTATCTTGTCATTTGAATTGATTTATAGAAATTTTCCATTTACACCAACAAACCAACTATACAAAGATGATGTTAGATTTATCTTAAATTTTAGTGTAATTCTTAGTGGAAATTTTTTATTGACAGTAATTACAGAATTAGAGACGTGTCACCATTTTAATTTCATTTTATTTCATTTGTTACATTAAATATTTCTCGATAATCTATTTTGATTATTAAATTAAAACAAAATCAAACACATACAATAAAAAAAATGACATTTTAATGACGTTATAGGAAATACATTCCAACATTGGAATAATTTTCAAATTATTTAAAAATTATTAATATGTGAAACACGATTTTTTGTAAATGAAGAAATGAAGAAATATTATGAAATGAACTTGAATTTTATATAATCGTATTGTAAACGCAATTGAACCAACAACTAAACTCTTTTCCTATAAGTAACTACAACGAATTAAGTTACTTTGAACTTTATTCAATTCACATCTTTTTCTTAATCGTTTATTGTGAAGACTTAATAATTTTTTTGTATGTTTACAATATTTTTACAAGCTCGTCCTCTGTTCTGAATATTTATTTTTGTTATAAAATACTTTTTTTTTTACATGAAAAAACCTTTAAATAATTTTGTTTACTTTTCCCTAAAACAAAACTGAACGTAGGAAAACCTTGAATAACAACAATTGTCCCAGAGAAGAAGAAAAAAGTTCATTCAATAAAAAGTTTTTCATAGAGAAATCATTTTTTTTGTTTATAATTCTATTTTTTTATTTTTTGTTTTTTTGGTCAGACACTTTTTGTTTTTTCTTTTTTTTATGTTAGTCAGTCATAATCAGAAATAAATTAACCTTCATTATTTAATCATAACAGATGTTTATTAAATGGACAGTTTACGTCTTATTTTCTCTTTCATTCCTTTTTTTTTTTTTTTGTTATTGAAAAGGTTCTTAGAAATTTTATAAATTTTCTAACAAAAAACGATTATGTAAATATTATGGATAAATCTATTCAGCCGTGGGATTACATCGAACTAAATTCATTGATGTTATTTCTGTGTATGGTTTTATCGTAAATGTATTCATTGGATTTTACCAGAATTGGTTAACTTCACTTAGTTTTTTAATAAAATAAAATGAAATTAACAGATATGAATTTATTGTTGTCTTGTCTTTATATTAATTTTATATTGTTTAAAAAAATGTATTTGTCAGAATTAATCATTAAACAATTCGTTAATATTTATTACTGAATTCAACGAAACATAAATGGTGATGATTTATATAATGAAATCAATGATCTATTAGATAATGATGATGATTAAATTTGAATATTTTAACGCATAATAAACATTTGTGACTGTGTTTGTTTGTGTGTGTGTGTGTGTTTGCTGAGTGTCAAAGTCAATCGACATAAAATATGTAATAATTGTATTAAACGAGTTTAACATTTAATTAATTTCACTTGTTCTGTTTTTATTGTTTTTCTTTTTTATTTGTGTTTGTCATTTTAACTGATCGTGAAAATGTGTGTGTGTGTGTGTGTGTCTGTTGACCCATTATAATGTCAGATCAAGCGTCAATTTTAAATGATTAAAAGACAATTTAGTTTTTTTTTCTTTTTAACAAATTTTCTTAATTGAAATTCATAAATAATTCAAGTTTGTATTTTTCACCATTTTGACAAGATCAAGATCATTCAATATGATGGAAGAAAAATACATAAATCAATTGTAAGCATAATTTTTGCGTCAGAAATGAGAATTAAATTTATTTTCGTCACGGTTACAAATTTTAGACTTTTCAACGTATGACTTTTGTATGCAATTAATTGTCATTCACTCCCATAACATTTTATATTGACAAGATCAAGAATTACACTTTGTCTCTACCACACAATTTATACTCCAGTTTAATATTTTTCTCAACTTACTCCTTCTAAATTTCTTACCAGACGTACCTCAACATTATTTTTCTGAATTTTTTTATTATTTAATTATTAATTGTTCAATGTAAACTTAAAAAAAAATGCAATTACACAAAAATGTAACACAAAATAAATACATTAAAAATATTACAAAAATGTGTAAATTGAAGCATGACAAGATGAAGTAATTAAAATTTGTGTCATTCTTGTTGAATTCTTTTCTTTTTTTTTTGTAATTACACAAAAAAAAAGGAATGAACAAAATCTTGTTAAATTTTTCAATTTAAAATTTAAATAAAGAAAATAAAATATAGGATTAGGATTTGAATAATATTTGTTCTGTATTTCAGTGTCATACCGCATATGGTGAATTAATAAAGTTTAAAGTCATAAAGTACCTGCTTTAATTATATACAAAAAATATCAATTAATTACATTTCGATTTCGTTTCAGTTAGCATTTTGATAATAAATTCAGTTGAAATATAGAAAAAATCTAATAAATCCGTAACAAAATAATTAAAATTTCTGTTGTAAATTTCTACAATAAATTTTTTTTTTAATTCACATTTAAAATTTGAAATAATTTTTATTTTAAATTTAATTTTAATTTGAATTCTTTTCATTTTACTGTTTAGTTTGTTTTTTTTTTCTTCTCATAAAAAAAAGTATTTTTTTTTATTAAATTTAAGAAGAAGAAGCAAAAGTCCCATTCACTTTATTTCTCATTCTCATTCTCTTTCTCTCTCTCTTTCTCTCTCTCTCTCTCTCTCTCTCTCTCTCTCTCTCTCGTCAATAATTATTTTAATTCAATTTTCCATTTAAATTTGAACAAAAATTTATTTTGATTTGCACAATTTAGTGAAATTTTAATTATTGAAAAAAAAATGTGAAAAATAAATCAAAATCAGTGGATTATGTAATATTATGTGCTAAAAATATGTTGTAATAATTATTAATCTAAAGTGAAACTTTTGTAAATGGATCAATTTATTTTTACTTCAATTCTTCAGTTCAAATTTTTAAAAAAATAAAAATATTTTCTATAAATAAGTCCAGTACCTGGATTACTATAAGTATGCGAGTACCGAAGTGAGGGAGTGAGCGCGTATAACTGAGTGCATGTGCGAATGAGTAAAGTGAGTGGTGACTCGCCCTAGCATATTTATCGTAATCTAGGCACAGATAAATTTACAGTGAATCTTCATTCAGCCGAATGGTACCGAAAGACATTTTAGGTAACTACATATAGAGATGGTCACTTTCAAAGGTTTATTCTGCATTTTTAATAAAATAAATTATGTAACAGAAAAATTATTCTTAAAAATTTCAATTTTTATTTCAAACGAACAAATGTTTTTTTATAGAATGTTTGATGACAGAAAATATGGGGTCAGATAGAGGAAGTGTGATTTCATTTAAATATCTTCAAAGTAAAAATAATAAATAAGAATAAAATCTTGGAAAAATTGAATTGAGTAAAAATAAATAATAAATGTATTAAATTTTATTTAATAATTTATTGGTACATTTGTAGAGACCATGAAGTTCAATTGAGGTTATTTGTTTAGATGTAATTTTTTTTTTCTTTATTTTTGTTTGTTGCGTTTTATTTTTTTTGTTTGTTTGTTTGTTTGTTTGTTTGTTTGTTTTAAAAATGTTCATTTTGTTTATTTTTTGTTGTTGTTGTTATTGTTGTTGTAAAATTCAATGTAAACCGCATTCATGATCATTTAATTAGCAATAGAGATGCATTAAATATAAATATTAGATTATTTACTACTGTACTCTATATGTACCCTACTTCTAAACTTTCATAAAAAAAAAAAAAGAATACATAAATCTCATCATCATCATTATGAATATTTAGAAATTTATCTTGAAACTGTAAGGTTTATCTATTTGATCTTGTGTTGATCTCACTTACATTTATATTTTTTTGTTATATTTTTTTTCTTATGTTTTCTTACAAAAGTTTAAAGAATTTACCTAAAAATGTTTAATTTATTTGTTTTGTTTGTGTTTTCGTCAATTTTTCAAGTACATCATATAAATGGATTAGAAAGAAATAAAAGGACATTAATATTTCCACAAGCGAATCCACAACGTCATCAAGTAAGATTTGATTAAATAACTTTTAAAATTTTTAGAAGGAAAATTCCCTTTTCTATTTTTCCAATCAAACTTTGTAAAAAATTGTATACGAAATAAATTTGAAATGTTGAAAAGTTTTTCAATTAAATAATTTATTGTTTAAAAATCTCATATTTAAAATTGTTTCTGTTCCAAGTTTATTGCTGGTGTTGGTATTCCAGTAGATTTAGAGGAAATGTCTATAACAACTGGTTACGTATTAAAAGCACAATATTTTCTACCAATAAATGCAACAGAAATTCGTCGTCCATTTGAATGGAAAGATCGTGATAAACGTTCAGAATTAAATGTTGAAAAATATGATGGAAAATTGAAAGAAATTAAAAGAAGTAAAATTAAGAATGAAACAAATGATTTTCGTTGGACTTTATATAAAATGATTGAACAAATTGCAATAAGTCATGGTCTTGAAGGAAGATCATGTTTATTAAGGACAATTTGTGAAGCAGCATCAATTCCATTTACATATTCGAATGGAATTATTGGTGAACTTCTTCACGTCATTTTAACGTAAGAATTTATTATTTAATTATTTACAATTGAATTTTACTAGAATTTCTTAATCATATAAATTTAATTATATTTTTTATTAAAGGCCTTCAATAACATCCGAGAAAATTTCCCAACATTCTGATAATGAACATTATAGGGCAGAAGAAATGGGACGTGTTGGTGATTCATGTGAATATATATTTAAAAATTGTGATAAATCATTATTAAATTTTTTCACTGAAATTATTTTATCACAATATAATTAATTTTTTCAACACAATAATTAATTATATTTTTTTTTTCAATCATCACAATAATTATTTAAACTAAATTGTGTTGGAAAATTTTTGTTAAGTATTTTTGACCGGATATAAAAGTTTTGTGTTTAAGTTTTGATTATTACACCAATTTTTATTCAAATGAATTTTTGTTTTTTTGTTATTCTAAACAACCGAAACTTAAAATTATAACAATTATCTTACTAATTTTATGAGGAAAATTAACGGAAATTTTTCATTTCTGTTACAATAATTATAATTTCTTTAATTTTGTATTTGTGTTTTTTTTTTTTTTTTTTGCAAGTTAATTAGAGAAACTGAAAACGGACAATTCCTTTGTCGTTACGTTCAATATTTTCAATTTCATGAATAATTTAATAATTTTTTTTCTTAATTTTAAACTTTTTTTTAAAGATTTAAATAAAATATAATGAAAAATCCTACCTGCAATTATTATAAGGAACACTTGAATTATAATTCGTTTATCAGCCATTTTTCTATCGTCTTTTATTCTAATTAAATTCAACACGTTTTGTTTTTATTTTTACAATTAAAAAAAAGTATTTAGTACACTATTTTTTAACGTTCAAGTTTTTACTAGAAGAAGTTTTTACTAAGAGAAACGAACAAACTGTAAAAAAGTATAAACAATTTTTTTTTTACACAAAGAAATAAACAGAATTTTTATTTAAATCGGATTTAAGACGGATGAAAAAGAAGAAGAAGAAGAAAATAAAACTTTAATAATTTATTTATTTGGTTGTTTTGCTTTTAAATTTTTAGAAAAAAAAAAAAAAAAACCAATTAAATTTTTTCGAATTGAGAAAAACAAAAACAAAAAAAAAAAATAAAAATAAATAATTTTCACTCTTTACGTTTTGATTTAATTATTTTTAGATTAAAATTTCTAATAATAAAAATTGTTAAAAAAAAAAAAAGTTTTTCTCGCAAAAATTTTTTATTTAAAAGCGAAAACAAAAAAAAAACGCGTCTTGTCACTAATAAAATAACACAACAAATGCAGAACTTGTGACTTGACTCTCACAAATATAAATAATAAGTGGACGCGACGGACAAACGACGGAAAAAAGAACAACAACAAAAACAAAAATAAAAACAAAAATAAAAATAAAGAATAAAAAAAAAACAAAAACAACAACAACAAGTGATGGCAAAATAAAGTAAAATTGAAATGAATGGCAAATAATATTTTTGTCTTTATTTTATTTAGATTAAATTGCAGTGAATTAGTTTAGGTGTGGGAAGGGGTAAGACAATAGTTAACACACTCACACACTTTTAGTTATAAATTAAAAACGGTTTAGTGAAGAAAAAATATTATTTGATTTGAAATCATAAAGTAGAAAAAAAAAAGAATAAAATATCGAGAGACACAAACTAACTTTAACTTGATTGACTTTTGAATGAAATAAATAAAAAAGATTCGCGCGCGCGTTTTTTTTTTTTTTGTTTTTGTTCTTCTTCTTTTTCTTCTGTTTTCTGTTTTCTTATTTGTTTCTTTTTCTTTTCCTTTTTTTAACTCTTTCAATTACATTATTATAATGCTTTGTGGTTTTTTTTTGTTGTTTTTGTTTTTAGTTTTAGGTTTTTATGATTAAAAAATGTTTGTGGTTTGAAAATACAAAAAAAAAAAAAAAATAAACAAAACAAAACAAAACAAATGGATGAGTCTTCTCTAGTCTAATTAAATAAGTCTGCTTTGAATGGGAAATTTTATTTTTTAGTTTTGTTTGATTTTTATTGATATTTGGACGAAGTGAAGAGAGCTAAAATTTTTTTATTTCCTTCTATTTTATTTTTGTTGTTGTCTTTTGTTTATAAGATAAAATCACGTCTTGAATTTATTTATTTATTTATTTCCGTTCTGGTAAATTTCATTTTAATAAAAGTCACAAGATTTATGAAATTTTATCAATAATTTTACAACTTAAAATTTTATGCACTTTTCTATTAATTTTTTTCATCTGATTCTCTCAACAATAAATTTGTTTACTTTT
This sequence comes from Pedicia rivosa, assembly GCA_963082725.1. Classification (NCBI taxonomy): domain Eukaryota; kingdom Metazoa; phylum Arthropoda; class Insecta; order Diptera; family Pediciidae; genus Pedicia; species Pedicia rivosa. Next base: position 32,879,081 of record OY720154.1, read on the forward strand.
CATTTTGTTCTCCTGTTTATTTGTATTTATTGGCAAAAGTAAATTATTCAACTTGTATAAATGAATAATGATGATGATGATGATGATAATGATGATGATGATGATGATGATGATGATGATAATGATGATGATGATGATGATGATGATGATGATGATGTGTTGTGATGAATGAAGAATAACAAATAATATAGATTTAATTGATGTTTAGATGATTTTTACTTGATTGTTCGTTATAGGCGGTTTTTTTTTTTTATACATTTGAAATTCTATAGAGAAAGAGAGTGAGAAAGAGAAAGAGAGAGAAAGAGAAAAAGAGAGAGCGATAAAGGGAGAAAGAGAAAGAGAGAGAGAGAAAAAAAGAGAGAGTGATAAAGGGAGAAAGAGAAAGAGAGAGAGAGAGAGTGTTGGGATAAAGATACATATTGCATAATATTATTATGTATTAAGTGAAATAAATTAAAACAGGCCGGATTAAATCTGCGTGTAATCAAAAAAAAAAAATCTATATTTATGCGTTGAAAGAAAACAATAAATTATTTTCAAGATTTTGATTCAGAATATAAAATTTGTAAAGAATTTGAGAAAGAAAAAAATTCAATTGTAATTGTGAGAAAATGAATTTTAAACAAATAATAATAAAGAAAGTACTTTTTAAAACTTTTTTGTATTTTAAACGCGCGATTATGATTTCTGTTCTATTTTCAAATAATAATAATTAATTCTATTATTGGTATTTAATGGTAACCCTATATAATTACCACTTTTTAACAATTTGATTAAAACTTTAAAAAAAAAATACAAATTCATCAGTAAGAAAACCATTTTTATTTATTTCAAATTAATTTCAAAAATTAAACTTATGAATTTTTCACTTTTATTTATTTATTTGTTTTCGTATTTAAAATATCAAACTATGTACACAATTATTACAATTACAACAATAACAACAAACAACAACTGTACATGAATAAATTACTCATTTTGAACAAACATAAATAATTTTCCATTATTTATAAATATTTTTGTATTATTTGTAATTATTGGATTTTCCAGTTTTTAACTTTGATTAAGTTTTAATAAAGAAATTTTACAAAGATTTTTTTCATTTTTAACGAATTTCGTTTATCCAACCATAAACAGTTTTTTTGTTCCCCCATTCTTTCTGGGGAATTTTGTAATCCTTGGGTGGTTCTTAAAATGTCCAAATCAACATCATACAAGAAATAAGTCGATTCTTTTTTGATTTGATTTGTTTTTAAATTTTGTACATACGTCATCATTGTGACGTATCACGTGTGTTACATGTTGAATATTATTACGATTAGAAAATTAAATTATAACAATTGAATTATTAAATTGTAATCATTGAATGGAGAAACTAAGAAATTAATTATAAAATTGAAACGTTGCACCAACAGATTGTATTAAAAAGTAATTTTTCGTCGATTTTAATTGTTCCATCTTCACTATCAGAATAATATTTAGCCGATTTATCCCATTTTTAATATAAACTCACAACATTCTATTCTGATTACGTTGTGTTTAAAATGAAAAACAAAATATGTAACAAAATTGTAGACCATAAAGAAAATATTCAACTTACATATTTTATCTTTAAATAAATAATTAATTAATTCATTTTTCTAAAAATTATCATTGTCTATTCCATATAATTAATTATATAAAATAAATAATTCTATTTGCATTTTGTTTATAATTTTCATGTAGGCATTGTAAATTATTTCTATATGATTTTTATATACATTTAATAAAATCATAAAGTTTTTAATAATTATAATTATTGTTACTTTTAAACTGTAATTAATTAATTATCGTACTAATAAATAATGATAATAAAATTTATGTAATAAGAACAATTTTTGAATAAATATTTGTATAAATTAAAGTGACACAAAAATAACGTCATCATTAAGTATGGAATTTCATTGATACAATTTATTGTAAATAAACAAAAGGTTCAACTTGTTGAAAATCTGTTTTACATTTAAAATCTTATTTATCAATTCATCAAAAATGAGAAATTTTAAAAATTAAAATTGTTTGTGTTTATTTTTTTGGGACTAAGATTATTTTTTTGAAGTCACAAGAAACCTTTTTCTATGTGTCCACTCTTTTGCAAAAGAATATCAAAATTCAATTCAAAATGTATTAAGATTTATACCGGATGTCAGATTATTTTAAAGTTGACTAAAATTATTGTTATTTCTCTCAAACATAACAGAAACATAACACAAACATAACACAAACATAACACAAACATAGTGGCAACACATCGGACTCTCATCGGGACCCGGGGTTTAACCTGATTCCAAAACCCGGATTCCAAACCCGGATTTATCACAAGAGACGTTAATAAGCCCAAATAAATTATCTCTTTCGTTTTTACTTAAAGTGAACTTAAAAATATTGTGAAACCCGCGATTATATTAAATAATAATTGCAGTATAGAATATTTCACATAATTTGCTTCGTGTAGATTCTTTTCTGTACTACGTTATTTATTTATTTGTTTTTGCGCAATTGAAAATCGATCTTGAACTTGAAATAAGCAAATATAATTAAATGAAATTGAATAAATAATAAAAAAAATTGATTGTTAGATTATGTGATATGGAATTGATTTGTTTTTTTTATTATGAAAAGAAAATAAAGTATACAGAAAAATTACGTAAAAATTGCATATAAATAAAATATGTATTGTAGGAGTTGTAATTGTGATAAAATAGAAAAAAAAAAAAAATAACAATTTTAATATGGAAATTACCTTCAGACAGAATTTCTAGGTTAATAATTTATCTTATAAGTTAATTACATCAAACATGTGTGGCAAATTATATTTTTTAATTCAATTATAAACTTTGTGTGTTATATCGATTTCAATTTAAAATTATGAAGATTTATTTAATTATCTCATTGTACTTGATGAATTAAAACATAAGGAAGAAAATGAATTTATTCCATTTTTTAAAATATTTTGTATTTTTGTATAAAAGGAAATTGTTAATTTTACCGGAACATGATTTTATTCTTTTTTTTTTTTTTTTTTAACAAGCCGGTTTTATTTGGGATTTTTTTTTTCATCATAAATATTTATATTTTAATCTTTTTCTTGTTTCATACTGATTTATTCTAGTTTATCAATGAAAATACAATAAACATCGTTAATAATAAAGATGAAATATTTGTGACGTTTATTTGTGTGAATTTTACTTTAATTTTTACTTTAAATTTTATTTGAAAATTTTATTTGTAAATATTCATATTCAATAAAAAAAAAAAAAAATTAGAGAATCATATGACAACAGTGGTTTTGATATGACGTCATTGATTGTTCAAAACTTATTTTTGTTGTGCTAATAAACCCCCTTTCACATATTCAAACCAAATAATGTTTAACTTTATATGCCACAGGGATCGCTTTTATTCGTAGTCACGTTTACAACCAATTTTAAATTATCTTTTCAAATAATAATAATAGATTCTAGTGATTTCAATATAATATTACTAGCTTACTAGTAATAATTGTAAATAAAAAAAATGTCAAAGTACATAATTCTAATTCTAATAAGGAAATTAATATTGAATAAAACAATCGTAAAATCACAATGGACTCTATATTTTCCAGTAATTGTTCAATTTAATTTTTCAACAAAAATATTTAATTTATTTATTAATTTATAATTGAAATATTATTATTGCAATAACGTTTTGTAAATGAAGTAGACAAATTAATTCAAACATACAATATTACAATATGATTTATATTATAACATAGAAGATCTAAGTTAATATAAATTTGATGACAATTATTAGGAATTCAATTTATATGGTAAAAAATTGCACAAGAATGAATTCAAATACAAATCAACATTTCTGTTTGTTGGAATAAAATTCAAGGAATTCAAATTGACACGATACAAATTGAAATAAATTCAAACTATTCCCAAATTGCAATAAGAAACTAGATTTTCTCAAAATCCATTCAACCTTTATTGTAAAATTTATGTATTATTGGATTAGAACTTTTAACTTTCTTTTAAATTTATTAAATTTTATTAAGTAGAATTAGTCATTCATAAGAGACATATTTGTTCATATAATGTATTAAACAAATAAGGACAAATAATTATATAATCTATAAAGAAACTAAAAAATAAAAAGAAAAAAATTGAATGGCACCAACTCCATTAATGGATTACATAAATTCAATAACAGTGCACGCAATCTTTAATTTATACTTAAATCTAAATTCACCCATTATGTAAGACAAGAGACAATAATTTTTTGATTAAGATCCCCCTGATTAGTTCATATATGAAAGTATAACAACAGAGACACGTTAATCCATATTTTATTAAATTATTTTAGTCTGCAGGATTATTGATCGTAAAAGTAAGTAATAAAATGAAAATGAAAGTATATCATTCTGTGACCTTTTGATTCTCTAATAACAAATAAAAAAAGAAAAAGGAAACAATTGAAAAAAACAAAAGAAAAACACTTTTTTTTTTATGTATTTTTATTTTGAATTGAAGCAATAAAAATTGAATCTTTTTACAAATTTTCAATTTATATTTATAAAACTTTTTTTCTTTACTGATATTTTCATTGACTTTCCATTTTATTTATTTTGATTGTAAATTCATTTAGAATTTTTTTCTTTTTGCTCGGACTTTTTTTTCATTAGCCCCCACTCAATTTATTATTCTCAAAAATTATTCAAATAACGTTAAAGTTTTTATTATTTCATTCAAAAGTTTCATTTTTTTGATGAATCAACAATTAATGGACAAAAATGTTGTACAAAAGATGTCAAAAAAAATTATCAGATGACCGAATTTATAAATTAAATCTCAAAATTTTAAATTTAAATTCTTTGAAATTCGAAACAAATTAAATTTCGAACTAATTAAAATTTATACTTTGATATTTTTATTTGAATTAAAATTCATTGAGATTGAGTTAAAAATTTACTTTGTATTTATATCCTTACACAAGTATAATTAAATCTTAAATTACAATCACAAGTTGAAAATCAAATCATTCAATATATTTCCAATCAACTTATGATGAAATGCACAAGTTGAAAATCTAATCATTCAATATATTTCCAATCAACTTATGATGAAATGCATAATAATAAAATAAGTTTATCCACACATTTGTGTTATGTGTGTGTGTGTGTGTGTTCGGTCAGATCATCTACAAGCCTTAAAACTTTTTTTTTTAACTTTAACTCTGAGTTGAACTTTTACTAATCATAATAATAAAGTTCCATAAATTACATTTTTTTTTCGCTCATAAAGATGAAGCGAATATTTCGTAATGGGATCAACAAAAAAAAAAAGTTTTGATTGAAATGCAAGAATTTCACCAAAACTCTTTTAGTTAGTTGACTGAATGTCAACAAAAACGAATTGAAAACATATTTGATGAATGTTAACAATTTAAACTTTTCATTTTTTGAACTTAAACTTAAGAAAAATGATGAATAGAAAAAGTTGCATTTAAAGTTTTGTTTTGTTGACTTTCTTTTTTTGAATTAGTTGACTTTTTGTAGAACTTCCATAAGTTGGTTTTTTCCACCGTAAAATCAACTGGACAATAATGGACAAATTGAAAATCTTATGAATGAACGTAAAAAGGAAAAACAGAATTTATTATTCTTAATTCCGAGATAAAAAATTTCAAGTTAAATTTTTTATATTAAAAATAAATAATTACATTTTTTTTTTTGTTCTTAGAATTTTTTTTTTCATTGAATTTAATTCACCATCATCATCATTTTGTCTTATCTATTTATATTTACAATTGTGAGTTAACAAAAGAAACAATTTTTTGTGTATTTTGTATTATTATTTTATTTTCTTTTTAATATATTTTTTCATAGGACATGATTAGGGAGAGAGAGAGAGAGAGATCCTCAGAAACGTCGTCTTGTAGGGACAGAGAGAGATCTTCCGAAACGTCGTCTTGGTCGTCTTGTAAATCATAAAAAACAATAAATGATTATTATTTTTTTTTTTTTAATTAATTTATTAGTTAATCATCCGAGTTTGTCGAAAAAAAATTCCATTCTCTTTCCATAACAGTTCACAAAGTAAAAATCAAATAATGGACTAAATTTGATAATTGTTTCCATTTTGAACACAGCATCAAGAAATAATTGAATTTAATTTTAAATTCTAAAAAAAAAAAAAATAGAAACAAAACAAAAAAAATCTCTCGTCCTGATGCACAATAAACGCAACCAAAAAAAAATTTAATCTAAATACAACAATTGTTGAAACCTTGAAAAAATAATTCGATGTAAACTATTTTTTAATTAAATTAAATTTATGTTTTTTTTTTTTCATTTTACTTTTTTTTTTCCAGAATTTTCAAATTATAACAAAAATAAAAAAAAAACTAATTTCACTTTTTCATTAAAATAAATTTCAATTACAAAAAAAAAAAAAAAAAGAAATAAACTAAAACTTCACTTCCATCCCCCCAATTTTTTTTATGCAACCACAAAATTTCCCACTCGTCCATCATCCTACTCCTGTGGCACTCGATAATATTTAATGTTAGAACTTTAACCTTTTATCCTTTTTTTTTTTTGTCAACATAAAACTGAAATTAATTTAGAAATTTTTTTTTACGTAATATGACAAAACTCTTATGCCGCTTTTTTTATTTGTACCAAAATTTTTGAATTTATTTCTTACATCCTTCTTTTTGTTTTTGTTTTTTGTTTTCATTCAGATATTATCCATTCAATTCAATTACATAATATTTTGTATTTTCAATGAACGAACATCCCCCTTTCCGCATTAGAATATAATTTTTATTTTTATTTTTACTTTTAGCCATGTAACATCCAACAACAACAACAACAACAGCAACAACAACAACAACAACCTAATTTTATATTTTCAATTATAAAGGATCGTTAACTGTATACAATTTTTTTTTCCTTTTTTCCTTCTAAAAAAAAAAAACACAAAAACGACGAATCTAGATAAACGTCCACAAATAAATAAATATATCTGTGTCTACCTACTTATACACAACAAACAAGTCTATAACAGTCTAACTGATGTTACACAAAAATCTTCAGTCTGTTTTGGATGTTCATCCTGTAAAGAATATAAAATCAACAAAATAAGAAAACAAGAAGAAAAAAAAAAAAAACAAAACCAAAGATAAAAGATAAATGGAAATAATGTAGTGATGAAAATTTATTCAGTTTTTTCCTATTTTTTCTTCTTATAATTTCTCTATATTTAATATTTATTTATTTTTCTTTTGTTTTTCTTTTTAACTTTTTAACTTTTTTTTTTTGGTTTTTAAGTTTTTTTAAAAAAAAAAAAAACAAACAAAATTTATTTGTTACATTTGTTGTGTTGTCTGGTTGATTTATTGACAGAATTTTTAGTGGACACAAGAAACATTTTGTGTGTGTTGAATTTTAAAGGATTGTTTTTTTTGTTTTTTTTTTAATTTCAATTAAAGAAAAGTAAATTTAAATTGTGAATAAGAAAAAAAAATGATAAAATGGAAAGTGATTAAAAAAAGTGAGATTTTAATTTTCTATAAAAGTTTTCAAACAAAAAAATATTCTTCAATTAATTTCAACTTTTATATTTGGAAGGAAATTTTCAATAAAGTTCAACTAAATGTTGAATTATTTTTAAATGAAAAGAAAAAGATAAACTAAATAATAGGATTAATTGAAACACAAAATAAAAAATACAAATAACAAAAGTTTAAATTTTAAAAGCTTCTTTTTCTTTATTTTTTTTTTGTGTTTTTGGTTCAAATTTATTTTCATTCTATTGTTGTATTTTTTTTTTTTTTGGTTGATCTAATAATTCACACTTTCCGGTAGAACACTTTTTATTTGTATTTGTAAAAGTTTATTTGTGTTTACATTTTGTATGTTTGTTACAAAAAAAAAAACAAAATTAAAGTTTTTCTGTTTAAGGGAAGAAAACAAAAATGTTGTGTCTGAACTGGATTGATTCAGTGGAGGCGCCAAGTATTTTTTTTTTGTTCTTTCTTTTTTTGATTTTTCTTTTTATTTTTCGCTTTGCTTTTGTTGTTATTGTTGTTTTAAATTTTCTAAAAGAATTTACTTTAACCAATAAATCATTCTTTATTTGTGATGAAACAAAAAAAAAGAGAAAAATAGACGAGTTTCCAAACAATCACGGATTTAAATCTAAAATTAGAAAATTCGTATTTTTCTTTAAAGGATTTATTAAGGGAATAATAAATATTGCACGTCTTGGGATTCACTACCATTTTTTTTTTCTCCCACACATAAATTTGAGATTTCAACTCATAAATTGACCCCACATAAATGGATTTTGACCCCATAAATGAAGAAATGAACAGAATTTAATTATTTTGTTTGATGAAAATAAAGTTTTCATTACTAAAAATTGTTGATGGGAATAATTTAATTAAATTCTGATTTTCTTGTGAAAGTTCTAATGAATACTTCTCTGAAGAAACTAAAAAAAAAAAAAAAGGGGGAAGCTGCATTTAATTAAAATATTTTCTCCTTATCAATGATGATGATGATGTTGACATTTTTATTTGATCAAATTTAAAATAAACTTTAACATAATAAATTTTTTCTAGATCATAAATGAATTTATGTTCAAAAGTTAAACAATAAAAAGTTCAATAAAGAAAAAACTTAACTTTCTGTTCAATATCAATTTCAGTGAATAAAGTTTTTTTTTTTGTTTTTAATAAAAATTGAAGTTTTAAAAAATTTGAAATTTTAATAAAAAAAATATTTAAAGTTTTTTTTTTGACTTTGAACGTGAAATCAGACAATTGGAAACTAAAATTATTGTTCAAAGTTTTCAGATATTCATTTAATATTCTGATTATGATTGTCCAATTATCTATATTTATATTTGGTCACCATATCGAACCAAACGTAAATATTAATATTAATATTAATATTCTGATTAGTTAGTTAGTTAGTTTTATTTTATTTTACAAGGGCAAGCAACCTTTCAATGATATTCACCCTTGATACCTACTATTTTTGAGGTGGGTTCTGAACCACCTACCATCTGCACATGCAATTTTTAATTCAATTCGGCACATTGTCAGCTCTTAGGAAACAATATTCTGATTATGATTGTCCAATTATCTATATTTATATTTGGTCACCTTATAGAACCAAACGTCTTAAAAAGTGTTTTTAAAGAGAGAAATCTGATCGAAAAAAAAAGTTGATAATTGAAAATAATTTCCTTAAGACTTTCTCATAATTTTTCTGTTTCTGAATTTTTTTTAATGGAAAGAAAAAAAAACTCTAAAGAATTTGACTTTTCAAGTTTTGAATAAATTTTTTCTATTGAAAATTTATTTCATTCAATACATTTTGACGTAAAAAAAACGTCTTTGAGTTTTAATGAAATAATTTTTAAAATGCATTCAGATCCTTTCACATCCTTAACTTAAGATAACTGTGTAGATGTCAACAACTGATAAAATAATATTTTCTTGATTTTCCAATTCGGTTTGATCAAAGCATGAATTATTGACTTCATTAAATTATTCTCTTTTATTGTTGACTTGAGTTTAAAAGCATTACAAAAATTTTTGCTTTAATAAATGTTTCATTTCATTTTTGAAGAATGGAATTTATAATAAAATTATTCTTCAAAATATTTTCATTATTTTACACCGGAAGCTTGTTTACAGAAACTGTTGAAAATAACGATTTGATTATAAAAACAAAAAAAAATTATATTAACAAAGAAGAAAAAAAACTCACAAATCTTCCGATAAAAATTTATTAAATAAAGTTCAAAAAGATTCTTTTGAAAGACAGATCACTAACATCAAATAGACAATTATAGACAAGACCCGTGAACCTTTTTTTTTTTTAAATATGATAATTTCAGTTGTAGTTTTCTCTCTTGTGACATCTAATTTCAATGTGCAATGACGTAAAAGTTGTAGACATTTATGTAGACAAAAAAACTTTAAATTTTATTTAGACATTATTCAATTCGACAGAAGTTCTCATGAGACAAAAATATACAAATGTCTTTAAAGAAATTTAATTTGAAGTCTAAGAAATCGATGAAGGTGTGAATAAAATTCTTTGTCCAAATTAACATCTGGACAACTAACTTTTTCATTTTTTTCTTTTTCTTTTTCATTGATTTTTCTTGAACAGAAATTTGATCAGATTTTATTGGAATCCATTTAAATTTCTATGGAATTCAAATCAACATTTTGTTTGCTTTATAATCGTTAGATAATTAATCGAACAATTAACAAATTGGTGGTAGAAATTGGGAGGTATAATGCTTGTGAATGTGTCCGCACGTACTCTTATAATGGTAACCCAAATTATTTTATTGAAAAAGCTTCAGGTTTAGTTCTACCCTCTTGATTCGTATGATATAATTAATCATTAAATAAGAAAAATGTCATTTTATATCAAAATGTTAATTCACTTCATTCTACATTATGTAAAATTACAAAACCAGAGGGGAAAAACTATATTTGTCAATAACAGTAATAAGATTTATAAACGATACTCAAACACAAATAAAAATTCTTGCATTTGACAGAATTTAATTGAAAATTTCCTATTATTTATTTTTATAAAATAAAATTTAGAAAATTGATCGTTAAAATAATATTAAGTAAATACAATCGGTTCAACTAATAAATAACTATTGAGTTTATATATTTGAGAAATAATTTCTGAGAAATCCATTATTTTGTCTCCTGAATAACAATTTTTTGTTTCTACAGAAAACATAATAATGTTTAATGAATAATGACAGAATACAAAGAAAACAGAAAACAACATTCCGCATTAAATAAAATAAATAAATAAAATAAAATAAAAAAAAGCAAAAGCAAAAGAAAAAAATATTTTTTAGTGAAGAAAACTGAACAAAAATTTTGCACAAATAACAAAATGTTGAAATTTCAGTGACGTCTTACAAAATTTGAATTCTAGTTTTTAAAAATAATTTCAGTTAAAAATGTTTAAATAGCTCCATCTTTTGTTCAACACAGTTTATATTATTCAAAACAATTAAATAGAATGTTTGAATGATATTTTTGAATAATTAAAAATGGCGTTTTTTAAGAATTTTAAGAATAGACGACCAATTAGAATTATATCATGCGGACAACAATTAATCATTATTATTTTAATATTAAATTTAATATTAAAAATAAATATTGTAAAATGTCACACTAATAATATTTTGGAAATATTTGAAACAAATCTGGAGCAGGCAAAGTATTCTGGTGACATCAAAAAAACAATTATTCAAGGTAAAAAAAAAATTACATTCATTATTATACATTTCCATTATCATTATTTTTTCTTATGGCAAAATTGTTATTGTTGAAAAAAAAAAACAAAAGAAACTATAATTTTTGTTGTTGGAATGAGAATAAACACTGCTGGTATAAATTAAAAATGAGCATTTTCTTAATATTTTATAACATTTAATGGTTTTGTTGATAAAAACAAGTCTGTTAAATTTTTTAATGCATTCATGAGTTTTCACATTTTCATCATGATAAAAGTAGTGAAGATTCTTAACCTAAATTTAAATTTGATTTTAAAGATATTGGATTTCTTTAAATCATTTTCTTTATATATAAAGACCAAACAGGAATTTCAAAATAACAAAAGCAACAAAAAGAATTTTTTAAAAGAAAATATAATTAAGCAATTTTGTAACCACAATTAGTTCTACAAACTTTTAAGACAAAATAAATGAATATAGTATAATCAAGAAAGTATTAAGATTTAATGTTAAATACAAGTATAATTTATTACACAATCGTCCTACATTTCTATTGTATAGCCAACCGAAAACATTTATTTAGCCACTGGCTATTTTGAAAATAAAAAATCGAAATGCTTTCAAAATTTAGAATAAAATTAAACATCCTTTTTTCAGATACTCATGGAATTAAGACAAGAATTGAGCAAAATACAAATTTGAATAAATCAATTTCAGCTATGATGATTGTTACAACATCAGAACCAATTATTGAAACGACCGGAGTAATTACAGAAATTACTAAAAATATGACCATTTTTAGGTGAATATTTTTTATTTATTTTTATTTAATTATTTATCCGAACTGACGTATATGCAATTATAGATAATATTATACATTTTGTCACCAATATTATCACGAAGATAGAAATTTCGTTCTATCATTAACAGCCACAATATCTGTAAAATAATTGTCAATAATTTTATTTAATTTTTCATTAATTTATATTTTATATTTTGAAAATTGCTCTACTTTTGTTTAAGTTTGACGACCTAAAAGCTTTTTAAAATCAATTTTTATTAATATTTGCAAATCCTGAACTTTACTTTGATGAGATTAGTTGAGATGCATTTAGAATAATGAAAGTTTATGACCAACAAAAAACATATTTATATTTAAAACTTTAATGTAATTTTTAATTTAAATTCAAATGATTATTGAATGTCTCATTATTTTAAAGAATTAAATTGATAGATTTAATTTGTAATCACAACTCTATAGATTAAATTTTAATTCTATTTATGAAAATAAAAAAATCATTTATATTCTTATGATTTATTGTGTCCATAAATAGAACTTTATATCAATTAATTCATCTATCAAACCGCACAAATATCTACTAAACATATTTTTGTATTTTTGTATAGATTTTGCATATTATATAATCGTTACATTGTACTAAATTAAATTCATTATTATTAGATAATATTCTTAAAAAAGAAAATTATATTTATTCATCAAATAATTTTAATGAGAAAATAAAAATATTACAATTTACATTTGTGGTAAACATTTCAAAATTCCATTATTAATTTTATTTGTTTTAAAGTTTCTCATTAAAATGTTGCAACTTCTGGTTTTTATCGTTTCATTTCTAATAATTCAATTCATTTGTCTTTCAAAATAAATATGTTCATTCTGTTTATAATATTTTTGTATGTTATTTAATTTATTTTCAATTGTTAAGTGAGAAATTTATTCAGAGATTGTTAACATTCATTATTTTTATATGCGGATCGGTTTAATTAATTTTTTATTTTCTGAAAGTCAATTTTTTATAAACAGTCAGAATAATTATTCCTTTGATTCGGAGAATCTTCATTACAGTAATTATTGCCAACGTTAATGTCATTTAGTTTTATGAACAATCCGAATAATTATTCCTTTGATTCGGAGAATCTTGTGAATGTTAATGACATTTTGTTAAAAAATAAACCAATTTTTTTCTATAATAATGACTAAAAAAATATTAAATAAAATCATAAATCAAAAAAAAATTATATAATTTGAAAAATGTTTTACAAACCCTGATGTAGAAATTTAAATTTAAATTTCAAAATAAAATATGCTTGTTAAAATTGAAGAGAACTTTTAAAATTCAATAAAAGCTTTAAAACACTTTTGTCGACATAAAAAAAATATTATTCAAATTATTATTATTGAATGACAAATGAGATTAGAAAATAGTTATATTAATTACTTTCCATTTTTACTAAATATATTCAATTTCAAAAAAACGTTCCCTTTCATCCGAACGAATCTTTTATTCAAAGAAATTAATTACTTAAAATTATGAGATAGATAAAATGATTGTAACATTTGTAATTTATTTGATGTCATTATACTTTACTAAATTATTTACGATATTCATACGTGCTTTATTTATTTAATTGATTTTATTGTACATGATTTAATTGTCCACATTTGGAATTCTATATTCAAAAGATTTCATCGTTATAAAGTCACAAAAAGGAAACTAAATGTTCTTTTTGATGTTAAAAATTGAAATTGTGTTAAATAGAAAATGAGAAAGTTTTAATTGTTATTACAGAATGAAAAGTAAAACAAAAAAGAAAATAATTAAAATTGAACGGACAAAAGAAAATAAAAAACCTTTTTTTAATTTTGCCCTTTTGCACTTTTGTTTTCTTTAATCAAAACAAAAAAAAAATATATGAACGCATTTTTTTTTTTTTCATTCTTTTCTTTTTTTTTAGAAATTATTCAGCACTATCAAATTTCAAAGGTGAAGTTGATCCAGAATTTTTAGCATTAATTAATTCATTTTGGTTAAAATTTCCACCAACAACAGCTAAAGCACATTATACACTTGGAATAATTTATACATTTATGATGATTTTTGGTGTATCCGGAAATGCTTTAGTAATTTATATGTTTATCAGGTAAATCTTTATTATTTTGTTATTTTGAAATATCAATTAAATTGTAATTAAAGTAAATTTTAAGGATATCAATACGAATTAAATTCTTTACATTCTCATACCGAAATATTCACACGGATTTGAATCAATTAATCACATTGATTAATTTATTAAATATAATTACGACTGTGCCCAATAATATACATTTGAATTCAATAATAACTTGATTGCAATCTTACAAAAAAAAGATCATGAAACAATTAGCATTATTCTTTGAAATCAGTCTAATAATAAAGTTACAATGAATTTGTCGCTCATTATACTTTTATTCATTATTTAATTCTGTAAATTAAAAAAAATATTCAACACTTGAGAAAAATAATTTTGAAACCGAAACACTGACACAAACACCAACAGTTAGAAAACTTAAAGATTTCAGTTTATTATTATCACAACACAGTTGTTGTAAATAATGTCTTAACTCTGTCTTTGCCTGTATTTTCTAGCTGTTGGTGTTTGTGTCAGTACACAAACACCAACAGCTAGAAAATACAGGCAAAGACAGAGTTAAGACATTATTTACAATTAATATCAAAAAAATTAAACTTAAAGCTTTCAGTTTATTATTATCACAACTAATTAACATATTTTTATATAAATTCAAACTTCACAAATTTATTTCGTCTATAAAAAAATATTGTGTATGAGATTTTGTGTAATCCAATTAAAATTTCTGGTTATAAAAAACGATTTTTATTTGTAACAAAAAAAAAAAAAGAAAGGAGAATTTTAAAGATGGAAAAAAAAAATTGTACAAGAATTGGTACAAGAACTGAAAGTTTATTATTGAGAAAATCTAATTAGCTTTTCCATTTTACTTGGAAAAGCTAACACACGGTTCCATTTTTTTTTCTTTTCTTCTCTTTTTTCTTTAAATAGAATTTTTCTTTAGAAAACAATATTTATTTAATTCTTTTTTAATTATGAAAATTCAGTACAAATTTTTCAAAAGTAAAAAAAAAAAATAAATTAGAACAAAAAGAAATCAATTTATCATTTAGACTTTTAATCAGATAAAAGGAAAATTGATTTATTGAATTTTCACAATAAATTGAAACATTTTTTTTTTGTGTCATTTGGAATAAAGAAATCAAATTAAAAAAAAATTGTTTGTATTGTCTTCAATAAATTCAATTTTATAATAAGATTTTCTTCAACATGACCGATATTTTTTATATGCCTTCTAGGAAATGTTTACAGAAATTATAATAAGATGAATTGATACAAAAAAAATTTATAAATTATTCATTTCTGTTTTGTTTTCTTTTTTTGTATTCTTTATACATTTTTTTTTTTTTTTGCAATCATTAAATCATAATGTCGAAGAAATTGTATTTTCTTTTATAAGAGTTTCTTATTATTTCTATAGGATTAAATTCTGATGACAATTCTTTTTTAAACAAAAATTTCATCTACAATGTTTTTATATTGATTGTCACAAAATCTCATTTGTTTTTTAACGAAAAAGATTTTGCAGAATAATTAAACTTTTCACTTAAGTCTAGGATCGATTTAGGATTGATTTTCTATAGATTTCAGGCGAATTGTTTGAGCTTCTGGTTAATCAGAAATTATTGGTTGTTTATAAAAGTTTGGACTTTTATTATACAATCACTGGGAATACTTTTTCAATATTTTTTTTTGTTAATTATATTTTTCAATTATAAAATTTGGAAATTCGCTATTTTGACGAAACATCTGTTGACAATTTGGCGTTCATATCCGTTTTGACCAATTTCAAAATCAGAACTAAAAAAAAAATCAGAATAATTAAACTTTTCACTTAATAAAAAATGTTTACAAAAATATTATTAAAAATTTTCCAAGGATATTTTTTTTTTTTTGTGTTTCATTAATTTTTCTGTTTACATTTTAAATATAAACAAAAAAGGACGAAATATTGTTACAGACTTTAACCTTCTAGCTTATTTTTTATTTTGGTATTTTAAATTAAAGCTTCACGATCAACAAGGAAATTAGATAATTAGAGAAATGTACAATTCTGTTGATTTTGTATTGTAAATATTATTTGTTTGTTATTCTTTATTAATTTCATTCATTTTTGATTTAAATATTTATTGTTAAATTTTCTTATTTTATAGAATTGTTTCTCTGAAGAATTTTCAATAATATTTTAGATTATTTTGAATAATCTAAATTTAATTAATCTAAGTTTAATTAAAATATTATATTTACACTAATTAAACTGAGGTATTTTGGCATAAGAGGCTGTGTTATAATCATCAGAGCTTCGTTATAAGAGAGCAGATAGCAGAGGAGCCAATTAGCTTAGTTTGTTTACTTCTATCTATTTAAATTATCAATTATTGAAAGATCAAACAAAAATATCGGTTCATTGATGGGATTTACTTGAAACTCTTATTAAACTTTATTTCCAAAAAGACAAAGGACAAAAGAATGTGATAAAAGTTTAAAACAATTTACAAATATTATTGTAACAAGTTGATAACTTATTGATTTCTCAGAAATTTCTCAGAAATTTAAAGAAAATTAATGAAAAACTTTTATGGTATCATCGAATGACTTTAATTGTAAATATCTAATTACAAATAGGACAATCATTAGAATATTATTAATGCCAAAAATAACAAATTCCATAAGTTTTTATTCTTAAACTGTTAACCAATATAAAATATTTGACGTTAATTAGACTTGAAATTAAACATAAATTATCTCGTTAGTTGTTCTTTATATATTTTCAGTTAAAAGTTAAGATTATTATTCTTAATAAATAGTAAATGAATTCTATAATTTGAGGGTTGAAAAAGAAAAGAAAATAATCCATTGAATCAATTTTTTTTTTTATTCTTTTGTTATTTAGTGCATTGAAAATTATTGTTATGTAAACGATTGTTCGAATCAGTTCTATAATACATTTCAGTATACAATGATCCAAAGAAAAAAAAAAATGTAATTCTTATTATTATTGTTTGATTGTAAAATCCTGACATCGTAATCCTGACAGCATAACATCTGGTATTTGCATAACAATAAAAAATAATTCAATTTTTTATTGTGTTCTCTGTTTTTTCTTCTCTCTTTTTTTTATTTCCAATGCACTAATTTAAATAATATTTTTAAAGAATTTAATCAATTGCATATAAATTCATTTAATTTTATATTTCAATAAAATATTAAAAGTATTGACTAAATATTCTCATAAAATTAAACTAAATTGTTTGTATAAAAAAATTAAACAAACAAAAATTATGAAATGAAAAATAAAACTCCAAGTGAATTATTATTTTTTTTATTTTTTTTGAATCAGTTTTCAATTGACCAAATATTATTTCAAAAGTTAAATACTTAGAACTTTAGGAAGAGGAAGTAAACTGTATCAATATTATGAAAAGATAAAATTTACTTGTTCCTTTCATTCTTATTTTTTTTTTTTTTAATTTTTTTGTTTTTCCATCAAAATTTGTTTGTTCAACTTTAGTAAGAAAAAAGCTAAAAATGAAAATAAAAAAAAATGTAAACAATTTATTGGAAAAATAAATTTTTCAATAAAGAAAAATTCTTCATGGGAAATTTTTGAATTCACAAAATGGATTAAAGGAAAAATAAAATATAAAATACAAATTTTATTACAAATTTATTATGAAAGAAAATAAAATCAATACAAGAAAAAAATTAGAGGTTTCACTTGTTGCTTCATTTACAATATTAAGTGACTTATTAATAATTGTTTTCTAATTTATAAATTGAAATTTTAATACAACATTGATATGACTTCACATGACTTTTAAAAATAATAATTATTAAGTTGTTGATGTTTAAAGAAATTTACGTATATCTAAGTTTTCACCACCATCAATGTTTTGTGATTAATTATAATTTTATTATTTATTTATTTACAGATGTAAAACACTTCGTACACCAGCAAATACATTAGTAATAAATTTAGCTGTTAGTGATTTTATAATGATGGCAAAAGCACCACTATTTATTTATAATAGTTTTAATGAAGGACCAGCAACTGGAATTTTAGGTAAATACAATTATATCACGTTTATTGTTTTGTTTTTTTTATAGATTTTTATAACTATAAGTTAAACATGATAAATTCAGTAGATTTTAAACGATTATAACTTGCTTCTAAGGCAGCGGTTCCGAAATTTATTTTGTCGCGGAATTCTTTATACGTTTCTCAAAGATTGCGAAACTTTTGTCATAGCTTTATTTTTTACAAATAACGTCGACCAATTAATAAGAAATTAAATAAAGAAAATAATTGTTTCTGTGCTTCCATAATTTTAAAATTGCAATGTATAATGTCTCAGGTCAAATTCTAAAAACTCACTTTGAGAAACACTAACACTAACACTAACGTTTAAATGCATTAAAGTATGTAAGTAGGGTAAATCCATGGTTTTACCCCTCAATTTATTTTTGTAAATAAAACAAATAAAATTATTTTATGATTTATACTCTCACTTTTAACCCCTCAGTAAAATGTTTTGTCAATAGAAAATAAGAAATCGTGTTGATGCATTTGAACGTTAATCGATAAAATATTAATAAAAGTAACATTTTTTATGTTAATATATTGTTTTGTTTTTATTTTAGGTTGCCGTTTATATGGTTTTATTGGTGGTCTAACAGGAACTGTATCTATAACTACATTAACAGCGATCTCTATTGATCGTTATAATGTTGTTGTTTATCCATTAAATCCATTACGTTCAACAACTAGATGGCGATCACGTTTAATGGTTTTATTTGTTTGGTTATACAGTTTATTCTTTTCTGGTATACCATTATTAAATTTAGGTTTAAGTAAATATGTACCAGAAGGTTATTTAACAGCATGTAGCTTTGATTATTTATCAATTGATCGTGATGAAAGAATTTTTATGTTTTGTTATTTTATATTTGCATGGGTAGCACCATTTACAGCAATTTCATATTGTTACATTCATATATTACGTGTTGTTATTGGTGCAAATAGTATTCAATCGAGTAAAGATAAAAATAAAACTGAAATAAAATTGGCGGCAATTGTATTTTGTGTTATTGGCTTATGGTTTTTAGCGTGGACACCTTATGCAATTGTATGTTTGCTCGGAATATCTGGTAATCAAGATAAATTAACACCACTTGGTTCAATGTTACCAGCAATTTTTTGTAAAATGGCTGCATTAATTGATCCTTACGTATATGCAGTAACACATCCAAGATTCAGACTAGAATTTGGTAAAATGTTTTTGGGACGTCAAGATACACGTTTACAATTTCAAACATCATATAATTCAAGAGGAACAAGTAGACGTGTTAGAGATAATCCACAAGAAACAATACCAATAAGTGTTATTAAACGGCCCCCTTTAGAAAGAGGTGCAAGCTCTTTTTCAGAATTATCATTATCAATTGATTTAACTGATAACGTTATGCCAACACTTGTAGAAGATTCTACTAAAATTTAACGATCTTAATTTTTTAATTTAATTTTATGCAAATTTTATAAAATTATTTTTCTATATATTTTCAATATTTTCTCAACACGTGCCTTTTTTTAAATGATCATATTTTAATTTTAAAATTTTGTTATTTTAATCATTAAAGGAAGTCTTCACTAATCAAATTAGAACAAATATTTTTAATTAAAATTATAGATGCAAATTATTTTTGTACGCATATAATTAATGAAATGAGCTTTTATTAGATTTAAGGACAAAAAACGTCCAAATATATATTTGTAAATTCACAGAAATATTTTTCTACAAAATATAAATAATGAAGAAACTTTTAAAATGAAAATGAACAAAATCAAATATATTTTTGTACATATAATAAGTGTGTGTTCATTCAATACAAAATAATTAGAATATTTAGACTTATAAACACAAATATTATTGTTGTAACAAAATTCACATGTATGATTAAATTTCAATTAATTTTTCACCAAATATAAAAGGATATTATGGAAATTTACCCTTTGTACCCTTAACTAATAGTTAATGAAAATATTCTGTTTATTAATATTATTATTGGTCAATATTTGTTTTAGTTAATTGTTCAACAAATTATTCAATAAAAAGTAGAACTAACTTTATTTTAATTCTAATTTTATTCAAATTTTATTCAATGCAACATGTGGTTCAAAATATCTGAATAAAAGTTCCTAAAATTATTTTCATATAAAAAATAAGGGGGAAAAGCACAGAAACTTCCATCTATTGGAAAATTTCATAACAACAAATTGAACAAACAAAAAATAAGAAATATAATTTGTTTTCATAATGGAATTTAATTGAATAGAAAATGGGGAAAAATATCGCAATAAATAAATGATTTGTACTGAATGTGTTTACATTAAGATGAATAATTTATAAATACAAAATAATAACAAATAAAAAGTGAGTAAATTTATATTCACTATTAATTGTTGTTTTTATCAAAATCTAGAAATAAAATATTTAAGGTACACTAAAAAAAAAAAAATTATAATTAAAAGTAAAATAATTTAGAGAAATAAAGAAAAGACACAAAATTAAAATTTATTATTGCAAACATTTTTTTTTTTTTGGTTTGTTAAAAATTTTTACAAATAAAACTTTAGACAAAATCATACAAAACTGAAATTATCACATCATTTATAGTCGTTATTATTGGGTAAACATAAAATTGTATTTTGTCTGTAATTATTATTAAGCAAAAAATTAATTATTGCATAAAAAAAAAATTAATGGTTTAGAACAAAAATGTACATTATGAAAGAGAGATTTAAGATTTACACATTTATTTGATTCATTCAATTTATCATTTTTCAACGAACCGCATAACAATTAAATAATCTCAATAAATTAACTGAACAACTTTTGAAGACATTAACATTATAAAATATATAAATAAATGATTTTAATTTGTGTTAATAATAAATACTGAACATTGCAATATTTTCCAAACAGAACCATAAACAATTTAAATTGACGTCATAATCAGTGTTGAGTAGTTTTATTTGTTGTTTCTTTAAATCTAAATAACAAATTATAAGATTACGAGTAAATTTTCTAAATGATGAAGAATTTATTTAATTATTAAATATTGAAAAAGGTTAAACTTTGTAAATGATTAAGAAATAAATTTAATTAAATAAGAAAAAAAAAAAACAGTAGACTTGCAAAAAAACAAGTGAACTGTTTATACGGGAAACCAAATCAATTAAAATCTGTATTTCCTGTTGAGACAGAAATTATATTCTTACAGATGTTCAAATATCAAAATCTCTATTTCTGAATAAAGGATAAAATTAATTTTTATATCAACACTGAAAAACCTAATAAATGTGATATTTAAAAATTACCAAAAAAATCAAACGAATTTACTAAAATAATAAAAATCTTTCAATAAAATATGATATCAATTTTTTTTTTCTTTTATAAAAATCAAAGAAAGAAAATATTAAATATAATGAAAAATTATTAAAAATTATTCAAAATTAATAATCAAAATTTAAAAAACTGAAAAACAATAATTTAAAAATTATAAAATTAAAAAAAAACTTTTGACAATGAAACGAAAATTAAATTGAAATGAATTATTTTTGTTTCTATTTATAATTAAAAGAATAAATGTTAAAAAAAATTTATTGAATGTTTATATTTTTGACGTACACACACAAATTAATGTATTTTTTTTTGTTTGTTTTTTATGAAATGAAAAAAATATATAAATTGTTAAAATTGTAAAACGTTAAATAGAAAAGAAACAATTGAAATGTTTTAAGAATTAAAATTTTAAAAATTTTTGTAATTTCGAACAAAATCAAAATTAAAACTAACTATTTTCCGAAAACTGGCTTAAAACTCAAACAGGAAACAGTTTTTTCCATTAATTATAATTGAATTGATTAATTACGAGTTTCTTTATATTTAAATTTATATTTATTTCTCGATTTCCATTTTCAATTGTAAAGAAAATTTGAATATCACAACTTAAGTTGAATGTAATTTTTTTTGTATATTTTTTAATTTATTTATTCTCTGAGTACATTGAATTTTAAAATAAATTGAATATTTTTGTTTTATGTTGTACATAGTTAAACAGATTTATAGAGTTTTAATGTTTTTTTTTTTGCTTTATCCTCAGTTTTTATCCTAACTCCAACATTACGAAAATTTCCACATTGTTTTTATTTAGGGCTGTATTCAGCAGATGAAATAATTCGATACTCTCAGATGTATTCATTTACAATTGTTGACTCACATTGTTTTAAAATGATATATTTTCTTTGTTCTTCTAAAATCTTTTAAATTTCCTTCAGTGAAAAAATACAGCCCTTAAAAGATTGGTAAGGGTGTAGATACATTTTGCGTATAACAGAGCACAATTTTTATTTAATGGGCAAACTTAATGTTAACTTTTATTGATTCCTTTCAATAATTTACCAACCCTAAAACCGAACTATAATTGCCTACCTCTTCCTGTCTTCAATCATTAAATTCATCAAAAATATACGAAAAATTTAGATAAAAAAAAACAAATAAGAAGAAGAAAAAAGATTTCCGTTCTTCCGTTTATTTTTACGTTTAACTAAAAGGAACATTTTTTAAATTGTATTTTAATGAAAACAGACAATATTTCTATCAGCATTCATATAGAAAATAGAAAAAACAACAAAAATTTGCGTCAAAATTAAAATGAACAGACACAAGAAACTAGACTACAGATTTTGACTAGACAACACCCACTTTAATAATAAAAACTCTAAAAATAATTTTCATTAAATATCAAATTTTTTGTTTTTCACAATTCCATCTGTATTTACCCAGTTATGTCTTCTTCTATGCCTACGTCTCTTCACTGTTACGGCAACGGCGCTACCACCACATTGCCACCACATTACCACTAACACCACTATTCCTACCGTAACCTCTTTCAAATTTGTATACCGTAATTTATCTATAATAAAAAATAAAGACAAAAAAAAAACTAATTTTCCCGATCTTTTATTACTCTAATATTACCACCAGAAAATTGATTCTTTTTTCATTCCTTCTCTTCCCCTTTTCACCTAAATACACGCTCTCATTATTTTCCACAATAAATGTATTCCCCATTTTCTCTCTAAATAAATTTCTCACTCTCTCTCTCTCTCTCTCTTTTTCATTCACTCTATCTCCCTTTTAGATCAATTTTCTACAATAATAAATTTTCCTTCTCGTATTTTCATTTCATACGAAGTAAAAGAAATTGTAGAAAGAAGAAACACTAAAAAATTCACCATAGACTGTACCTCTCTAAATTTTGTCTCGTGCGTGAGGCATTTATTATTTTTTGACAAATATTCTTCTTCTTTTTTGTTATTTCAACCCGAAACAATTTCTTTCTATATTTTTTTTTTCTTGATTCTCTTGTTGTTGTGTTCCCTTTTCGATTTATTTTCCTTTTGTTTTGTGTGTTTGTGTTGTTTGTTCGCATTTCCTATACAAGAACAGAAGAGAATTTCTGTATAAAAAATAACGAAGATGACAAGAACAAAAAAAGAAGAAGAAGAAAGCACGATGAGGATGACGACGACGACCACGACGATGAAAATACAAGAGACGACGATGTTAGTGTGGAATAAAAAGAAAATAAAGAAAAAATAACAACAACAACAAGAACAAAAAAACAACCAAATTTTCTTTCATTAAAAATAAAAAAACCGAAAAAAAGAGAGAAGAAAATAATTCAGTTTCAGTTCAGAAATCAAGCTAACACGTTATAGAGCGGCGGCGTACCACCGGAAAATAGGGTGATACACAAACACAAGTACACACACATGCATAGAGGACAAAATAATATATTTTATTATTTAACAAAAATAAAGTGACAACACATATTGATACAGCACACAACCATACACATACACACGCACACACGCACAGAACATAATATAGAATCAGTGAGACAGAGAGAAATAAAGGAAAGAAAAAATGTAGAAAAACAAAAACAAATAAATAAAGAAGAAGAAAAAGGTGAAAATCAGTGAAAAATTTCAATAGTTTTTTCTTTTTCTTTCTATATTCACTTCTTGTTGATTGTTATTGTTGTTGTTATTATTTTGATTAAAAGAAAAAAAAATTGTGTTATAAAAAAAAAGTGTTTCCTTTTGAATTGTTGTTGGTGTTGTTATTATTGTTGGTGCTGCTGTTGTTGTTGTTCTTGTTATTGTTGTTATTGTTATTTTAGTATTTTGTGAAAAAGGATATTTTTTGTTTTTATTGAAAAGAAAAACTTTTTTTTTTACTTTTTACAAAAAAAAAAAACAAAAAATAAAATAAACGCGAGAAAATAAGAAGAAGAACAAAAAAAAAAAGAAAAAGAAAAAAAAGGTACGAGGAACTTTTTTCTCAGTGGTGTGTTTTGTTGTTGTTGTTGTTGTTGCTTTTTGTTTTAAAAAAAAAATATAGAAAAGTAAAAGAAAATTTGGAATGAGTGAAAAAGGGGTGGAAAGGCGAAAAAGGGAAAATCAATTTTTATTTTAACAAAAAACAAAGAAAAAATATAATTTTCCTAAGTAGGAAAATTAATCAAAATATATGAAAAGTTGAAAGTTGGATTCTCGTGAAAATTTGTCAATTTAATTTGAGACAAAAAAAAAATGAAGTAAAATTGAAAATATGGAAAATATGGAACATCATGAAAGAAAAAGAAAAACAAATTCATTTTTATTTTCTATTCTCCGTGACCTACCTCAATCTATTTTTAAATCAATCTTTTTCACAAACAACACAAAAAAAAAAACAAAATCTCTAAATTTTTTGGACTAGAAAAAAAAATGTCTGGAATCGACACGAATCTAATAACAACGTCTTATGTTACAAGACAAATTTCAATAAAAACTAAAATTTACAACAAAAAATATTAAACGAAATTTTATTAATCCGAATCTATTCTTTTAGAGGGGAATTTTATTAATCAGAATTTTCTAAAATTCAAATTAGAAAACATGAAACAATTCTTTTTCATCAGAATTTATATTTATTCTCCTTCTAATAATTTCCATTTCATTTTTCATTCTATTTTCAATTGAGAAAATATATTTTCAAAATATTCAAAGAATATTTTTTGTTTAAATTCATCTTGCTTGATTGAGTTTTGTTTTCAACAATTTCTCTCTTTCTCTTTTACTCGTACTGCATGCGTCTCTCATTCTGTTTCTGTTGATAAAATAATCACTTTATTTGTATATTTTATCCAAACGGAAAATAGACAATAATTTATAAATTATTTTCTAAACAATTAATGGAATAAAAATAAATATACATTATTTTACCACACATGATACAAACAAAGCACGCACAAATACGTAGGCACTTTTAATACACACAGAGAAACATATGCGATGCATACAACCACACATTCTCATAAAATGTAATAAAAAAATTTCACAGACACAAATTATTACATTTTATTATTTGTGTCTCTCTATTTCTCTCTCCCTCTCTGTTTTCCCTTACTTTCTCTCTTTCTATTTTGTTCCGAAATAAACACGCATGAAAGAAACGAATTTTCCATTTTTCTATTTTTAACCTAATTGTTTACTATTAAAGAACCAAAAAAAAAAATAAAATTAAACAAGAAAAGAGAAAGAGAAAAGAAAGGAAAAAGGGAAAAAACTAAATAAAAAAGTGGAGAATTTGTTATATTTTCTATTTTTTCTTTTTTTTGTCTCTATTCGATCAAAATCTCATTAGGTGACAGAAAGAGATAAAGAGAGACTACAGTTGGATGTACAGAGAGAGAGCGAGAGCGAGTGAGAGCTATAAATGATGGGAGTAAGAATGAGAAAATATTAGAATTTTCGATAGGAGCACAAAAAAAAAATTATATAAAAATATCGAAAATTAGAATATAAATTAAGCAGCCAACGGTAAAGATAAAAATCAAATAAAAATAGAAGAGGAAAATTTTATTTTATTTTCCATTTTGATTTTCAAATATTTTACGTATTTGTACACTTTTTTTTTCCAGTAGCGTTTCCCGTTTAAAGGCCAAACACAAAAAAAAAGGATACACAAAAAATTATTTAAAACAAAAAAAAATTGTATTGGATGTAAAAATGAAAGTAAGAAAAAAAGGAAGAACGAAAAAATGAAAATTAAAAATTCTTTAAAAAAAAAAAAAAATTGTTTCAAACAAAAATTCCAACCTTCCAAACTTTTCCTTTATTTTATTTTTTTTTTTTTTTTTTATTGCAACATTTCGTGTTTCTATTTTTTGTTTTTTTTTTTTGTTATTTAATTTTCAATTTAACTTTTAGATTTAACATATTTTTCTGTTTTCAACTGAAAATCGTAAAAAAAAAAAAAAAATACAAAACGTGAAATGGAAATTCGTGTCGAATCAAAAGGAAAAAAAGGAAAAAAAAAAAAAAAAAAAAATGGAAAATTGCGTGACTGAAAATCATTGTTTTGCTTCTTTTTTATTTTGTTTTGTTTTAAATCAACAACAACAACAACAACAAAATTACTTTTCATTTTGAAAAAAGTGATATAAAAAGCAAGGGGAGGTGGTGGTGGGCGGTAAAAATGGGTGATTTAGGTTAAACAAAAAGTGGGTGGTCAAACGAGAACTTCATTTATTTAGAAAGTGTTTGCTAATAAGGATAATAATAGTTATTTATTTTTGTGTCAAATAAAATTCCACACGATTTTCTTTTGAATTTTCCTTTTTCCATTTTTTTCATTTTTTTTATTTTGTTCAAAAGGAAGTTCCGACTGAATAAATCACTTTCAGTTTATTTACACTTTTTTTTTTTCTTTGGCTGTCCTTGAAAGAATAAAAAAAGTGGTGTGAGAGGTGGGGGAGGGATGGAGATTTTATTATAAAATATTTCCCCTCCCACTTCTCTCACCACACTTTGCATCAAATATTTATTTGCTATGAAAGGGAAACGTAAATTATTATTTTTTTTTTCAATAATATTTCTTGTTTTTTCTCATTTTTAGATTGAAGATTTTCCTCTGAAAAATGGATGCCACAATATTGACTGTGTGTAAATGGAAGAAAATAAATTTCTAATAAAAAAACATTAAATTAAAGTAGAAAAGGGGAAGAAAAGAATAAAATTATGTTTTTAACGGCACTCCGATGGCTTCCAGAGGCATGTGGAAGTTTAGGACCAGCATTACTTCCACCAGCACATATTGCTGTCTTATGGTATTTTTGGCAAAGTTATGCACGTTACGTTGATAAAAGATTTTGTTCCTGTTCCTGTTGGGATACAGTTTTTAAAGGTAAATTATTTTTCTTTTATTATAATTCGTGTATTTAAATTACTCTGAAAATATTTTATACTTGATTGATGTTCCAACTTATAATTAGATTTTTATTAAATCAAAATATTTACAACGCTCATATTTTATATTTTAAATTTTAAACATTCAACGACTTTTCTATTTAATTTTTTTCTAATCAAAAAAATAAAATAGAAACAAGGGGTGGAGGAAGGGGGTGTTACATGATAAAACATAATTGGACACAACAATCAAAATATTCATCACATTAGTTAATCATAATTACTTATCTAATTACTTTAATTTCTTCACATTCCACGCTTTTTTTTTTGAAGAATAAAAATTTAAAGGAAAAATAAAAACAAATTAATAAATTTTGAAATGTAAATTTTTCGATTAAATGAAGAATAATGGAATTGATTGGATGTGAAAGTTAAATCAAAATTTGTCTTTAAATTAATTTTGATTTTAAAGAATTCATTTTAAAAACTTTTATTATTTGTTTCTAAAGTTTATCGATCGATCTCCATTAAATCATTGATTTTTCTAATTTTAGCACGTACTCATAAAACAACAAAGAAATTTATTTATATTCAAAGTTCATTTAATTCAAGAATCATTAATCAAGATTCTTTTACGAATTGAAAATATTTACACTTAAAAATTTCGAACATACATAAAAAAAAAAATGTATTTTAGAACAACAAAATTCTACAGTGAAAAATATGTATTCATTGGATGAACTTTATATTGATGTAATAAAAGTTACCTATACTCCATAAAAATATCAACGATAAAGTAGAATAAAAAAGACTGAACCGTATAAATATTCGATTATCACCACAAGACTAAAAAAACAACAAAAAAACAAAAACACGTCATAGATCATAAAAAGAAGAAGAAGAAGAAGTTAAAACAACACACAGATTCTTATTTTTCTCTATAATAAAACTTTTAGGATGTAGCGTCAAGAAATACGACATATGGTCACAAAGTATCAAAATCTATTTTCCATTTATTTTAAATAAAGAAGAAACAGAAACTTATGAATTCTGAGTAAAGTAATTAGATGCGAGACTATTTTATATGTGTAGTGTGTTAATAAACATTCAGGCCATGGATTAACTTCTTAGATTTATTAACCATCTCGCTTTAGATTCACTATAATCTGCCTGATACAGGGTCGATTGAATTCTCTTGTCACAAGACTTCAAAACCCTAATCAACTTCAATCAACTAAATCATAAATAACTTTTTGTTTTTAATTACAAATCTTTTCAATTTATGGTAAAATTCACCACAAGAGTAATTTTCTTTTATTCTCAAAGAATGAATTATTTTAATTTCTGTGTTTTTTTTTTCCAATAAGAAAATTAATAGAAAAATTTTAAATGAAATTTAAAAGTTTTACATAACGTGATTTATCATAATGTCAAAAGTATATACAACTGAGGTTTATTTAAGATTTATAAATTTCAAATTAATTACACTTGAAGATATTTTTAGTCTTTTTTGTTGGTATTGGGTGGCTGACCCTTTTTATTAAATAATAATCAATAATAATACCTTTGACACACACAAAAAGTTTAACTTTAATATGAAAATTTATATAATGGATTAAATTTATATTATTTATCTATCTCTCTCATACATACAACACAAGACAAATAGAATTATTATTTAATCCTATTATTATGAATTTTCACAAAATTTTCTCATATAATGTAAATATAAAGAGACAGAACAAAAGAACATCTAATTCTTTGTATATAAATTATGAAGAAGGTTAAGAATAAAAATGAAAGTGAAAATTATTTCAGGTAGAAAATATTGAATAAATCGAACTAGAAATAAACCAAACAAATATAAATGTTATTCTGGTTGAACACATAAGAGTTGAATTCAACAGAAAAAACTCTTCCCATACCTTTTGTCATCAATTTTTTTTTTTTGCCATCAAATATTAATAAACTTTTTTTTTTTTTCTATAATAATTTTATTTGTTTTTTTTTTTTCTTTTTCAGGCACTTATGAATCTGGTATCGCTTCCTATAAACATATGTACTTTAATGCAACACAAAATACAATGAAAATGTGGTTACTAATTGTACTTGGTATAATATCATTATATGAATGCATTAAACATTTGGTTAAATTAATTATAAAACATAATATAAGATATTCAATGATTATATTATTTTTATCATCGATTTTCTCACATTATTACGCATGGTGGGCATATTTAAATTATTACAATGATGAATATTATTCACAATGGAATCATCAATTATTTTTTACGGTAAATATTTTAAATGTTTGAATTTTTTTTTCCCCCCTTTTTTTAGAAATTTCAAAAAAACGAAATTGTTTGTTCCATTTGAACCCAACGCCATCTATGATTTATAAAATTTATTTTGACATTTATAATTTGTGAACGAAATGACGTCACGGAGTTGATCCTTCATTAATATTTAAAATAAATAAACAGTTACACTCAACTGTCATGAATTTTGATATTTTTCATACAATAAATTATTCAGTGAATTTAATACACGTAAATAAGCAAATTTAGCATAATAAAATCTATGAACATATTTTATTAATTACCTGACCATACAATTTTATTTACATATTAAATTTAAAGTGACGAGTTAGGTCAAAAGTTATATCCTTTTTATGTAGAAATTTTCCAACTCAATTTAATTTGTTTTAATCTACAATAAAACAGAAAAATTTCAAATTTTTTCTTTTTAATTTATTAAATAATAATTTCTAAATCATAATTAATTTGGTTACTAATCAAATTAGTTTATATCCTGTCTTAGAGCTAAACAAAATATCAATAATTAAAATTCATTGAAAATATTAGGCGTCTCCATCTATAAATTTTGTCTTTCACTAATTGTAATTAAAATTTCAAGTGAAATTTAATTGCATAATTTATATTTGAAAATACCTGGCGCCTCCACTTATTCATTTAAACAATTTATAAAAAAATATTTAAATAATTTATTTTTAATTTCATAATAAAAAAATAATTCTTATTTATATTTTTAGTTAACTGAATTAATATCAACTGGTGTTGTACTTCATTTATCAAATACCGAACATCAAATAACACCAAGAAAAATTTTAAGTATTACAGGAATATCACTTTTACATATTGTTGCTGGTGGTTTTGATCAATTCATATCGAATGTGTTACGTGGTGAAGGTTATGCACATCAAGTATGTATACATTTTACATTTTACATTTTACATTTTACATTTTACATTTTAATTTTTACTTAAATAAAAAAAAAGAAAAACCATTTTTAAGTTGTATCAGCTTGAAAATTTTATAGATACAAATGAATTAAGCTTTAAAAATTTTTATTCCATTTGATTTTTTTGTTTCTTCTAATTTGAAAATTTTTTATATAGAAATTTTAAACTATTTTTTTTTCCTTTGTAATTTTTTTTGTAATAATTTATTTATTTGTAATTTTTCTTCATTTTTTTTTTTCTTTCAAATTTTATTTCAGGTTGTTAGAGATTTAGGTTTTATGATCCCAGACGTTTTACATTTATTAATTCCTATATGGTTATTACGTAAATCACGTAATGATCATTTTTCTACACGTCCCTTTTATCGTGATCATACATTACGTAAAGAAATATTTCTTATGTTTTTCTCAATAACAATTTTATTTATTATTTGTTCATTTTTGTAGATTTTTTTAACTTACATTTTATGTATACACATTTATAAATATTTAATTATATTATATTTAAAAATTTATTTGATTTTATTTGTATTGTTTACTACATACTTTTTTTTTTCTTTGTTGTTGTTGTTGTTTTTTTGTTTTTTAGTTTGTTTTTTTTTTTTTTTTTGATACTTATAAGTAAAAGAGTAAAAAAAAAGTTGATAAAAAAACCAAAATAAATATAAAAGAATAAAAGTAAAAAACAAATAATTAGAAATTATATTTTCTTTG
This sequence comes from Pedicia rivosa, assembly GCA_963082725.1. NCBI lineage: Eukaryota > Metazoa > Arthropoda > Insecta > Diptera > Pediciidae > Pedicia > Pedicia rivosa. Next base: position 32,910,608 of record OY720154.1, read on the forward strand.
TTATTATATTTTATTTAATTAAAAATTTATGTTTGCTCAAAGAAAAATTTAATGAATGAATTAAATAAATAAAATAAAATAAAATAAATTGAAGTTATAAATAAAAAGAGAATTAATTAATAAAAAAAGCAAAAAACAAAAAAACAAAAAAAAAAAAAAAGAAGAAAAACAAAAAATGTAGTCTAGATTATTTAGAGAAAGAAATCGCATCATTCGATCATAAATAGAGTTTAGATAATGATAATAAATAAATACAGTTGAATTCTGTTATAATGAATCTATTCCTCTCTCTCTCTCTCTCTGTTAATTATTAATTCTGATTTTGTAAAGGAAATTCTGGAAAAAATGAAATTCAATTAACGTTAGTTAACGTAACGAATGACTTAGTTATAACGTACCAATTATCTGTAGTAGTTTCGTTGTAACGGATTTTGACTGTACAAAAAAAAAATTAATCAGGGTGTTATTAATTTTGTTCATTTTCTTTTCTTCTATAGAATTGTTACTTTTTTTTTATTAATTCGTTAATTTTATTGTTTTTTTTTCTTTTTTGTTTTTTGTATATAAAAAAACATATCACAATTAAAACACTGATAACCAAAACAAAAACAAAATCAAAAAGGATTTTTTTTTAATTTGTAAAATTTTACTTCGCGAGTCACATTCGGAACAATTTTAACGAAACAAAACAAAAATCGAATCTAATTGAAAAGAATGTTCATTTGTTTAATTAAACCGGTTAAATAGAATATTTTAATTGTATTTTTTATAATTTGAAAATTTATTAAACCAAAAAAAAAATGTTAAATCGAATCATTTATTTATTTTAATTTTATTCACAGATTTTTATCAAAAATTTAAAAACTGTTTAGAATGTCCTCGATTTATTATCTGCACATTCATCGATTTTAATTGGTTGAAACAAGAATTATATGGATCAATCCAAATTTAAAAAAACAATAATTGATTTAAAACGGAAGTGGACGTAAATATTTTTTTTTTAATTGAAATAAAATTGAAATAAATAAAACAAATCTTAAAATAATAAAATTAAAATTTTATTTTAATTTTGTTAAATTTGGTGAACGAAACAAAAAAATAGTAAAAGGTTTTAGTCTTAGATAAAAAAATGTATGTGAAAATTGAAGTAAAATAAAATTGACTGTTGACAGGATATAAAACAATAGAATTTAAACAGGAAATTATAAATTAAAATTAATCGATAAAATCGTCGATTTTTCATATCAAGCAAAAAAAAAATAAAAATTTAGAAAACAAAAATATTATCAGAAAATAAACAAACAAAAATTAAATCTTTTTAAAAATAATTAATTGTAAATTTTTAATGAAACAAAAAACTTACCACCGCGTCATTTTTTTTTCAATTCCTGGTTTGTTTTTTAGTTTTTAAGAAAGAAAAGGGAAAAATTAAAATTCAAAACAATAACAAAATATGTAGTAGATGAAGAAAGGCAGAACTTTCTTTTATAGAATAATTAAAATTATTTGATAAAAAAATTTTTATTCAATTTAGAGGAAGATGATTTTTTTTAGGAATGAAAAAGAAAAATGCCTACAAAAACAGAAACAAGATGGAACAGAAAATAGTGAAAGACAAAAAGAGACAGATTTATAATTTAAATAGAAAAAATGAATAAAATTATTTTCTTAATCAAAAAATAAAGAAAAATTTAACAAATAAATTATTTATGAAAAACGAATCAAAAAAAAAAAAAGAAGAAAAGAAAAATGAGAGTGTCCTTTTTCCTGTTAATTATTATTTTTTAATGGAGAAATGGAAATAAAAAGGAAAATAAAACAATAAAAAAAAAACAATAATGTAAAATTTTTTAAACATAAAAAAAAAATAATGAAAAATATTGTATAAAATACTTATGGTAAATAAAGTAAATTGTGTGTGTATGTATGACAATAAATATTGTCAAAGAAATAATACAAAATCATAATTTGTAGTTGATTTTATTATTTTTTATTAATTTTGTAAATAAATGTGAATTATTCCCATAATTTCTGATTGTGTTTCATTTTTTCAATTTACTAGAGATATTTTTGATTCATTAAAAAAATAAATAGATTGACGTAAAAATTGTTTAGAATTTTTTTTTTATTGAGCATCTTTTATTTGCATGTTCAATTTCTTCGTAAAAAGAACTTTTATTGTTGGTTGGTTCTGAACTTGTATTCCTTGAAAGAAATATTTGGCGGCGCCATAACCTAAAAATTTAGATAAATTTGTAACGCACATTAAAAGTAAAAAAATGTTGAAAATACTACCTTCTCTGAGTCCTTTGTCTACTACGAGATTTAATTCTCCGGTATAATAATCTTAACAAAATTAATTTTTCTAAATCCATAATTTTTTTTGTTTATAAAAATATTGTTCACAACAAAATATGTCAAATTTTGACAATCGTTGTCAATTCGCCCGGTGCGTCTTGGGTTTACCAAAGCGTGAAGTTAGCAACAAGAAAGAAAAAACCTTAAAAAAACTGAACTATTAGTTATTGTTGTTGTGATATTTCGAAATGGTAAGTTAAGTTAACAACCAATTTACAGTTCAACTTAAATGTTATTGTAGCGTTTGCGTGGTTCTTTTTATTATATTTGTTTACGAAGTGAAAGTAGATTGTAGTTGTAGCGTTTAGTTTTTAGTATTCTTTTGACGTTTGGTGATGGTGGTTTACTGATATCAGTATTGTTATCAGTTTTATTTAAATGGTGGAGTGATAGATAACAGTGCGATACAAATAATGGTGTGTTATGTGATAATATCGTGAAAATGTGTATTAAATTAAGTTTACAACAAAGGATTATCATTGGATTATTATATTTTCTACAATTATTATTTAATGGCGGTACACAATTATTGATTAATGTACAAAATCAGGTTAGAAAAAAATAACATTACCAAAAAAACTTAATAAAATTGTAAATAAAAAAAAAAAAAAACTACACAAATAAAACAACAACAATTCTTGAAAAATTTTTTTTTAAAAAACATAAATCTTGTGTCATGTTTTTTCACTTTTGACTTCTGTGTGTTTTCATATTAATTTACTGAATGTCAAATTAAAACTAAAAAAAAAAAAACAAAACAAAACAAAAAGATTAGAAAAAATGTTAAAATGTTAAAATGTGAAATGATTGTAATTTTGTTGTTTTTATTTTATTATTAAGAAATAATCAAAAAAACAAAAAAACAAAATTCTATTTATTCTTAAAGAGGAAGTAACAAATTAAGTTGTTTTATTTTTCTTTGTTTTGTTTGTTTTTCTTTTTTGTTTTTGATCACAAAAAAAAAAACTATTAAAACAAAATAAAAATGTTTCCTTTTTATGAAGTATTTTTCGTTACACGAGTTCATTATTTATTTATGAATGGTCAGCAAAAAGTTAATATAAATTCTTTTTAACGAAAATAAAAAAAATAAAATAAAATAAAATAAAATAAATAATGGAAGTAAAATCTAATTAAATTTTAAAAATGTTTCCTAAGGGCTATTTTTTTTTTCAAAATTCAAACTCAGAAATATCGAAGAAAAAAACAACAAAAATACAAAACAAATTTATAAAAAAAAAAAAATACGCCACTTGACCCCAATAGAATTCTTTAACATTTTTGTTGTTGCTGTTTTTGTTGTTGTTGTTGTTTAACTCTTTCCTCTCTCACTCCTCGACTCTTTATTTGTTTACGTGCTGTTGTTGTTCTTGTTGTATTATTTTTTTTTTGTTTGGTTGTTTGTTTAAGCATAATTAATTAAATACTTAGGTTTTATTTACTAGCAGTTGAATTTTGAGTTTCGTTTAGTCGTATAACTAACTATGGTACTGCTAAGATCGTGTAATTAAGACTAAGTAGCTAAAACAAAAAATTGGAATTGTTTCTTTTTTTGTTCTTGTTCTTGAATAAAAACAAAAAAAAAAATAAAACAAAGAAAATTAAATATAAAAAAACAACAAACAAACAAAACAGAAAAAAAACAGTTGAGTGAGTCTTAAATGATGACGAATAAAATAAAATAGGACAAGAGGAAATACGGGATAAAGAGAAAAATTATATTTTGAGTAATATATTAATTATAAATGAGTCTTAAATGATCCTGACAGTTAATACAAGACACGTTAATTAGTCCAATATCCAATCAAATTAAAAAAATGAAATTTTCAAAAAAATTGTGTAAACTTTGGTGAACAAAATTTTCAACTTTTTTTTAAAATGTTTGATAAAATTTTTAATACTTAGATTAAGTCTGGAAGGTTGACTAAACTTTATATTCTATTTTTCTACTATCACTTTAGTTTTTTTTTACGAATAAGGATCAGACAATTATTTTTAATGTTCTCTATTTTTCTTTTACTTTTTTTTTTACTTTTTTAAATAAGTAAATTTAATGACAGTTAAAGTTTAAGTTGTTTTAAGTACTTTCTTACTTTTAAGTGTCTAGACTTTTAATAAACAAAATAATCTAAATTTGTTTTTAATTAATTCAAAATTTAAATATCAAATAAAGTAGCCTTACATGAATTTTATGTCCATCATCCATATCACTTCATGTAACAAAATTATAATTCCTGGAAATCCATTGTAAAAATTTTCCCCAACTGTGGCACATCGTTTAAATCGGATATTTGATCTGTCCAGGAGGGCAGGTTGATTAGATATATTCAATTGCATCAAAAGTAATTAAAATTACATGACGTCCAAAAGTTGTGCGCTTCAAGGGGTTCAACCACCCAGCGATTGCAAATTTTCAAAATAGATTGTCATTGTCCATTGTTTCGCCAACATTACACCTATTGTGATCTCGTTCCTATATTCAATGAGAATGACATCAGATATGTTTATCTGTGTGTCCCAACATTATTTAGAAATTTTTGAAATCATAAATGTTAAAATAAAATGTTTTTAGTAATAAAAATGTTGCTACCGAAACCTTAACACATGACACATTTATTTACGTTATGAATTTATTTCTAAAAAAATAATACAGAAAATATTAATGTCGTAATATTTTATAAACAATTTTCTAAAACACACACCAAATTGTCTGTCTCTCTCTGTCTCTCTGTTTTTTTTTGACAACAATATATATTGTTGTTTTAATCCCAAATATAATAATAATAATAAAATATGACAGAAACAGAATAATAAATTTTTGGTACCAAATGTGTAACCATTTGATGACCGTGGCGGATTAACCGCTGCGGGCAAATTTACGCCCAACAAGTTTTTCTTTTCTTTTTGATTAAAAATTAAACATTTTTTTTTTGTTTTGTTTCAAAACAAAAAAAGAAGGATTCGTTTTTAATGGCCCCTTCAGAATTTGACATAATTATTCTTTTTAAATTAATCATTTTGCGTTAAGTAAGTAAGTAATCGAAATTAAAGGATGAAAAATTTTGATTAATTTAAATTAGGCAGAGAAAAAAGTCAGAAACATGAATCTTTTTTTTATTCTTTAAATTATTGAAAGATTCTTTAAGAAGGTTAAAATATTTATCACACTCACTTGAAATGCTTGCGAAAACTTAATAAAATCCATATCAAGTGTTGCGAAATGAGCCAGACCTAACCAGAATGGTATTTTAACCAAAATCCAATTTATTAGTGAACCAATTGTTTATTTTTGATAGGTGCCAGTGTAAGACCACTAATTCAATTGAACTGAGTGCATTTTTTTACAAAGATTGCACACAGATTCACAACGATTGCGTATTTGTTTCCAAAGGATTGTCCCTCTCCTTTCGACTGGTGACTTATTAACATATTTGCAAGATTAAAAATAGTTTTGATATTTGAAACATAAATTCAAATCTAAATATTGATTTTGGTTGATTCCTGTCCGATTTAATAACTCGCCCAACCACCCCTCATCATACTATGTCATAAAACTGACAATCTGTGATAAAGGATTACGATTTTAAAATAAAAATTCAATCAAAAACACACACACACACATCATCAATTCTTTATATTTTTTATGGAATGTCAATTCAATCGATCATTACGTTAATATATTTTTATTTCTTATTTTTCCAAAAGCCTCCTTCCAAACGCACTGAATAGATTTTCTTTTAGTTTTTTTTTTATTAACACAAACAATATCAATATCGTATCAATCTAAGTTCTAAGTAGAGATTTCGATTCACTTCTTGTCAACAACACTAACAACAACAACAACAACAACATCAAAAGAAAATTGGAGAGAAAAAATATGGTTTAATATAATTTTTGATTCAGATAAATTTCAACAATTCTGTTCATTCAACTGATTTTCTTCTACGAATGAAAATTAGTCAAAGGATTAATTACATGGAAAATTGCATCATGACGAATTACAAAATTTGGAGAATTTTATATTAGATTCTGTTAGATTATACTAAAGGTTCATCACTCTTTGTAATTTTACAATGAAGTTTTTGGCTTTGTTGTCACCTTATAATTTTGTAATTCATTTTAATTTTACCGAGAATAATTTGACTGAGCGACTTTTTTGTGTTTCCTGTTTTTTATGGTTTGTTTTTTTTTTTTTCTGTTGTGTTGATGTGTGCAGGATTATTTTTGCTAATAGGATTGTACATTCATCTGTCACTTTTATGAAAGATTTACAAAAGTGGGATTGGTATAAATGTAATAGTGTGAGGAGAATCAATCTGGAATCATTGTGTAAAATATACAATTAATGTGAAATTCATATGCAAATGTGCCATAACCAAATGTGATCTTATTGCGTTCTGTCTTTATATCTGTCTTACCGTAGATTTATAAAATCTTCCTTGAACTTGCCAGTCATCATTTGTGATTAAAATTGGATTAAAAAAATAAGAACAACAACATTTTTTAATCAAGAATTTTTTTTTAAAAAAGATTTTTGTTTTTTTTTTTGTATAAAATTAATTTTTTAATCTGAAGTTAAAGAGTGAAGAAAAACATCTGGAGAACATAAATAATGAAAAAAGCAAATTCTTTTTCTTAAGCCCTCTATAATTACTTACGACTTAGAAATAAATATGAAAACATACTTACTTACATTTTAAATTTATAAAAAAAAAACAAAGTCTAATTAGACAGTTGTAAATAGTTAGCCCGAATATCAATTAATTCCTAAGTCAATTAAGAGATGAATTCATGAGACAATAAACAATAAAAAAAATTGTGTATCGTACAAATTCGTTTTTGATAAAACACAATGCCTTTAAAAAAGAGAAGAAGCTTTACTTTCTTACGTGATTTATTTACTTTATTTTCTTTTTTTTATCTTTCATATTTTTCTTTTCACACTTAAGATCAACACACAATTCTTATGCTTATTTTTCCTTGTAAATATGTCTCCTTTATGTCTTCAAATGTTAAATCGTTGTTTTCTTTTTATTTTTACTTTTGTTTTCAATTTTTCTTCTTGTTTACACAAAAATTATTTCTTACCAATAATACAAAAAATATTTTTATTAAATTTGCATTTGTGTCAAACTAAGTAACGTAGTTTCGATACATTTGACATTGGTCCTTTTTCGCAGTGATAATTAATAATAAAATTTTGAAAAAAAAATACTCTTTTGTTTCATTTTTAATCGACTTTACCTCATAATAATTGTAAGAAAAAGTAATGTCAGATGTACCCACTTTCCCCTATGTAAATATTGATAGCTTTTGAAGGATTGTATATAAGGAAAAATATCTTCTATGCCAAGAATAATTAAGTACATATAATAAGTACTTAATAATTTTTTTTTCGAATTCCATTTCTTTATTTACAATCCAAAAAAATCAATTCATTTTAAATCCGTGCATACTTATACCAACTTGACTAGCTCTAAGTTAGAATCGGCTAATTATACGTAAGCTCCTATTACTGTCTTATGTTTTGAAATTGCAACTTATTATAATCAAACAATTCCGATGATCCAGGGTAAAATTCAACATAAATTCATTGATTGAATTGAGGTTTTTTGTTGATTTAAATTTAAAAAAGATGCAACATTATCGCACCAATTGAACTTTTACACAAATGCGTTCATAATGTAAACCCGGTTTAAAAATGAAAAAAAAAAAAACAAGAGAATTTCAAAGAAATCATTTGTGTACAAATGCCGTCGAATTTCATCTAAATATTATTTTTATTACAATTTACAAACAGTAATTTAATTCCATTTAAAACAAAAACAAATATCGGATGAAAAAAAAAAATATGGTTGATTAAAGCTGATGCAAACAGTAAAAAAAAAAAAAAATGTTGATGTGAACGACACGGATCAATGATTTTATTATTTATAAACAGATAAATATAATAATCTGTGCTGACGTTTATTAAAATTAATATAAAATTATATAAATACAAATACAAATACAAGTCTAGACATATTTATTTGTATGCAAATCGTTGATAAAATAAAACATTAAATAAAGTATAGAAAATTGTGATATTCATACGCGGATGATGGGATGAAGTCGAGGATGAAGTAATAAATCCGAAACAAAAAAGAAATTTTAGTTCATTGGTTTCAATTTGCCCACTTATTAAATATAAATGATTTAAGTTTTGATTTCAAATTATTCCGTTTATTAAGAGGAGTATGTTCATTTGAAATTTCTCAGAGTTGACATGGACGCCGAATAGATTTTTTTTTGGTACTATAATGTAGTGCATATATAAGATAACTAAATATTATTGCCTAAATCAGATAGTAGATGTCTCTTAAAGTCACTATTTTGAAATGTTGAAAAAATAAATCATTTTTCAATTTATATCCATATTTAGAATTTTATGATTTGATTTTCGTCGTCGAAGAATGAGTCAATGTAGGTTCGGATTTTTTTGTTCGTGTTTGTGAATTTTATTTTTTATATTTTTGATTCTATTTTATATTTTATATTTTGATTTTATTTTATATTTTATTTTCTTCGCGGACGAAGAGTTCGTATTTTTTTTTTCGTGTTCGTGAGCCGATAAATCCTTTTAAATTTTTGATGTTATTGAATTTCTGATATTTATTAAATTTTTGTTTTTCTTTGGTTTTTTTTAAAATTTTTTTCTTGGTAATATTTTTATTTTTTTTTTGGATTTTTTAACTTTTTCTCTATTATTATTTTTGTTTTGAATAATATAATAAAAAAAAAAATTTTATTAAATTTTTTTTTAAAATTTGAGAAGCAATTTTTTACGTAATTAATTTTTTTTAATTCACAATTTGGTAGCATAAATTTCTTTGCAAATTATTATTTTTTCCTTTTTAGTAAAATATAAATATTATTTAAAATTTTATAAAAATAAAAACATGAGAATATTTTGATCAATTTTTATTTACAAACAATTTTACATTTCTCTCTTTGTCAATTTTATTCAAAATACTTATATTTAAAAACTTTTTGAATTAAATTGTCCAGCAAGTAGCAACGAGGAGCTGAGAGATAATACTTGCCAGGGAAGGATTTGGAGGGTGTACATTGATAAAGATTTGGGGTTACACAATCATACTTAATTCAAGTTCGCAATTCTAATTTTCTTTTTTCTCGCGGATCTACAATTTCGGGAAGTAAATGGTTGAAAAAGAAAGTGACTAATTTCGGATGCATTTCTTCATCCCAGAATTTTTTATCGCGAACAATTTCTTCAATATACATAGGTTTGTCAGCGCACGTCCACACTGCAAACAAACAATAATTACGTTCGGTAATATTTAGCTGACCTTGAACTTGATAATAATAAGGATGCTTTTTATTTAAGCCAATAATATTATTATTTTTATCTAATTTTAAATAACGAATTTTTTTTTGTTTCACCGCATCTAATATATTTAATCCGTTAGCCGATGATGGACACTTTATTTCCACTAAACCGTCGTTATTTATTAAACCGTCAGGAGAAGCTGCTAAAAAGTGTTCAAAATTATGAATAAAAATACCGCAATCTACTATTTTAATGTTTCGTTCTCTTTCTAATTGCCTAACAGCATTTTTTTCATTTAATTTACCGTATATCATACCCTTGGAACAAAAATTGGAGTATAAAATAGAACGCACGACACTGTTAGGTTTGCGGGCTCTACAAACTTTACCGAAGTTTGAAGCAGTTAACATGTTTCTTCTAATTTCATGCCATTTATCTGAATCCGCCTGTTGGATAGTATCTTTTTCAATTATAACACGGAGGGTATGATTTTTTTGGAGCAAGGACAAGAAATTACTTTTGGCAATTTCAAAAACTTCCGGTTCAAGATCAGGCTGGGTAGCGTTTTCCCCATAATCCTCGTCGGGTGGTGCGGAACAAAGAATTTTACGGAAATTGCGGGGCTTATTATTTCGAACTCTTAAAATTCGTTTTGATTCAATATTTTTAATTCTTTCAGACGGACTTTTATTGAAAATGGTTTTATGTAAAACACTAAACGCACGTTTGGTATTATGCTGAATCACGGCACCTGAGCACCTATTACGATACGAGCTACCAAGGGAATAATTAATTCGTTTCCCGCCGACAAACTTTGCTACAATTGAATGAAACTGTTCAACGACGTTCGAATCTTTATCGCGTATTAAACTTTTAGAATACAAGCTTAGTTTATTATGAATTAATATTAAAGCGTCGAAAATACCGTTCTTGTTTTGAAGTAATAAATTTTCGTCATTTTCTTTTTTGCAAAAATACTCCCTACAGTTATTATGACGACCGAAAACATGATATGGCGCATTATCTATGTCATGTTTTAATTCCAAAATTTTGTTTTTAATGTTATCCGCCGTAACATCAATAGCGTTATGTTTAATAGCGACCGATATTCCCTTCGATAAACGTAAAATATTCGCGCCTAATAACTTTCTCTCCTTCACCGAAAACTTTGTGCATTTAGATAATTCCGAGATTTTATTTCTATAATTTCTTAAAACATGGTTCCGACATTCTATTTTTTCGATGTGTGTATTTGGATAGGGACGCGATTTTAATAAATTATTATACACACTACTATCTCCGTCCGCTATTAATGTTTTATATCGCACGCCGTATAACGTTTCACTTTTTTGAAATCCCTCGACTAATAACGCTGATTCCATGGATGTTGATGATCCCGCATAGTTCGCATTGCAATCGTGTGCGACCGTTTCTTTTGATTTATTTCGCATACACGTAACACAATACTTATTTTTTACATCCATCCATAGAACCTTTTTGGTATTATAACCGACGATTGCTGCGGCTCCCGACAACGCCGAATAATTTGTGCGATAAGAGCGACGCGACCAACAACCATCAGCAACAACGGTCAACAATGGAACACCGTCAAAATCTATATCCCCATTTACAATCGCGATAGCTTTTTCTTCTTCCGCGGCTTTATGCATTTCATTTTTCGCGACAATTTGTTGATCTATGCCAACTTGATTTTGAATTTTATTAAACATAGAATTTCCCATGCACGGAATATCTAATGCGCCCGAAAATTCTTCCAAATGATAAAACCCACTCCCGATCGATGTAATCCCAATAACCGCCGAATAATTAACACCCATTGATTTTTTTTTCCGAGTTTCAGATAAAGTATCACAAGTTGTTACTGAAAATAATTTGTTGCAAACGGCACATTGAAAATTAATGGTGGAGTTAAAACCACGCCGTGATTCTGATTTAATCAGAATATCACTAAAACGACAACTACATACCGACCGATGGCGATCCATTTCTTTTAATTGACTAAAAAAGTTATCAATATCCACTATACGGCGCCCGCCTAATTCTTTGTCTTTCCCGAGACTTTTACTTTCTTCCGTTTCCGGTTCAATTATTAGTGAGTACGAACTTGAATTATCACAATCACTTTCACATAACACATTCAAACCAGCTTCGTGATCCAAACGTCCATCAGACATCACAAGTTGGGAGTTCTCACTAAACAAAGTAAATGAAAAATAAAAAAATTCCATTTATGAAAAGAAAATATGCTTTACCTCAGTGTCAAATCTAAAGATGGTTCATCAGGTAAGAGCAATTCATTTTCAATAATTATAGCATTATTATTGATTAAATGCTCATTCTCCTTCTGAAATCTAAAAATGTTTTAATTAAAAAAAATGTTTAAATTTAATTATTAAAAAACTTACTTGCTCGGGAGAAATTTTGCAATACGATTTTTATTAGCAATACTTCTGCCGATTTTATTTTTATTATTTTTTTTAGGCATTTTCACAAAAAAAAACTTAATATTAATTAACTCAATAAAATCACGTGCGGTTACGCAGAAAATTCGATTGCTTTAAAAAACACACATACGTAATAAATGCATTAACACTGAACTCCTATATAAAAATCCGTAACATAAGAATAACCGTCTCATTTCTTTTTATTATAGGTGTACTACTCATTTTCCGTTTTTTTTTCATTTTTACTGATTTTCTTTTTCTTTTATTTTTCTCTTTCTACTATTGTTTTAAAAAAATCTGAAATAAAAAACTCTAAATACTAATACCGTCCTTTTCTTGCATTTTGCTAAGAAATAATTTAAATTTCCCAGCTCTTTAAAATTTAAATATTGATAATATTTTATTATTATCATATTTAAAATAAAAAGAACAATTTTGAATAAAATAAAACTATTTTCATTCTAAAGTTCTTTTATCTCCTTCACGCTCCTTCTATAGAAGAAATAGATCATGCTGATGAAACGCTATACAAAAATACGCACACATTGATATGATATTATTCACACCAAACATAAAAAATATTTTATATTTATAGTATCAGCTGATTGAAAATAAAAATATTTATTTAAATGATATTTGCATTTACTGAAAGAAGATGGTGCAATGTTTTAGCAAATAAATTACTTTTTTCCGTGCGATGCCATCTACCCTAGATCAGTGAAACTAATTCTTATAAAATTTTGGGGAATCCCATTTTCACTAATTTTATAATTAAAAAAACATACGAAACAATAACTTTTAAATAGCTAATTACTTTAAAAATATTGCATCTACGAATTCAATTTATAATTAATTCTTATAAAGAAAAGTTCAAATTTTAATAATAAATTAGAAACACAACGAATTTCTCAGGATCTCAATCATTAACGCGCTCTCAAAATTCAACAAAATAGATCATTTTCAAAAAATCATAAAATGTAAAATAATTAAAAAATTAAAAAAAAAAAAGCACAGCAATGTAGCTACATCCTTTAACTTTCATTTAAAATTAAAACCATAAAAATTCATTCACAAATGTCGGAACCGAGCTATAATCAACGCACTTAGTTTTGGTGAAAATAGCCAAAATCATTTTTTTTAAATGAAGAAAAAATTAAGAAAAAATTAAAAAATCAAAATTATGAGCCCACAGTGTTGGAGAGAATACTCTAAGGTATTGAAATCAATAAAAAAATTGTATATAGATTCAACGATGTGTCTGGCGGGCTATATTCAAAAGTACCAAAAATACAAATTTTCCACTGAAATGCAATGACTGCCCTTAAGGTAAGTGGCCCAATCATCGGCATACTAAGGATTATTTTACATCAAAATTGTTCTGAAAATTACATTTATAAAATGGACAAAACCGACGATGATTGGTAGGTACTAGGTCGATGATTGGGCCACTTATTTTATACGGAATATATTCCGTCAAATAGAAAGAACATTTTTTGTATTAATAATTTTCAATTTTTTGTACACGATCACGTACTAAGTACAAGAGTTTTTATGTTTTTATTTTTTGTTCAAATAATTAATTCGAAATATACATGTTTTACTTTACGTAATTTAAAGCCAAAGTTTATTCTCTATAAAAAATTCTCGTTTTCACTGCACATTTTGAATAAGAGTATCACATTTTACACATTGCTTCTTACACCGTTACACATACTTTGTGACTAATACAACAATTGCACATTTGCACAATAATTTCACATTAAATGACATATATTGCACAAAGATTACAATATCATTGTTCATACTTAGAGGTTAACTCTCTCGACCTAATGATCTCTTGATAACCATAAATAACTGTCTATAAAGTCTCTTCGGGTATTTTCTGTAGAAGAAAACTAAAGAAAAGGGGAAAGGGGAAAAAAAGAAAAATAAAGAAGATAACAATAAATGTTAAGTATCCTTTATTATTACAAAAGATAATAGATAAAAATAAATGATTCCAATTTATTATAATTATTATTTCACAATGAAAGATAATAAAACAAAAAGATTGTAGTTAAGAAAGTATCTAGAAAGGATTAACAGAAGACACAAATTAAGACACTGCATTTAATTAAGTTTCTAAAGGTTTACACTTTAATTGTTTTTTTTTTTAATAGAGAATTAAGTTTAAGAAAAATATTTAATTAAAACAGAACGAATAAAAAGATAATTTTACTTTAAAACAATTTAATTATAGAAAATTTTCACTGATAATCGGATTCTTTCTTCTTAAAATGTTTTTAGTCCCTTATTTTCTTATTTGTAATCAAAATGCATTCATATTAACTTTAAGTATAGTCCAGATTACTAATTCGTTTATACAGAAACATTTACACGTATCCCTGACTTCCCTAAAAACATTCAAACCAATTTTGATATATTGGAAACTGGTTTACCCGAGGTGTGCAATCCACTGTGTGCAATCCTGGGAGAACTCGTGGGGAATCTTTGTGCAATCTTTACGAATCTTTGTGAATCTTTATGCAATCTTTGCAAATCTTTGTGCAATCTTTTGAAACGTGCCTATAATATTAATGCATTTTGCGTTACAATCGACTTAAAGGATATTGCAAACTTTAAGCACAAATGTGAAAATCTTGTGAAATATTTACAGTATCTGTGAAATTTTAACTCAGTGGTAGGTATTAATGATACCTACTAATTTTATAAGAGGTCTGTTAATGAGATTAATCTGTGCATTTATAATTTTCCCATTTCTAAAATAATTCAGAGAGTCTAAAGTATTTATAAACTTGTAACAATCTCTCAGACATGTTTTCTTCTTCGTTTTCTAACACTAATCTACTCGCACTTAACATACAACCTGAAACTTTATAAAACTTGACATAAAATATTCTCTAGAAAATTCTCTTCTTTACGTAGAGTACGTAGAGGTACTTATATATATATATATATATATAATAATTTGCAAGAGGGGCGAAGATGTTAGTAAATTCTACAGATTTTATAAAGTGTTTGTTAACAAATACTTGAAAGTAAAGTACTTAACCGTAGTTATTGTTTGTAAAAACCTTTCGGTCATAATTTTACTCGATATGGTTTCACTCTTCAATTAATTAATGTTGTAAATTTTTCAATTTTTAATTGAAACGTTAAGTAGGCACAATAACTTTTGTTCTTAACCTTTTTGTTGTTGTTTGTTATGAGTCTTAAATTTATTGTGAAACTGGAATAAATGTTTAAAATTGTAAAATTAAACTATTTGAAAGATGGGAAACATTTAAAAAAAATAATTATTAGTAGGTAATGCCAAAATAATTTTATTCAATATTTTCTAGTGCTAATCAATTCTTTTCAAATTAAAAATTAATTCCTTTCACTTTGTTCATTCTATGAAATCTATTGATAGTAAAATCTGTAATTAGTATGGGTCGGAGAATAGTCGATTTACCGATAGTGGTTAGCCCCTTTTCTTAAATCATTTTATAAACAAAACCATGAAAAGAATTATTTTTTTTTGCAGAATAAACCATTTTTATTACAAAGTTTTCTTTCATAAATTAAAAGTGCCCCAAAAACAGAAAGAAAAAAACAAGAGTGGAATTCTCGGGGATTCTTTTGTTATTTTTTAATCATATTTATAAATCGCAAGTTTTAATACAATAAAGGGAAGTTTGTCTCACTCCTGTAAGTGTTTCTTACTTTAATACAGGAGTGAGACAAATTTTTGTTTTTTTAACGATTTGGTAACCGATGAATAAGGTTCATCGATTGATTTCAATATGCCCTGGATTTCAATTGGCTTCATCCATGATTTGTATCATTGGTTGCCTCCTCGATTTTATAACTACAACTACAAAATAAATCAATAAATATCATCCCTTAGTTTCTCTCATCCCCTCTGTGTGTGTTTCTTTTATCTTATTCTTTTATTTTAATATTTATCAAAGCACAACAAAAAATAAACTACAGGCAAAAGAATAAAAACACAAATTTAATCCAAAATAACAGATTTCTATTTTTATTGTTGTTTTTGTATTTTTCTGATATTATTTGGGTAAAAAAAATGAATAGAGAGACGATGGCGCCAGAAAGACGACGCCTTACTGTCGACAAAAATTACAACAATAAACAAGACTAATAATAAAATATGACGACAACAAGCGCTCTCAGAATGACGAAAAATATTCAAATTTAGGTGAAAGTCTCGATGGAAAAGCATACAAATTAATGTAAAAAATCTGCTTGTTTTTCTGATAACCAAAAACAACAAACTTATTGTAAAAAAGGATTGTAATTGAAAATTTGGAGTACCATTGATTGAACCACTTACTTTAAACACTTTGTAAAATTTGAATCATCAACTTAGCAGGACTATACAACACTTTCAAACATCTTTGCAAAGCGAGTCAGATAGAAAGAATATTTTACTCAGTAATGAAATATCAATTCCTTAAAATAAAATAAAAATAAAGAAACAAAAATAGAAAACAACAAAAAGGAATTAACTTTATTTCATACACACAAACACACAACCAACAATATTTCGTCCGAGAAGGGTCATCAATCAAACTCTTTTAATATCATATTTTTCATGTTCAACAAAAAAAAGCAACAAAAACAATAACAACAAGCGCCTACAACAAAAAGAAAATGAACAAAAAAAAAGGGGTTAATTACCGTCATGCAAATGAGTTTCTCATTTTCCTGTGTACAATATTTATTTTTTTTCTCCAAACTGACAGGATTATTGTGTTTGAGGTTTTTAACGTTGAGTATATCCATTTTTATTTATTACGAGAAGAAATGTGTGTGTGTGTGATGGAAATGTGCGTTGGTGGGATGTAGAGTAGGGTAGGAGGAGGGGTCAGTCATCAATTATATTATGTCAAAAATAAAACTAAAAAAAAAAAAATAAAACAAAAAAAAAGGAATAAAATGTTGAATACTGGGGAAATATTTTTGGGGGGGGGGGGAGTGAAGAGAATTAACGACGATTGCCTTCATCTTTCTATTTTTTTTTGTGTAATCTTTTGTAATAGAAAGAAAAAATTATTGATTTTCCATTTCTCTTTATGGTTCTTTCTGGATTTTTGTTGTTCTTCTTTTGGCCCTTTTTTTCTAAAAGAAACAAATATTTTGTTTATTTGTTGCTGTTGTTTTTTTGTTTGTTATCATTTAAAACAGACAGGATACATGGAACCGTATAAGTGATCCCTTATTTTTTTGTTTGTTTGTTTGTTTGTTTGTTTGCTGTATAGTCAAGCCCAGGCATCTGTTGTTATTCGAAATTTGCATTAAATTTTTGGTGTTTTTTCGTTTCCTTTTATTTTCTCTTTTTGAGGGAAATGTAACAAAATCGAGGAAAAATAGGGATTTTTTTTCTTTCCCTGTTGACAAAAACAACAAAATAAATAAAAATTTAGAAAAAAAACTTCCAGCGACAGTGTGAGTGAAGTGGAGTGAAGAAAGAACACCCTTTAAGGGTTTGTGTTTTGATATTTTACGTTGACTGCGTTTTTCCCTATTTCCCTCCATTCCTGCACCTTTTTTCTCATATCGTTCTTTTTTTTTTGTGTTTTCTAACGCCCCTTATTTACACCCTTTTATTTGACGAGTGAAGTTTTTTTTTTCTACTTCTTTTGTTTTTATTTTCCGGGTGATTCGAATTCCACTATAGGTTGGTGAGGGTTGATGATGACAACGGAGTGGTGGAAAAAAACAAAAAAAAAAAAAATTAATTAATTTTTCATCCATACGGAAAAGGAAAACAAAATCCAAAAATAAAAAATAATAAAATGGAAGAATGACGGGAAGGATGAGATGGAGGAGAAAAGCTGAACAGATTTTATCCTTCATATTCATTGTGTTAAAAAAAAAAAAAAAAAAAAAACACAAAAAAAAAACGAAATTGGGTTGAGAAAAGGCACGATGATGAGTGGAGAGTGGGAAGAGTGGGTAGTAAAACAAACACCATAATCTGTGATGGAACCAATGAATCTGGTGCGGTCAAATTTTAATAAAATTCTTTTTCCGTTAATCCAATTAATTTTTTTCCCCCATTTTTTTTCTATTGTTCTTGTTGTTGTGTTTTTTTTTTCGTCTTTCTTTATAATTTTCTAAGGAAAAAGAAGAAGAAAATGTTGTATTAATAAATACTTATTTAAAATTTAAATAATAAAAGTTTTTTTTTGTTAATAAAATAAAAATAAAAAAAAAATATAATTTTCCATTCAATTTTCCAATGGGAAATTTTTTTTTTATGTGCTGATTGATTAATTTCAAAAAATTATCTTGTGAAAAATATGAAGAATCAAAGTTAAATTTTTCAACAATTTCTAAGTTTTCATTTGAGTTTATTCTTGTAAGGATTCTATAATTTCTGTACCATAAGTAATAGAGAGATTAGAGGGAATGAGAAAGGGCAACTTACAAGAGATACTCCAATTTTTATTTTCTTCAAATTTTCAATTAATTTTACGTTTGTTATTTCAAGTTTTTCTTCTTCCTTATTTTATAATTACTTTCTCCTGTGAAGATTTTTCTCTCTCACTCTCTCTCTCTATTTCTTTATTTCTCTTTAAAGAAATTATAAAGAAAATAAAAGGGGGAAGAAAATATATAACAGATTCTTCTACTTACTTACTTATATTCTTTATTATCTGTACCTTTTGAACTGTGTATAACAATTTCCACAATAAAAAAAAAAAAAATAGGAAGAAGAAAAAATGAATGACGAGTGAAAGAGAGAGAGAAGAAGAAAAAAGAAAAGAAAAGGGAAATCAGAATCAAAATCAGAATCGGAGAGAACCAAACCACAGAAAAAGAAGAAAAAAAATATTATTATTGTATTTTTGTGTCTAGACACGACAAGATCAATAAAATTCTATTCTATTTTTCTTTCTTTTTTTTTTCTTCTTCTTCCTCCTTTCTTAATATTTTCTTCTTTTTTTCCCTCTTGTTGTTGTTGTTGTTGGTTTTCTTTCGGCTTTTATATGTCGGTGAAAATTGTACAAGAAAGAAAAAAAAAATGTGTATGGCATGTGAATTTAACATCATCCTCGTATCAAACAATATAACAATAAATTCATTGTGACTTTTTATTTCTATGTGTCATATGTGTGTGTGCATGTGTGTATATGCATGAATTATCAGAGAAAAAGTGAGAGATAGAAAGAGAGAAAAATTTATTTATGTGTTTGCATGTTTTATAACACATAATATGAAAGAGTCAAATAGAGGAGAGGTACGACGGGTTTATTTTATTCCTAAATGGAATCATTTTTTTGTTGCTTTCATAATAAATTTATTTGACTTTGTCAATCTTATTTTTTCTCCCTCTCTCTCTTCTCTTCTCGTCTCCATTTTTTGTTTTGTGTTTTTCTTTTCTTTTTCTTTTTTTTCTGATGACAATCTTAAAATGGTAATCCATCCTAAAATAAAAGAAAAATCTTCACAGTAAAAGAAAAACAAAATAAACATGACACCAAAATAACCTACACAGGGATCAGGATCAGTTAGATTAACCATAAGATGATGAAATGTGGGCTTTTTTTCCTCTTCTTCCTTCTATTTTTTTTCTCCTTATTTTTTCCTATGAACATTTTATTTGTCCTGTCTAAAAAATAATAAATAATGTTATAAATACTCTGGCCCACACCAGTACCCAGTTGACATTAAAAGTATCATAAAATTATTTGATCGTAGATATTAATCTTATTCCAATTTCATTTAAGGAATTTTTCTCCCCATTGTTAAAAATCATATTCAAATTTATAAAACGATCAAAATTAAATTCTTTAAACATTTTAAAGAAAGAATCCAGAGTAAACTTTTACTGAAATTAAAGTAAATTTTTTCAATGGAATTGAAATTGACGATAATTGAAAATTTATCGCTTGAGTACAAATTAAGCGTTTAATAGAAGTTTTTGTCTAATTGTATTGAAATTTAATTGATTAAATTTCATTTTTCACATTAAACAAATTAAACACATTTTCGACGAAAATTAAACAGATACATTTATGAAATGGACTCATATCTCATATCTAAGTATGTAGACTCGTCTCATTTTGGTGTTTGCTTGCTGTAAAGCTTAGAGCTTTACTCTGAAGTATGAACTGACTTTTAACGCTTCCTGCCTTTGTGTCTGACTTAAAAAACCATTATTTATATTAAAAAAAAAAAAAACTAAAAATAGAAAAGAAGGAAACATAAAAGAAAAGCAAAATAAATAAAAATGGTTTTCCCCCTTTTATATTCATTTAACAACATGATTGATGACGTCATTTGTAGATGATTTGAACGTCATTTCAATATCATTTTTTACACCGTTTTCTTTTCTTTTTTCATTTTTTTCTTTTTCTTTTCCTTATTTTCTCATTTAAAGTGTTTTGTTGTAGGTAAGTACTTAATGCGTGAAGAAAAAAAAATGTGTATGCCTTTGATGGTATTTAAACATGGGGGTGAGAGAGAGAGAGGGAGAGAGATAAACATTGATGAAGATTAGGCACGAAAAATTATTTTTGTTGATACAACACACAAACACAACCACACACACACATACACACACATTTTTTTTTTGCATGTTTTCCAGTATAAAAATTTATTTATGGTTTGTAGGGAATAAAAAATGAAACATATACAATTTTTTTTTGTCTCTTTCGCTCACCTAATCTCTTTCTGTACTACAATTTCACTAATTTCTGTATAGAATAATTTCACCAAAAAGAAAAAAAAACAAACAACCAAAACCATTTCACTAATTATTTTGTTCATAGCAAAAAAAGAAAAAAATGGAAAATGGATCAGTTCTGGTGCGATTTCAGTTGAAGGCTGATAAATCCATTAATTAATTAATCAACATGATTCATTGATTGCATGCAAACTCCACCCCGTATAGTGGTTTGAAATCAACGAAACTCTATCAATTGTTGATGTATTTGTAGAATTCTACTAAAAGTGATTAAGTAAGGTACCTTTATAGAACATATTGTGTTCGTTGTAAATCCATAACTGCGAATTTAGTAATAATAAAAAAAAAAACCACCCAATAATTATTCTCTTAGTTAATTTATTCATTTATTTTTCTAACAAAAATATAAAATTTATTCTAATTATTATTTTCATATTTAATGGTTTCTCTCAAATTTCTTATGCCCAATAAAATATATAATTTAACAAATTATTATTAAGTAAATTAATTAGAATTAATTAAGTTTGATTAGAAAATAATAAGAAAGGGTAAGAAATAAAGAAAAAAACACACACACACAAACTTTATTTGTTGTTGTTATTATTCTTTTGTTTATTTATTTATTTTTCTTCAGCAAAGAAAGTTAGTTTATTTTTGGATAATTATTTAGTCGATTTTATGATTTTAATTCAAACCTGTTTGATTTTATTTGATTTATTATAATTTTTTTTTTGTTGTTTTCCGTTTTGTTTTGTAGATTTAAGAAATATTTTTGACCTTTTTTTTTTTTTATTCTTTCGTTGGTTTAGTTAGTTTAGATATCTCGAGGGTATTTACTTAGGTATAAGATGTAACAAAAAGCAGATGGAAAACGTGCAAGAATTTTAAAGATTGATTAATTTGAAAAAATTTAATTATAATTATAAGAAAAATAATTTATAGAGGTCAAGAGATCACGGCTTAAGACAGATCTTGAATTTCATAATCAAACGTAATACAGGAAAAAATCCTAAATAAATTTTATGCTCACTTTTGTATTTGTTTGTTCTTTCTTATTTTTTTCTTCTCCACTTTATTGTCTGTTTTCACAAAAAAAAAAGAACTCAGTAAGTAGCACGTAATACTGAGTTTTACAAACACTTTAAGTAAAGTTTAGTTAAAGAACGAAAGAAGTAAATTTAATGTATAAAAGAAGCAACTGAAGTGATTTTAGAATCACTTAAAATTGTTGTCGATCCCTCCATGGCCTACCGCAGCTTTTATGATGTGAAAATTTTCTTAAGAAAAAGGCGAAAAATGACTCTTGACTTTAGAAAACTTTTTCTATTCATAATCATTATTGACTAATTCCACCTCATATGAATCGAACTATAAAAAACTGTTGTTAGAAGATGTTGGCAAATATTTTTATAGAAATTCTACTTCTGTTTTATGATAAATTGTGACGGTCAGGATGATGAGTGAGGCGACGAAATAATTTCCAGCGTGGCGCCCGATCCTAATTTAAAATAATTTGTCAATTTTAACTAATCAGTTACGTAATTGTTTAAAAATTATTCGTCTTAGTCGGTAAATTACCTCAGGGGCATATTCCTGTAAATGATCCATATTTTTGACACAATCAGAATTAAATTACTTTTTGAAAATCGGAAGACTTTTCTTTATTATGAAATCGAAACTCTTGAATCAAAATAAAATATTCATTTACATAATTTTAAATTTCAATTCATTAATTAACACAATTAAATCAGAGTGCTCCCCGAGGGCTCTATGAAGAAAGTAAATATCGGAATGAAATTATAAATTTGAATTATTTCAATTTTTCTCTATTGTGAAAATTTAGGAAATTGTTTTGATTCTGTAGAAATATTTTTTTTGGTCTTATTTAAGAAATAAGGAATTTATTTATTTTCACTTAAACTCATCGCTGTAAGATTTTTTATAAATTGTTCTGTTCACATTATTGTGAACAATTTGAATAAAATAATCGTCATAATTTAATTAGTTTTCCCGATTTTACCTTTGTTATTGATGATTCTTGTTTTGTTATTTTTATACTACTGAAGTTTCTACCGACATTACAATTTAATTTAATAAACAAATGAAAGTGGAATTACCCTTATTTACAATTGATGTAATAAAGTGCAATATTATTTTACTACTTTAATCAATTCTGTTTATCGTTTATTTCGTCTATTCAGTCAATCAGAAAATAAATGTAATTCAATCAAAGTTGGAATTTTACGAAAACCTTTTTGGTTTTGGTTTGGGTTTGGTTTTTTTTTTAAAATGTTTTTTGACAGAAATATTGTTTGCTTTCCAATTAAAATCTTTTTGCCTTTTTTTTCTTTTGTTTTTTCTTTACTTTCTGCCTCTGGTCACGATGAATCATTTCTTATTATTATTTTTTTTTTTTTGAACAATAATAAAATCTGAGTTGTTTAACCTCAAAAAAAAAAAAAAATATGAAAAAAAAAAAAACAAACGAAAACAATAAAAAATAATTAATGATAATTCAAAAGACACATTTGGGTCTTATACTATTTTTGCTTTTTACAAAAGAGAGAAAAAAAAAACAATTGAAGAAAGAATGGTTGGAAACGGAAGAAGAAGAAGAAGGAATAAATGTAATTTCAATGTGCGAGCACTCCCAAGTGAATAAACCTTTTTTTTTTCTTTTCTATTTGGATCTGTTCTATCCACTCTAGCAACATTTTCCATCATTACTTTCTCTCTCACGCTCTCTCTCTCTCTCGCATCTCTCTCTCACTCTCTGATTCAAAATGGTATGTTTCTCGTTAAAACAAACGATTGATTTCAAGAAAAGGGAATAAGCCCCTTGGCTATATTTGACTTTTATTTAATTTGTTTCAAGAAACGAAAAAAAGAAAGGAAATAAAAGAAAGAATAAGAAGAACAAGAATAAGAGGAAGAAGAAGGAGAAGAATTAGAAGCAGAAGAATAATGAAAATTATGTCTTCTCTCTTTTCTTTTAATTTTATTCAAATTTGTATTTTATAAATTCAATTGAAGACGTGCCATGAATTTTGTCAACACAATAATAAATTATTTCTGGTTCTTTTTTTTTGTGTTGGCGACATTTTTTTTTATTGTTATTTTAGTTTTTGTTGTTGTTGTTGTTTGAGAAAGAAAAGGAAAGATAAAAGCAAAAAAGAAAAAAAAAGGAAGGAAAACAGAAACAAAATCTTAAATTAAAAAGATGAACGCTGGAACATTCAAATTCAATTCAATTTGAAAATAAAAATAAAATAAGAAACAGAAAGAAAGAAGAAGAAGAAAAAGTTGATTCATTTTGATTTGTTTTTAAATGTTTGTTTTTGTTTCTTATTGAGAAAATGAAATAAGACAAAGACAAATGGATTTATATTAAGCGAAAAGTTTCCAATTGGATTTTTTTTTTTTTATTAAATTGACGCCATTTTTTTTCTTCCTTTTGCGTCTGTTTTTTTGAAAAATTTCTTTCATATTTTCAATAATATTTATAAATTGATAGAAATTTGTTATAAAAATGAAATAATTCAATATCTTAGGTACGACTATACGATTGTGACACCTAAAATCTGGAAGTTGAAATTTTTTTTTTTATTGAAAATCTTTAAATATTTTTTTTCTTTTCTGAAGAGGAAAAAATTGAATAATTATATCAATTTTTTTTTCTAAAGAAAAATAAAGAAAAATAAAAATTCATGATGATAATTATGATGATGATGATGATGATGATGATTAGACATTAAAGAGACATCTGTGAATTTTTACATTAAGACAGTTGCATAATCTGTTTTGAATATTTTATAATAATTTAATTTTAATTCATTTGATTAGCTTTTGTATTAATCTACATATAATTGTTCTTTTGTCCCATTTCTAATTAATTCATTCATTTTATTTCATAAAACATTTAATTGCATCAAGAATTAAATTATTTATTTTCTCTTTTGTTTTTGATTTATTTCTAG
Organism: Pedicia rivosa; assembly: GCA_963082725.1. Taxonomy (NCBI): domain Eukaryota; kingdom Metazoa; phylum Arthropoda; class Insecta; order Diptera; family Pediciidae; genus Pedicia; species Pedicia rivosa. The sequence goes on from OY720154.1 coordinate 32,935,436, forward strand.
GGTGGTGAAGTTGTACAAGAGACGATTACATCAAATGTTAGTGATGATATTATAACCTTAGAATTTCAAAGGACTGATGGTACACTGGTGACACAACTAATTGATTTTCGTAATGTAAGTTTTCTTTTATTGTCATTTTATTTATTTTTGATTTTTAAAAATAGGAGATCACAAAAAGTGCAACCTTACATCAAGACCTCTGTATATTTATTTCTTTATTTTTGGTTTTACGTTGTCATACTTAAAGTTTATATCCAAACTGAACTTTCCCCAGAAGAACAATCAATATGGAATATCTGGACTGAAGAGGAAATATCAATAATTGAATGAAATTACGTTTGGACTTTGTTTGTTAAATTGTGAATTCGGCGTCACAAATATTTCTGCAAGAAAAAATTCAAAGTCAAAACAATTTAGTGAAAAATTTTTGGGTTTCAATTTTATCAAAGAAAAAGTCAAATTGTAAATAAAAAATTCTTTATATTTAGAAATGTTTCTCAGAATTTAAACTTTAATTTAATAAATCAATTTTTAGATTTCAATTCTGTCATTTTTCCTTTTATCTCATTTTACTGTTAAAAACTTCGGTATTCTTCTTTTTTTTTTTATATTCAGCATCACATAATTTGAAGTTCACTTCTGTCATATTTAAAAATATTCTTTTATAGTCGTTTACTGAGGTTCTGTTAAAATCGTTAGAAAATAAAACCAAATGGAGAATTTAAATTTTGATTAAAATTCTATTAAATGCTTTTAAATTCAGGGAAATTTACAAAAATACGGATGTACAGAATTGGACTTTTAATTTTATTAGAATTAAAATTTTCTAAGAAAATCAAATTTTAATATTTCGAATAAATTGAATATCATAGTTTCACATTCTATTAGTGTGAAAGGAGTAACTACATACCAAATACCTTTACACGACTTTATAATTTATTGAACTTATTCATAGAAGGCAATTTAATATTTATAAGGTCTTGATTGTTTAACCCTTACAAACACTATTAAATAATATTTTACAATAAATGTATTTATTTAGTTTTATACACTGAATTAATTATTTTGTGTGAAAAACAAAAATCAATTAAATTTCTCTTATTGAATTTATACAAGTGACAGAAAATGGTTGACCTTATTTTCACTAATAAAATTCTATACAGTGAAAAGTATTTATTTTGTTTTCTTCATTTCCCCTGATACTCATAGAGAAATAATAACGATTATACGTTTTTTTTCCCATATTTATTTTCATATTAAAATTGAATTTATAAAGAATTGGACCCCAGTCGGAAAATAATAATTGTTTTGTTGTTATCAATTTTTTCCAATTATTATTTTTTGTGTCCAATTTACACTGAATCTTACTACATTTCTAGTAATATTTTATAATGCGTGAAAATGTATATGAAAATTCACAAGAGACAAAATGAAAAAGAAAATAAAATATAAAAAAATAAATGAATTTTTATCCAATTCAAAAAAAAAAAATAAAAAAATCTTATATTTTGGTGTTGTTGTTGTAGTTGTAGTTGTTGTTGTTGTTTATTTTCTGTAATGCATAAGTAATTTTTTATTAATCTCTGGAGTGACGACACGAACAAAAAAAAAAGAGAAAAAGAAGAAGAAGAAGAAGAAAAGGCGACAAACAAAAAATAATAAAATAGAAAATATTCACGAAACTTTTTTCTTTTTTTTTTTGAGAAAAAAAAATCAGAATTTAAATTTAATTTTTTTTAAGTACTTTTTTCTGTTTCCCTCCTTACCCTCAAACCCCCCATTTTTTCCGTTCTCTTTTCTTTTTACATTTTGTTTTTTGTTGCTGTTGAATATTTTAATTATTTATTAAAAAAAACTTAAAAATAACAACAACAACAACAACAAAATATCCAACAACCAAATAAAATGATGAATTTTTTTTTTGTTGAAAAAAAGAAAAACATGGAAAATGTGGAAAACAAGATGAAAATGTAAAAAAGAAAAAAAAGTTTTATTTTCCCCTTAAGTCACATCTGCGATGGACCCGTCATTCATTTATTACTTTCTAAGTGGTAATTTTTTATGATGCTCCAATATTAAAATTGCTTATTTAAATTATACATTTTCTGTCTCTCTCTCTCTCTTCTCTCTCTCTCCCTTTCTCTCTTTTTCCTTTCTTTTTGTTTAAACTTTTTTTTGTTTTTATGCGAAAATAAAAAGTATGAAAAAACAAGAAAAAGAAAATGTAGAAGAAGAAGAAGAATTATGGAACGACGATGACGAGGACGACGTTAACAAAAAAAAAAAAAAGGAAAGAAAAAAAAAAAAAATATGGAAAAAATGGAATTTCAATTTCCTTTTAAAATGGAAAATAAAAAGAAGACGAGAATGAGAAAGATAAAAGTTGTTTGTTTTTTTAAAGAAACAAAAAAAAAAAAAACTTTCGTCTTTTCTTCTTTTTCTTTTCTTTTTCTTTCCGTTTTCTTTTCTTTTATTTTCTTTTTCTTTTTTCTGCGACACTTTTTAAGTTTATATATTACTTTGTTTGTTTTCTTAAATATCTTCGTTTAAAGTTCTTCTTCATTTTCATGTTTCTCGTATATTTTCTAAAGCAAAAATAAAATCCTTTTTTTCTTTTGTTTTTGTAAAAACCACAAACAAAAAGAAATTTCTATGTTTATGCAGTGAGCTTAAGGTTTCACTTTTTGGTAGTGTATTGTTGTTGTTGTTGTTGTTGTTATTATTATTATTATTATTTTGTACTTCTCCTCCAACTCCCCCTTTCTTAACATTAAAACAAAAAGTTTGGTACAATTTTTCCCCTGTATAGTTTTTTTTTTGTTTACTTTGAGGCCCACTATACAAAATCGTAGGATAAAATTCCTTTTGGGTGGGTGGGTGGTTATGGGGAGGTGGGGTATAGAGAATGAAGAATGATGGCTGTAAAAGAAAAATTGGAAAAACAAGAAAGTTCTAATATCAAAGGATATTTTCTGTATTTTTGTTCCCGTTCTGTATTTTATTTGTTCTTTTTTTTTTGTTGTAAAAGAGAAAAATCAACTTTTTTTCTCGTTGTTATTTTTTCCCAGAAAAAGAGAAAAATAAAAACAAGCAAAAAACGAACAAATCAATCGAAAACTTTTCATCCCTTTTTTTTCTTAATTTTTAATTTATCTTTTAATTTTCTACTGAAAACATTAAAGTAAAAACAACATCGAACAACAACAACATCGAACAACAACAACATCGAACAAACCAAAAGTAAAAAAAAAACAAAACAAACAAAATAACTTTCACTTTTTCTTTCATTTTATGTAATTTGACTCTTTTAAAGAATTTTTGTTTTGTATGTTTATAATTTTACTGATTTTTTATTGTTGTTGTTGTTGTTGTTGTTGTATGTTTCTCACATTACCAACAAAAAGAAAAGAAAACGAAAAAAAATTTCCCGTGTTTTTTTTTTTCAATTTAACTTTCTTTTCCCTTTTTATTGATAATAAATCTTTTTCACTGAAAACACGTGGGTGAAAGAAAACAAAAATTATGCAATAGAAAATTGTAAAATAAGAAAATAGAAAATGAGAGAGGGGGGGAAAAAAAATATCGAGAAAATATAGAAGAAAAAATTGGAGGAAAGAATTTTCTCTTAAGAAAAATTGTGAAGGTTGTAAACTTTGATGATTGTAAAGGTCCCTCTCAGATTTAATAAATTTCAAACATTTGAAATATTTTTAATTTATTTTTGTGAAGTTGAAAAAAATGAGTGGAAAAAACTTTTATTCCTTATTTTTGTTGTTGTATCAAAAAATTGTAAGCCCTAAACCCTTTATATGTTTGTCAAGGATTTTCTGATTATAATTTTTATCTTTCAATAATAAAAATCAATAATAATTAACAAAACAATTAATTAAGTCCAAAGACAAATTTCTTTCAACTAAGAAAATAATATTAAAAAAAAAATCCTCTTTTTTTGTTGAATTTTAAAATGAAATTTTAAAACAATTTTAAACTTTCATCAATTATCGATCTGCGATGCTTTGGAATGTTTGAAAAATAATCACATCAGCGTGTGAATGAATTTTCGTGACATTCGTCACGATATTTAAATAATTAAAATGAAAATAGAATGAGTTCAATTAATATTTAATGTCATTCAATTAACTTTCAATTTACTGATACTGAAAAAGTAATTAAAAAAGGAATGAAAAATTTGTCATGAAATGATTTTTTCATCTGTAAATTTTTTACAACGTTAAAAAATTAATTGAATCTCGAATAGAAACAGCTAAAAAAAGAAAAACTCCTTTTAAGAATATTGAAAAATTTTACAGACTAGAAAATTTCATGCATTCATTTTTTGTTGTTTTTTTTGTATAAAAAAAATTAAATGAACTGACAACAAAAATTTTTAAATAGACAGACGTATAAATGTACATTTTCCTATATTTTTTTCCTCCTATCGTGAAAAATTCATATTTTATATTTTTTCTTTTGTTTACTTTGTTTTTGTTTTCTACAAAAACTTTTTTTTTTGCTTTTTTATTGTTACATATTCTTGTACACAGATTTCCTTTTAAATACGAAAAATAAATATTAAATCTGACAATAGTAAAATTCTCTATATGAATTTATGTAAGTAGTGTACTCTACATTTATGTTTGTGTGTGTGTGTAGTTAAATGTCAACATGACATGTAGACCATTCGTTCCATTTTAATTTGATTAAGGAAATAATTGCAAAAGTAAAATAAATACAAAATGGAATTCAAAATGGCCGACTTTCTGTTGGCTTGAATCTGGGGTTTCACAAATATTTTAAATAGAGTTTACTTAAGAAACAAAAGAAATGAATAAAATAAAACAATTTTATGTAACAAAAAATTTAAGGACCCACTTAAAATAGCTCTCAAACCGAACATTCATATGAGATACTTAAGTTTACTTAACTATTATCTATGAGTTAATCCATGTTCCATATTATTTTTATTTCATTTGTGTAATATTTAATTTTCTTCTTTAATCTTCGTTTATAGTTAAAAAATAATAAGATAAATGTAAACGGTAATAAAAAAAAAACAAGAACTCTTTTATATGAAAGCATTTATTTTCTGTATACTTTAAATTACATTTTTCTGTAAAACAAAAATATCTGCATAGACCAGAAATATTATTATGAAAATAAAGTACTAATAGTGTTAGGGGTAGAGGGACGAAAGGAAAGGAAATGCAAAAAAAAAAAATAAAAATATGTTTGAACCAATGTAAAAATATTGTATCTATAGAATATTCGGAACGGATAGATAAACTAGAAATGTGATTTTAGCAACAAAAATGGTAATAAAAACAAAAGAAATTGGGGAAAAAAATGAAAAACGGTAAAAAAAAATTTTAGGTATAGAGGCAGAGTGAGACACAGAGACAGAGAGAGATAGAGTGAGAAATATATATTTATTGTTGGATTGGGAAAAATAAAACGTAGAAAATATTTTTGTGTTTTCTCTCTCTCTCTCTGCTCCATTATTTTTGTGTAAAGGGAACAAAAAAAAAAAGATTATTATGATCAATTGAGAATATAACGATTATGAAACGTTTAATGGTTCATAATATTATATTTTTTAGTATTATTATTATACTTTTTCTTTGTTTTCTGTTAAACTGTTTCTGATTGATGTTACTGAACCATATATAGAGAAAATACGTTTATGAAAAAAAATAAAAAGAACAAATAGACCCAATTTAAAAATAAACAAAAAAATATGAAAATCGTTTTCTCTTTACAAATTTTTGTTCGGCTTTTTTTCTTTTTCTTCTTCTCTTTTTTTAACCGATAAAATCGTTGACGATAATTAAATTCTCGTCCACAACAGAGAACACACACAAAAAAAGAAGAGAATCTTGTTATCTCACTCTCTTATTTTTTTTTTATTTTTGCAGGAAGTTCAGGTGTTAAAAGCACTTGTATTGGGTGAGGAAGAACGTGGCCAAAGTCAATATCAAGTAATGTGCTTTGTGACTAAATTTCAGAAGGGTGATTTTATCTCATCGGATGCGATGGCAAAATTGAGACAGGTAAACGATTCTTTTTTTTTCTTCTTATTTTCTATCTTTTTATTTCTTTCTTTCGTCTTTTTTTTTTTTTTCTTTTCTTCTTCTAGCGGAATTGATGATTTTGCAATAAATAATAATAAATACAAATCATTCTTTTCTTACAAAATTTTTTCTTTCTCCTCCTTCATCTTAATTTTATTATTTATTATTTATTTATATTTATTTATTATTCTTTATTATAGAAAAATCCGTCAACAATACGAACACCTGAAGAAGATCGAGGTAAAGAAAATTATACAATGACAGCATGGATTTCATTGGATAGATCAACAGCTATTTCAAGACATTTAACATCATTATGTTCTGAAGCATCAGAGTCAACATATGTTAGAGATATTGACTTAAAAACATGGTCAGAATTACCAGGTAAAGAGAAAAAAAAAATGAACCAAAGAAAAGATTTATTATTCGCCTTCTTTCACTATTCTTATTTTTTTCTCAATCCCCTTTCTTTATTTATCGAATTTTTTGTTATTATTTGTTAGTTAAAGTTTTCTCAATATATCCACTTTTTGTATTCATGTAATCGTTTTTCTGTATTCTGTTTATTAAAGTGAAAAAAGGAGAAACGTAAGAAACGATTGCATGTAAAAAGTTAGCCATTGGTTTTAATTTATCTGAAATCTTAATCGGATATAAATTTTAAATGTTTATTTTTCTTAATTCAAGAAATTAAATCAGAACAAAAAATAATATATGACGAATAGAATTACGCTTTAAATTGAATTTGAAATTTGTATTTTGTTATTCTTGGAATTACAATAAGATTACTTGGAACGAATTTATAAACATTTAAGAATTTAATGAATAGAATGACAAAAAAAAATTCTAATTATGAGAAATTTTATTGCTTATTAACGTGTCGTGAGTCTAAATTCTTGGAATTAATTTGTCTTTCTAGATTGCACAATTGGAATTTAACTTTTCTGATTTGTCTATTCGTATTTTTTCGACATCGACTAATACAATTGAATTGTTGAACTGATGTGATTTTTAAGACAAGAATGAACTGTAATCCAAAAGTCTTTACACGTGAAATCAATCTAATTGAAAACAGAAAAATTCACCAGTTTGATTTTAATAATCTTAAATGTGCCTGTGTTCCAAATGAGATGAAGAACTTAAAAAAAACGTTAATTCTCTTTCATATTTCGAGTGAATCTTTCAGTCAATTTACCCAATAACTAAATGTGGAAATATTATTTAATTACTTAAGCAAACTTTATGTTTGACTTCTTGTTTGTTCAGTGAAATCGTATTGTTCGATTTATTTTCTTGTCATTATTTATTGTTTCCCGGTTTTCAAAATTCAGCGTGATAGACATAATAGTTTGGATTCTACTGTAATAGTTTGTTGATAGAAGAGAAATGAATGAGCGTAAATTACCTATCAATTTTAAATTAATCCAAGTATTGAATTAGCACTGATGCTAAAATGAAAATTCTTTTAAAATTTTTTTTAAAAGCAAATAATAAAAAATCAATAAAAATCAAAATTGTAATAAAAATCATAAAGTGAAATTAATTCTTTTATTTGCATTAAAGTCAGATAACAAAGTTAGCCTTTTTTTTTTTGTTTGAAAGTAAAAAGTTTAAAGATGAAAAAAAATTTCCATTTAAGAATAAAAATTTAAAATTTAATTCAATAAATTGTCACTTTTAAATTTTTTCTTTTTAATCCAAATTTAAATCCTAGAGCAGGCAGCTAAAAGCTCCCTAAAGACAAAAGACGACGATAAGAATAAGTGAAATAAAAATTTTCTGTCGATTTAATCAGATGCTTCATTCAATGTGCGTCAATATTCTAAAATTTTAAAATTGAACAAGTTTCACAGATTCTTTTCCTTTTTTTTTCCTTTTTCCCTTTTTTTTTTGTTTTGTTTGAGATGAAAAAAAATAGAAGCGAAATTTCCTTTTTAATTTAAACAATAAAATTTTCTTTTGATTTTTATTGTTTTTCTTCTTCTTCTTTTTTTTTTCTTTTGTTTTTATTTTTGCTTTCCTTTTTTATCACCACCCCTCTTTATTTGTCGCATATTTATTTTTTATTTTATGTTTTTATTTTATGCTTTTGAAACACAAACACAAAAAAAAAAAGAGGAGAGAAAAAAAAAGATCGAATAGCCTTCAAAATTTAACTTTATTTTATTGATGTAAAAGATTTAAATTTAAGTTCAATTTTATTTCTACTTCTACTTCTTCTTCTTTTTCTTCTTCTTCTTCATCATCATCGTTATCGTCTTTCTCTTTTGTGTTTCCGTTTATTGGTCTAAAAACATAACGTGTAAAGGTTTTATTTATTATTACAAAATTATATTTATTCTGATCTGAATGTATTATTTAAAGTCTGGGTATTTATTTATAATTATATTTAGAAAATAGACATAAGTCAGATGTAAAAGTTCACAGATCCTTAACCTTTATCACACAAACATTTATAAAGATACTAAAATAATATGCACACACAAATACATACGTACACATACACACACACATACATACACATAATAAATGATAAAGAGAAAGCAAAAAAAAAAAAAGATATGGACGAAATTAATGTTTTACAAGAAACATTAAATACAACAAGCAACAAGACAGAAATAAAATAAAGGAATAAGAAGAAAACAAATACAAACAACAAACAAACAAACAGAAAAATTATAAAGAAAAGAAATGAAGGAAAAATATAAAGTATCACTTTTCTCTAGGATTATTACATGAATTAATTTAATTAAGTGAAGTGTGTCTCTTGTATGCCACAAACACACACAAATACAAAAAAAAAACACACACAAAAGAACGAACTTAATTAAGTCCATTCCTTTTTGTTTCTTTCTTTTTTTTTGTTTGTTGTCCTCATGTATTTTTTTTTTTTCGTTCAAAGCTTTTAGTAAAAATTAATAGATTCAAGTAAAGGACAATAATAAACAGCACATGCTGTCACTGGTATTTCTCTCTATTCACCATTTTTTTTCTCTTTCCACATTCCAATCTTGCCCATTCTCTAATTTCTACTTTCTGTAATTGAGGGCAAATTTGTTCAACCCGGAAAAAATTGTGTATTTCTTTTCTTTCTTTCTCTCTTTCTGTTTATCTCTCTCTCTCTCACTCTCTTTTTCATGTCTAATTGAATTCCACATCACTTCCTTTTACCATTTTTTCCATTGCTTACGATCTGAAGTTATTGTGAATTTCCCTCTTTTTTTTTTTTTTTGCTCTTCTTCTTTTTCTTATTTCACTTTTTTTCGTGGCCCAAAAATTCAATTAAATATATTCCATCCAAAAGAAAAGATGAATAAAAAAAAGAGAAAAACTTAACTTTTATTTAATCGTCGTATTCTCCTCTATTTTATTAAAAGAAAAAGAAAAATAATAAATATATAAATATTCTTTTCTTTCTATTTAAAAATATACACATACACACACACACAGCCACAGACATTTCGCTTTTGTCATAAATATGACATCTTTCTTCTTTAATTTTTTTTTTTTTCTTTTCTTATTCTTTATCTTCCGTTTTTCCTTTTATTTCTTCTTCTTCCTCTTCTTCTTCTTCTTCTTCTTATGTCATCAAAAATTGCTTTTTGCTTTAATAAAATATTAAATATTCTCTATGACGCGTTTTTCTCTCTATATATCTATATTTTGGAGGAATGAGGAGGGTGATAAAGAACATTAAAAAAGAAAGAGCACACACACACATGCATATCACATATACACAAATACAGGCATCCCGTGGTCGCATACACCAAACACATCAATTATATAACTTTCGCTTTTTTTTTTATGGTAACTTTGTAGTTGTTGTAAAGGTTCAGAAAAGAAAGCTTATGAGAAAAATGAAATAAATTCAATTCGTTTTCTTTATTTGTTTGTTGGTTGACTTTTTTCACATTTATATTTTATTTATTTTTCAACAGTGGCGTCGTAAAAGTTTCCCATAACAACTAAAAAAATCTCTGATAATTAAAAAGTTTCAATAAAATTATGGTTTCCAGAGAAACATTCGAAACTTAAAGCTAGAATAAAAATCAAAGGTTTTTTATTAAATTTACGTAATGAGAAATTATTGTTCGTTTATAGCAGCCCAAAGTACAAAAAATTTCAAATTTATTGTTGTTCTTAATTAATTTATTTATTTTCTTGTGTTTTTTATTTTAATAATTAAAAAATAAGAACATCAAGGGAATAGTAAAAATTATTTATGGCAATAGAGATTTAAACAATTTATTTATGGCATTTCGAATGTCTTAAATTTTTGAAATATAAAAATTAAACCTTATAATATTTAAAATTTCCATTAAAGGAATATACGTCACAGCGAAACACTCATCCTTGTCGAATTCATATTTTCAACTCCGAAAGCGTTTAGTCTGATTGTTCTTTTATTATTATGATGTTGGGTCACAAAGCTTATAAATGAAGATTTATATATGAATCCAATTGACATCTTTTTCCCATTCAGTTCCCACGTACTCACGTACACCCACGAATATTGTACAGCCGCATATTATTTATTTAACTTTTTTGCTTTCATTCTTCTGAAAAAAAGAAAAAAAAAACAACAAAGACATTAGGTTAAATTTTTTTTTCTTTTTACAATAATTTGTTTTTGTTGCGTTTCAGACGTTCCATTTTTTTTTTCTTTATTCTCAGCAGAATATTCGTGTTTTTTTTCTGGCTTTATATAAAAATTTATAAATACAAACAAACAACATACATACGTCTCTACAAATGTGATTGCATACATAAAAACATTTTATTCTAAAATATATATACAAGTGTATGAATGAGCGGGTGAAATAAAAGAGAAAAAAGTAGTGAGAGAGAGAGAACGGAAAATAAATCGTGACAACGGTATTTTGGGCGACTTTCTAACTTAATGTCAAGTCAAGATCAGAACCATTAATTTTTCACTTAAAAAAAAAAAGTAAGTAAAAAAAATAACAGAATGAAATAAAAGCTATATGAATGTTTTCTCATCTTCTTCTTCTTTGGTTTGGGTTTATTTTTTTCTTTTCTTCTCTTTTTTTATTTTTTATTATTATTTCGTGAATCGTACAACGTCATCATGTTTACTTTATTTTTGTCCTTTTTATGACTTAGAGAGTGAGAAAAATCCGTATAACAAATAAAAAAAAAAAACAAAACTGAAAATGGAAGAATGGAAAATTTAGAGAAGAGAAAGCACTAAATTAAAAGATTTTTCTGAATATTTTGTTGTTGTTGTTGTATTGTTAATTAATTGATTTTGAATGAGCTTTTTCTTCTTCTTTATTCTTTCTTTCTTCTTTAATGGGATTTATTTATTTATTCTTTATTTTATTTTTAAACTTTAAAAAATAAATTTAAATAAAATGCAAATATAGGTAGGTGTTGTGAGAGGTGTGTGTGGCACGCTGACAGAAAGCCTGTTTGGGTTGAAGGTTAAAATAAAAGACGATTTTCTATCTAAATGACTAATGAGACAAGTTCAACAAAATATATGTGCCAACTTATAAAATTCCGTTTTGTTTAGTTTATTTAGAAAGGAAAAGAAGAGAGAGAGAGAGAGAGAGAGAAAAGAAAAAAAAAACGAAAAGTTTTCCATTCAATTTACCAAAGTTGACTCTTTCCAACTTATTTTTTTTTTCTTCTTCTTCTTCTTCCCAAACACAAAAGTTGTCTGTTTTACTTATACATTTTTTCTGTTTTACTTTATTTACTTTAACTTTAAGAAACATAAATAAGATAAAGTGAAATTAACAAACGTTAAATGAAAAACTAAAAAAAGAAAAAAGGAAAAATTATCAATCAATAAAAATTTCTAATAATAAATTTATTGATTGGTTTTTTTTTTTTTTTTTCTTTAATTTAATTTTCACAACAACTGAAGGAAAAAGGAAGAAAAATAACGATAGAAAATAAAACCAGAGAAATAGCAATAAAATATAGAAACAGAAAAATAAAGAAAATGAAAGAAACATAAATAAATTTGTAATAAAAAATTCACATCAATTTACATGTAAATCCGACTAATTTCAATTTAGCCCCAAGCTGATTTTGTTTTACAGTTTCCTTCTTCTTCCTCTACCCTTGTACACCTCACGTTTTTCTTATATATTTTTTTTCTTTTATAGTCTTTCATATTATTCCTCTCTTTCACTCTTACACCAAATATTTTATTCTTGAAAATCAACCCACTATATCTACCTTCAACTATAGTTACCTCATTCTTATACATTAAAACATTACATACATCCCTTATTTTTATTCACCCAATTTAATATTATGTAAAATGTTGTATTTTAAGAGTTTCTTCTTATTATTTAAATTTTATTTTATTTGTTGTTGTTGTTGTTGTTGTTGTTGTTGTTGTTGTTGTTGTTGTTGTTGTTGTTGTTATTATTATTATTATTATTATGAAAATTGTTGTTGTTTGTAGTAAAGTACAATTATTAATAAAATAGGAAGAAAGAAATTGGAGAAAGCAAGAAAGAAAAAAACAAATATTGGTACGATAGAATATGAGTGAGGGAGAGAGAAGAAGTAAAGTATAGAAAATAATATTTTTTTTAATTTTCAACAAAATAATTAATTAAATAATTAAATAAAGAAAAAGGAAAAAAAAAAAATTGTTCCCTTTGGAAAAAAAAAGCTTTTCTACAAAATTAATAATTAAATTAAAAGAGATTTTTTTTTTTTTTCTTTTTCAACTTTTTTTGCTTTTTGATTTTTTGATTAGGTTATAGATGCGTGAATATTACACGATATTCTAATGAGCTTTTAATTGTTGTTTTTTTTCTACTTTTTTTTTTTTTTTTTGCCTCCCTTTCGTTAATATAAATTGAATAAAATATTTTCTGTATAGAATTCAATTCGTATATTCATCGTACTCACATAAAATCGTGGAAAGAAAAAAAAAGAAAATATTTTCTCCATTTTTTGTTTTTGTTTTTGTTTTTCTTTTTGTATATTTTCTATTTAATTTTAATTTTTTAATGAACTTTATAATATTCACAAGAGATATAACTGATAAGCGACACGTAATCAAAATCTAATTGAATTTATTATACTCGAAGCGTTTTATAAAAAATAAAAATAAAAAAAAAAACAAAAAAATGTTTTACGAATTTTTTTTATTATTTTATTTTTTTTAATAAAAAGCAGCAAGAAACTTTTATTTCATTCATGAAAATAAAAAAAAAAAATTTATTATATGAAGTCAGAAAATATATATGAAAATATTTAATTAAAGGATGAATTAGAGAAAAAGAAAATCCCTTAAGGCAACTTCCGAAATAATAAAAACAAAAAAAAAATTACACATAATTTTTTAATATTAAATTTTTCATTAGGTCGCTGTTGTTGTTGTTGTTGTTGTTGTTGGTGTTAGGGTAATTTTTTCTATGAAAAAAAAAAAACAAATAGAAGTTTTTAATAAAGAATTTAGAATTTTGTATAGATTCATTAAAGATATTTTCTTTCAGTAAAAGCAAAAATTTCTACGGTAAATTTGATTTTAAGGAAAGACAATAATTCGCTCATTAACTTTCACTGATTTAATGGTTGAGTTGTCTGATATGTTCAGTTATGTTAATAAACTTTATATGCGTCAATTGTGACGTCATCATCAATTTGAAATTTTTTTTTCTATTTAACTAAAAATATTCTTCCGTTTTACAAATCAAGTCAACTCAAGTAAATTTTCTAAAATAAATTATGTCTTCAAAAAAAATTTCCATCCACTAAAATCGTAATTTCATTTATTATTGAAATTATTCTCTTATTTGTTTTTTTTAGAGAAATATTTGTATTTATTTTATATAAAATAAATTATCTATATTTTATTATTCTGAACAGACAGAAATATAATCTAAATAGTTAAATTGAATTGAAGAACAAATTCTAAGAGTATTTATGTGATTCGTGTATAAAGTTTTTCAACTTCAAATTTAGCGCATATTTTTTTTTTTTTATTTATTCTAAACAAATTATGATTGAAGCATTTGATAATAATGAATTGATTGAATATTATTTATTAACGTCTGTTTTAAATTGGGCTATCCAAGCGGGTATATAAGTAAGATTTCAATTACACCACGGACATGGAATTCAACTAATGACCTTCTCCGTTAGAGTTGAACGTGTTTATCTATTTTTGTGACGAAAAATAAAAGAATCTTGAAAGAATGAAAACAATTGGAATAAAAAAATTTCTATTTTCAAAAAGTTACACAATAATTTTCTGTAATTTTTAAACTGAAAATAATTTTTTGTTGTTTCAGTAATTTTATCCAATCAAAATTAATAGAAAATCGACTCCTTTATACTTACTTAAACGTTGAAAGTTTATCAAACTTTACTTTTTCTGTTAAATGTGAATGATTGATCGATTATCTAGATTCATTAAAAAAAAAAGTTACAGACACTACACACACACACACACACACATAAATTATTGATTCAAAATTGAAATATTAAAGAAGGTAAATTCATTTTTCTTTCACCGTAATTTTCTATAAACAATTTTTCATTTTTATTTTGCTCTTTTGCTTTTTTCCTCCCTTTTAGTGAAAGCTTCTTCTTTTTTTTCCTGATTCTTCTTCTTCTTCTTCTTAAAATTAATTTCTTTTTAATCGAAAATAATTTATACTTTGATGTATTGATAATCACAAATGTTCTCTATCTCTCTCTCTCTGCTTACGTGTGTGTGTGTAAAATTATATTTTTGATTTTCTTAAAATACAAGGCCAAATTTTACATTTGATTCAATTTCCCCTTTATTTTTCTACATTTTCTTTATACGAAAATATTTAATCGATTTTATCTTTTTATTATCATTTTTTTTACTATCTTCCTTTCTTCCTTTCTTCCCTTATATACTTTATTTTTAAACGTACAAACGTCAATATGTGTAACTTTGTATCAAAGTGTATATATGTGTGTGTTGGTATGTGTAAACATAAATTTTTTAAGTTATATATTTATGTTTGTATTCGAAAAGTATTAAAGTTTTTATTTAAAAGACAATATTTTTTCGATTAAAATCCTTTTTTTTTTTTCTTTCTTTCTTAAAGTTTTTGTTTTTGTGGTTTTCATTGTACGAATTGAAAAAGCAAACTATAAATAAAATTTTGAATTGAATTATTAAATGAATTTTGAATTTTATATATAGAATTATGATCAATTTTAAATATGATAGAAATGATTCACACAATTAAATTCTGACAATTAAATTGAATTATTTATTTTATGTTGAAAACTAAATTCTATTATTGGTTATTATCATTATATTTAAGGGTTAAAATGTTATAACCAAAATAAATAAAATGTCTATATATATTGTTCCATATGAAAATTTTAAGTTAATTGTTTTATTGTTGACAACATGACTGATTCATTTCATTCATAAATAATTAATAAATATTTTGTATTTATCGAAAGTTTCAATGAAAAAATTTCTCTGTTTAAAGTTAAAAAAAGTTAATTGGTGCGTTTATTTTTTCTTCTTCTTATATTTTCTATTTTCAAAATAAAAGCTAATAAAGCTAATAAAGCTAAAAAACAAAAAAAAAAAGATAGAAAAATGTAAAAAGTCTCGTATCTAATACGCCTATAGAACGAACAAAGACAAAATAAATAAAATGTGTATGTTTATTATGAAGGAAAAGTTAATTGAATGTTAATAAAAATCTAAATTTGATTAATTTGTAATCAATCAATAACGTTCATTAAATACATAATTATAATTACTTTTCTATATTCTTGTGTATATAGAAATTAAAGTGTTCTAGAATGAATAGTGAAAAAAAAAAACATAAAATAGAAAAATAAATAAATGTCTAAAAAAAAATAAAACAATTATTCACTTGCCTATCATTTTTTCTTTTGCTGCTTCCTCCTTCCTCCTTCCACCTTTTTATTTTATATTTTTATTTTTTTTTTTTTTTATTATTAATCGATATTTTATCAAATCAATCTTTTCAAATTAATATGATTGATTGTACAATTGATCTTAATTATATTAAGAAATATGATATTCTATATTGACTTGACTGATATTTTTAATGTTTTTGTTTAATTTATGAATATTAAAGAGAAGAAAATAGAAAATTAAATGAATAATTTTTCATTTGCTTATTAAGGTTATTAAAGAGACTGACAATGAGTATATAGGGTTGTTTTTTTTTATGAATAAATTTAAGATTTATGCTCAATTTCACAAAAGGTTTAGCAGCTGCTAAACAAATTTTTGTCTCATAAATTGCTTTCTCACGTATTGTGCCTTTCTTTAACAGTCTACTAAAATTATCGTAAGACTCAACTTAAATATAATTTAAATAAAAAAAATTTTTATGTACAATTTCAATTATTAAAGAGTTTTATTTTTATTGTTTTCAGGTGCATCAATATCAAATCTTGAATCATCTGTAACAGTATTTCCAACATCACCATCACGTTGTAGTGAATTGTCAGGTGTATGGGCACCATGTACATGTTCATTAGAAATGTGTGTTGGTTGGTTTCCTTGTGGCTTAAAATATTGTAAAGGTAAACCAGATGTTATTGGTAAATTAACAAATAATGGTCTTAACTCATATCGTTGTGGTATTAAAACATGTAGAAAATGTAGTCAATTTTCATATTATGTTAGACAAAAACAACAATGTTTATGGGATGAGTGACCGATAATTATTATTATTATTCAAATAATAAATATATAATAATATATTTAAATCAACTGACAATGACAACAAAAAACAACAACAACAACAACAAACAATTATATTTTTCTATTGAATTCTATCTTAGTAATTGTTGTTTGTAGCACAAAACACAAAGAAAAACAAATAAAATTGACAACAAAATTTATTATTTTAAGATTAAAATTAAATTATATTAAATAAATAAAAAAAAAAACATTGTTCGGCTTTCCAATGATAACAAAGACTCTCTCTCACGTAATATGGACCGAACTTTATGAAGTAATTGAGATGTGTACATTTTTTTTCTCTTCTTGTTCTTTTTCTTTTATATTCATCTTAGTTTTTGATCCTATAAAAAAAAATACAATCGGATAAAAAGGTTACATCTTTTATTCATTTTGATGTCTAAATATTTATTTGTTGCCTTCAAATTTTGAATAATATTATGGATGATGCCTTTATAAAATTATCTAAGAAATGAAATATATGAACATTTTATGAATAACGTAAATTTCATTTTTATGTCGTCAAAATGACAAATTCAAAATTATGACAATTTACTTTTAACATTAGGCAACACATAAAATTTCTATAAATCAAAAAAATGTTCAAATGTCATCATCAATATTCGTTTGTTTATTGATTTTTCAAAATGGCCGCATGCCAAATTTTTTAGAGCTTTCTTTTGTTAATTATTTGTTTTTTTTTTAAATTTTAAGAAAATCAAAAATTGAAATATAAAATGTAAGGGGAAAAAAATAAGGTATACTATGAAGAAAAATGGAAGAAGAGAAAAAATAATCACATCCCAAGAAAATTTAAATAAAAATGTACAAAAAAAGACTGGGCTGTTTGCTAAAATTATAAAAAAAAAAAAAAAAAAAAACAAATTGATTTTTAAACCTATAAATTTATATAATTTTTTGGACCAAAATATGATCTGACTTTTGAATTGAATAAACGATTCTGTAATATTCTTATGAAAAATTTGAATTAATTATTACCTTGTAAAATGTATGGAAAAATGGATATCGTTAAATTTATGTTTTAAATTAAAAATCAGATCAATATTTATCTTCGAGACTTCAATACATTTTTTTTTTATTTAACATTTTTGTTGCTTGTTCTTTTTTTTTTTAATTATGTAAAGAAAAACACAGATATAAAAAAAAGACATAAAAAAAGGAAAAAAAAAACAACAACAGCAAAAATATAATAAAGGAAAAAAAATTAATTTAAACAGAAACGGGGCGCTTTTGAAGGAGTATTTTTATAAAACAAAAACAAAAACAAAAAAAAAAATAACGCGATTATTAAACTCTCTCTCTATCTACTCTACATAAATAATTTAATTATATACTTTTTTTTTTTTATACACACACATTTTTATATTTTTTCATAAAAAATTATTATTCTTATTTTTTATGACCGTAAATGTAAAAGATAGCAAAAAAAAATGCATTCAACATGAAAATTAAGGAAAAAAACAAAAACAAAAAAATAGGAAAGAGAAGAAAATAAAAAAAATTCCCAGTTTATTCCATAAATATTAACATTTATGTTTTATATTTTTCGAAATTGACACAGTATTATTACAATTATAGTGACTTTATATAAAGTGACGACAGAAAAACAAAAACAAAAAACAAAAACAACAAATGACAAATGACAAATACATGAAATTCTTACTGATGAACGCTTTTTAATATCTAAATATTTCGACGCCATTGTTAGTCGACGCAAATTTCCAAAAACAAAATAAAAAAAAAAAAAAAAATAGTGTTATCACATATACATTTTTAAAGTTTAGTGTTACCAACGTTAAACTTGTCGCCACTATAAATTCATTATTATAAATTTATACGTTCCTCTTATCATTCTTTCACTCTCTCTTTTTCTCTCTCTTTCTCTCTTTTTATTATAATTGGTATAAAATTATTATTAAACAATAAGAAAAAAAACACACAAAAATTATTCCATTTTTATTTCTACGAAAGTAAAATTCGAAATTTATTTTTAAAAAACAAAAAAACAAAAAGAAAAAACAAAAGAAAATTAATAAAAATGAAAAGAAAATTAAAGTGCATTTGGTCAAATTTAATTATAAAAAGTAAATAAATAAATAAATAAAAAAAAAACTATAATTAAAAATAAAAAATTAATTAATTATTAAATAATATTGAATACTGCAAATAAATGAACAATAAACGTAAATAGTGTAAAAAAAAAAAGAAAAGAAAATATGAAGAAAATTAATATTAAAAGAAAATGAAGAATATTTTATTAAAAAAAAAAAAAAAATATTGAAGAAAACACAAAAAAAAAAAAAACACAAATATTTGAAGCAGATTCTTTAGAAGAAGAAAAATATAAATTATGATTTGTGTTCAGTTAAATTTTCTATAAATAATTCTAAATTTATACAATTTCAATTTTTTTTTTTGTCTTTCTTTTTTTCTTTCTTTCTTTCTGTTTTTCTTTCAAAACAGAGGATTGAGGTTATGGCAACATTTAAATATATTTCAATTAATTTGTTATATCGTCGCAATGACACACGTGCGTATATATGATTATGTATGTTTATGTTTATCGTATGTGTCAGTGTGTGTGTGTGTGTGTGTATGTGTGTGCGTGAGTTGAATGCTTTAAGATGGAGACAATTTATTCGATCGGTTTTTAAACAAAACATTATTTTATTTTTACACGAATAAAAAGTGAACCAAAAAAAAAAACAAACAAACAAACAAACAAAATAAATTATTTAATTTTAAGCTGGATAATCCTTTCTGTCATGTCATATATGACAAAAATTGCAAATGTTTTTTTTTTACGTTGATAAGTTGAAAGATAATAAGAATTAATGAGCATAGAAAAAAAATAATAATTCAGAATAAATTTTCAAATGGAAATTACGTCATTCATCTAATTTTGTATACTGAATTTCTTTAAAGTAGAATAAAATTACTCGATTACTTTTGATACGAATAGAAAAAGCTTTTTAAAAAGAACTATTTTTTTGTTTCTTTCGTTTCGTGTAATTTCAAAAAGAATAAAAAGATCGTTCATCGTGATTTTCTTTCTTATTTTACGTTCATTTAAGTTTGAAGTGTCTCAAAAAAAAAAAAAAGCATCTTCTTTCTTTTTTTTTTTTACTACAAAATAAACCACTTTTGTTTATTTCAAATAATAAAAAAAAAAAAAGATTGAAAATGGGCAAAAAGAAAATTATATTTATGAGCGTGGCTTCCGCTTCATCTTCTTTTTAGGCGATTTCCTAGATTAACATCGTAATATAAAACTTAAAAGAAAATTGGATTATTCAGCGAGACTAATAAAAAGAAAATTTCTATTTCTTTCTTGCAGAAAAAAAAAAAAAAAAAGAAAGAAGAAAAAAGAAAATCATAACGAAAATAATAAAAATAAAAATAATAATTCGTCGGTTTACAAATTGAACGACTTTCGTAGAGCAAAAAAAAAAAAAAAAGTTGACTATAAAAGGAAATTGTCAGAATGGAAAATGTCATAATTTTCTTTTTTTTTTTATTCTCGCTTTTTAACTAAAAACTTCTGACTATACATTTTGTTTATATTTTTTTTTACAAATTAGTACTTACACACACACACAAACAACATACACACACACACAGTAAATAGAATGGAAGCATTTGTTTCATATAATTTAAGTTTTCTATTTTATGACGCATTTTAGTTAGTATATATTTCTGTACTATTATTAAACATTCATGTCGGTATAGAACCATTTTCCTTTCTCAATCCCTCTGCTTGAACTAAAATGAAAAAAAGATAAAATGAAAAAAGAAAATTGATACAAAATTACAAGAATAAAAATAAATTAGCAAAAAATTAATCGAAAAACGTTAAATGATTTATGTAATTGTGCTGCATTCCTCCCTAATGTAAATAGAAAATTTTCAAAAAAAAAAAAACATGTGTGGCCTTAGCTTTCTCTTCAAAAAAAAAAAAAAACAAATAAAAAAAAAAAAACATAAAAAACATAAAAAATTACATAAAAAGAAAATTTAAAAAAAAAAAAAGTAAAAATAAAAATATAAAATTAAAAAAAAAAAACGTAAATTTAATAAAATAAAGAAATAATTAATACAAAAAACAAAAGAAAATAAAAAAGTATAAATAATTAATTATTAATAAATGAATAAAATATAAATAATAAAAATAAAATTTTAATTTTGGTCAAACTCGGTTATAACGAACCCCACTCATAACGTACTCTCGACTATAACGAACTTTTATATTCTTGGTAACCGCATACGGTTCGTTATCACCAAAAGTTTCACTTAAATTAATTAATTAATTAACAAACAAAAAAATACCTATATACTCTATTTTAATGTATTTTGTTATAAAAAGAAACAAAAAAAATGTCAATACAACAAAGAAAAAACAAAAACTTAAAGCTAAAAAATAAAAGACAACAAAACTAAAACACGCAAGAGAAAAAACAAAAAAAACAAAAACAAATAAAAAAAAAATACCAGAAATAAATTATAATAAATTACAACAATAACAAACAGTAACATCGATTCTAAGAAAGTTCTTCTTTTTTTTATCCTTTGTATTCTTTATTTGTTCTGTTCTGTTTTTTAATTAAACAAAATTAAAAAAAAAAGATAATACAATTACAGTGAAACTCGGTTATAACGAACTTCACTTATAACGATCTTTCGGTTATAACGAACTTTTCTGTAGGTCCCGTTTTAATTTGTACCTTGGCAATGATTCGGTTATAATGATCTTTCGGTTATAACGAACTTTTTTTTTGGTCCCTGGAAGTTCGTTATAACCGAGTTCACTGTAATTGTAAAATTTATTTATAAAATACAAAACATTTTTTAGTTTGAAAAAGACAAATTAATTAATTAATGAGAAAAAAAAAAAAAACAAAAAAAGAATTATTAAGAAAAATTAAAAAGAATAAAAACAAAAAAAAAAATGCAAAAATGCAAAAATACTAAAAAAAAAAAAAAAATTGTATAAACGAAAAATTGATAAATTTTCACATAGGATACAATTTTCATAATTTTTATATAAAAGTAAAAGAAAAAAAAAATATTATATAAAATAAACGGTTTGGGGAAAAACAAAAACAAAAAAAAAAAAAAGAATAAATTTGAAAATGTTGTTTTTTTTTCTATAGAATTTTTACCTCACCTGCCCCCTCCTATTTTCCCAACAAACATTTTTTCCACACACACACACACACATATATATTTATTTTTTCAGCACCTAAATTCAAAGTGTTCAAGTTAATTTGTGTTTGATAGAAAATGTTTGTTGGTTAATTCGATTAATTCTCGTTAAACAGTGGCGTCTCCACTTGTGTTGTCGTCCACCCTAATGTATCGTTTTGAACGAATAACTTTTATGATGAACTTTATTCATTCGGATTAGTTATACGTTAGACTTGCGTTTAATCTTACGTAATTAAGTGCGACCATGTTTCTGTTTATTTAAAAATATTTTATATTTTAATTTTCATGTAAAATTCGTGAAAATCGTAAAACAAACAAAAAAAAAAAAAAGAAAAAAATAGACGAAACATTTTATGTCGAAATTTTCATTTCCCTAAAATTTATTGTGCGATTGTAAATTTATTTGGATTCTATGAAATATGTAAAGTGATTATTTGATAACGTATAAATAAAAAGGTAAGTAGCTTAATGTTATCTTACACGTTAACATAATCGTATCACATGTTTTTTTTTTTTTTCTTGATTATTCTTAGGAAAAGTTATTAAAGGATTTTCATTTTCTCTACTTTGGGTTTATTGTTGTTTTTTTTTTATTATTTTTTAGATTTAATTTAATCCATTTTATTAGAAATTTTTAATTGTATTATAACTTTAGTTGAAAATTAAAAATTATTTACAATTTTCACGTATGGGAAATTTGTTTTTCTTTTCTTTTATTTATTTTTTTATTTTTTTTGTTAAATCAAACAACTTGATACAAAAATCATATTTTACGTCGTTAAGAGAAAAAAAATGATATAATGAAATGAATAAAAATGAAAAAAAAAAAAAAATTGTTGCTTAGAAATTTTCTCTTGTCACACACAAAATTTCCTTTTGCTCTTCTTCATTTCTGCATTTCCTATTAAAATAAAGTGAATTTGTTTTAATGATTTGCTTCATTTCAATTTGTAATTCCCATATTTTGTTCAATACAAAAAAAAAAAAAATTTCAGTTCTTTTTGATTCAGATCAAAGTATGGCACAAGAAAAAAAATTTCGCGTAGAAATATTGTAAGTTTTTTTTTATTTTCCAAGTTAAAACGTTACAAAGACAAATAAATAAATACCAATACTTGTAACAGCGTGTATCCTTTTCTGTAAATAATAATTTATTGAAAATCAAAAGGGGAAATAAGAAAAATCAAAATAATAAATTGAAACGAAATAAAAGGAAGAAGAAGAAGAGGAAGAAACAGAAGCAAAAATAGAGTCAGTCAAAATGTAGAAGAAAAGAAGAAAATATTTGATGTAAAAAGGTAAAAAAGAAAAAGAATTCAATGTAGTAATTTTCTTTCGTTTGATATCAGAAACATTTTCCACTTTATACACAAAATAAAGAAAAGAAAAAAAATTATATTCAAACAGAGAAATTTCTGTTTAGATTTTATACCAAAACTAAATTCACTTCTATATGTTGCCATTTATTTTGTTTGTTTGTATATTTCTCTGTCTGTCTGTCTGTCGATCTTTATGTCTGTCTGTCTGTATTTATAAACATAACGTAACTTTTTTTTTTCCCTTTCCTGTTATTTTTTTTTGTGTAAAAGTGATAAGAGTTATTTTTGTGTACATTAAAATCGATTGAAAAATAAACAAATGAAAAATGAAAGAGAAAGAGAAAATAAAAAAAGGAAACAGAAAAATCATATTCAATTGATAAATAATGAAAGAATTTATAAAGAATTTTCGGATGAAGAGAAAATGTGGAAAACATGAGAAAATATTGTACGAGAGAGGAAAAAAAAAAGTAGAAAAAAGAAAATTTTTATCGATAAAAAGAAAAATAAAAAAATATATATATAAGAAGAAGAAGAAGAAGAAAAGGAAGTTGAAGAAAAAAGAAAGATAGAAAAAAAAAAAGTGTAGATCGTCACACATTCGAATAATATGTTCGAGAAAAAAACCAGATGTTTCAATTGGATAATGTAAAGAAATTTTCATGTACATAAATTCACGGATCGACGCGACTCTATTCAATGTTTCATTCTACGTCTCTCTCTCTCTCTCTCACTCTGCTCTCTTTATCTGTATCTTTTTCGGTTTAAAATTTTTTTTTTTTTTTGCTTTCTATTTTTTAGATTTTTAGAATATAAAAAACTCCTTCCTCCTTTTCAACTTCTTTATGCTTGGTCAAAATGAAACGAACCGTTTTAAGTGTAAAATTTATCTTTTTTAAAAAGAAAAAGAAAAAAAAAGGAAAAAACTGGCAAAATTTACAGCATTAAACTTTTATCGAGAAAAACACAGTCACCCAGGCAAATAGAGACAAAATGACAGGGAGAGAGAGACAGAGAGATTGAGAGTGTGTGAGAAAGAGAGACAGTTGAAGTTAACAAAGTTTCATTTCTAACGATATAAAATATTATTCTTGTTTTAAAATATATTTCGGATATGTATATGAAAGAGATAAAAAGTAAAGTTAGAAAGAGATAAAGTATGAGAATAGATTATTTAGGAAATATTTAGTATAGAAAATCTAGACTCTAATTAACATGGTGATTATCCAACCATAATTTGATAAGAAACTTTTTTCCATTTTTATATGAAAATTTTGTTGTAATTATTTAATACAAATAATTTATTGTAAATTTTTGGTCAACCCTTTTAAAAATTGTGAAGTTTTTCTGTTTCAAAAGAAAAAAGATCAAAAAAAAAATTCATTTATTTTAATTTAAAAAGAAAACATTAAAAATTTGTAGATAAATTTATGATGATAAGATTAAACCGGTTTTAATTCACTTTACAAGAAAAAATATGTATTTCGTAACTGAGACACGTTCACAAACACTGAACTTAAACAGACCGACCGAACTGGCATAATGACTATATGACGTCACTTGGTGCTGGCTTCGAATCACGACAGTGGCCGTCATTTGGCTAATTATATACGTATTGTGGTTTGCAAAAATGACAGCTGTGACCATTGGCCCGGTGTGCAAGGATTTGGCTTTAACCGAACGATTTTCTTAAGAAATCTGCATGTTTTTATATAGACCAACTAAAGCGACGAATTGTAACTTATAAAATATGAGTTCACTTTATAAAAATACGGGTCACCTTATATTTATCTGCGAAAAACTGGAAGGTAAAAGAAAAATAAAACAGAATAGAATTAAATTAAATAAATTACATTTTATTATGTGCGAAAGTTTTATTAATAAATGAAAACTGGAGCCCATATATCCAAACTTTTTAGTCACTTGTCTGGATTTAATAAATTGTATGCATGTTAATTGATAACGAATATATTTTGGTTTAATTTCAAATCCATTAATATTAACTCTGCATAAATGGTTGAATATTAAAATTTAATATTGACATTTTTTCCACAAGATAAAATGGAATTCAAATAAATTTTGTCTATAACACCAGACCGGTTGAACTTTTTATTATAAGATAATCGGATTAAGAATGGGCCAAATTGAATTCATTTTTAAAAACGGTTAACGTATAGAACGTCTATGTGTTTGTGAACGTTATCACTTTTTGAAAGAAAAAAGAAGAACAAAAGGAAAACGTTTATTTTCATTTTATATCTTTGGTGAAAACGGAAAGAAGATTCTAAACATAGTTAAAATATTTCTTATGTTCTCGTTATAACCAAAAAAAAGAAAAAAAACATAGAACGATTGTATCTATCGAGTTTATATTTTTTTAATTAAAAAAAAAAAATTCATATAGAATTTTTACACTTCTATGGTAAGGTACAAATTATTTTAACTGGAATTTTCTTAATTCATTTTAAAATTTGTTCCGATAAAATTCATTCAGATAGAGAAAATTCTTTTTTTTTTTCATTTATAAAAATGAATTCCTTATTATTATTTTCTTTCTTCTTATCTTTCATTTTTAATGTTTTTGACTAAATGTTTTTCACTAAAAATCATCAAAGAAATTATTTAATATTATTTCAATAATTTTCTTTTGAATTTGTCAAAAAGAATGAGAATAATTTTAGATGGAAGGTGTAAGAATTAAAATAAATTGACATGAATTGGTTGTCACAAGTTAAACAAAAAAAAAAAAATTATGTAATTATTCCGATTAGAATTCTGCCCCTCAGAATTAATGTGAAATAAATTTTCTATTTATTCAGAGGAATTCAATTGAAAATATGAAGTAATTATTTTATTATTAATTTCTAATCATTCAATTTTAATAACGTCAAGAACAAGTAAACAAATGAAAATTCAATATAGAGGACAACAAATACAATTTTCTTTAATTTTCTATTTCACCTAACAATTAAAAATATTGTCTTTATGTGCTTGTTGCTTGTTTCCTGCAATAATAAAATTGATAAAAACAAAAACAACAACAACAACGAAAAAAGTGAAATACAAAAAAAAAAGTGATAAACATTTAAAGTTTATTTTAACTGATAAATTAAGTGGATTAAAAGGGAGGTGGGGGTGGGTTAAAATTATATACACAATTATTTCGTGTTGAGGTCGTTTTGTTTTTTTTTCAATTTTTTAACAATCAAAAAAAAAAATACAACACAACACAACAGGCTAACAGGCAAAAAAAAAAAGAAAGTAAACTTTTTTTAACGATTTGTTTTTGTAAAAAAAAAAAAAAACTAAAATCAAAAAGTTGTGTTAGGAGTAAAAAAAAACAATAACCTAACCGGCAACAACAACAAACGAACAAAAATAGAAAATGAAAAATCAAGAAAAAAAATTGATGATGTTTGTAAACTGTTTCTGTTTTCTTTTTTACCATTCTTTGATTGTCACATTGAAAAGTTTTTATTTTTCTTAAGTTTTTATTTTTCTTCTTCTTATTTTTTTTTTCTTAAACAAAAATAGTGAAATACAAATAAAAAAAAAAAAAAACTTGATAATAAAAAGAAAATGTCTTTTTAAGAAGGAATTGTTTTCTTCGTTCTTTCAAAAACTTTTCGTATTTGTTTTTTTTTTTTTTTTTTGTATTTTTGCAAACAAAAAAAAAAGTAAAATGACAAGAAATTATTATAATTGTTATTTATTTGAAGCAATTTATGAATCATATAAATTTAAGTTTACAGTCACTAATATATAAAGTTAAATTTTAACTTACTCCTTTAAACTCCTTTATGATCACATTTTCCTTTATGATCACATTTTCAAACTACATATAAATTTTAATGTAACCAAAAATGGAAAACAGATAAAAAATTGTAGAGAAAACTTAAAATTTTCATTTGTTTCAACTTCAAAAAAAAAAGTTTATAAGAAGACACGAATGAATTTAAACTTTTAAACTTTGTGTAAAAGTGATACTGACTGTAGTGTATTAAAAAACAGTTCAGAATATAATAATTTTATTAATGTATAATTATAATTATTTTTACATACATAGTACTAGATTATTTTGATAATAAATCTCTACAATATTTGTAGTACTAGATTAAGAATATGACATCATATTCTACACTGACAATACACAAAAAAAAAAATGACAGTGCAAAAATATAATTACATTGAAATGTAAAATAAAGTAAAAAGCTTTCTTTGATGGTTGTGATTTTCATTTCAGAATTACAGAATTATTTTAAAAATTTTTATTTTAAATATTTTTTTTATGCGTGTATGTGTGTGTCCTGTGTCAGTATTGAAAATCTGTTATATAAAGAAACAAAAAAAAATGTTACTATGGCAATGCAAAGAAATTGCTTTTATTTTAAATTTAATTAAATTGTGATTGTAAAAATCAAGTGGAAATTTTCTGAGGTTTGAGTAAATTCATTCGAAAGTGTCAAAAATTTTGTTTATTTTTATATTTTGACGTCGGTTGATGGATCGGTGTTTGAAGAACATTTTTACCAAAATTCTTTTTGTTTTTTTTGGAATAAACGAAAACTTTCGAGAATGTCCTAGCTGGTCACTAGTTAGTGTTAGTATTAATGTTATCGTTAGTGTTAGTGTTATTGTTAGTGTTTAAATAAATTCGATGCAATAATTCATTTATTGTAAAATTGATAACAGTAAATTCTGTCAATTTTAATACACAAATTTTACACTCAGAATAATTTACAATAGAAAGCTTTGATTTCACAAATTATTGTATAACAAATGATTGCGCTCTGGTTCTTTTTTTTTGTTTCATTCATTAGTTGATTTTATTTAAAATATCAACCATTTAACCAAAAAAAAAAAGAACCATAAAAATTTATTTCATCGTGAACTTCAAATGAATCCAGATTTAATTGAAAATAGTTGTGTTGAATTTGGGGAATGGTGTAAATATTTGGTCAATCATAAAATAATCAACTACGTTAGTTAGTTATAAACCTCATTTGAATTGTGTCGATGGTATAGTTGGATTTTATGTTTGAACCGATTTTGAAGGGTAACATCAAATATACATTATTCATATTAAAATGGCAAACCAAAAGAAAAAAGAAAAACATTTCATTTCCATTCGAAAGCAATTAAATGGAAGCTTATTCTATTTCTCTATCGTTATGTATAGTTTTTCTTTCTTTTTGTATTTTGGGGGTGGACATATTTTAGGTCAGTTTCTGTCTTTCTATATATACATACAGATAATATTCTATAATATACGTTTGGATGTATTCAAACCAACAATGATAGTAGGTATACTAAATTCAAAGTAATTAAATTAATAAACTCTGTTCTATTTCTTTCTCTTTCAATCTCCCTTCACTCCTCTCTCAATCATCTCTCTCTCTCTCACTCTCTATCTCTCTTTCTGTCCCTCTGAATAAATTCAAATTTCAAATTCAAACATACAATATGCTAATTTCTGTAGACTTTTCTCTTTTCTTTCAATTATTTTCCGTTTAATTTTTAGATAATTTCATTGTTTTTATTTTGTGAAATTTGTAATTGTGAAAATATTTGTTTATGTTCGTTCAAATCTAACAAAAAAAAGAAGAAAAAAGAACAAAATCAGAAAACAATTGTTTCTATTGTAATTGGGGAAATTATTGAAAATTTATTATCAAAATATAAAACATAAAATTATATGCAATTGCGTTATTAAAATTTCTTCCTAATATTTTTATATTTCCCAGCCCCTCCTCCTTCCTTCCCACAACAACCGTTCGCTGAAAAAGTTTAAAAAAATCAGAACATGAAATGAAATTGTAATAAATAAGTACAATAATTATTATTTTGTTATTTATTATATAATGAATGTCTAAGTGCTATTAAATTACAGACAACCGACATGATATAAAATCAAATTAAGTTTTTTTATATTTTTTTTTTAATAGATTTTAGATTTAGGATAAAATTTATCTGTCTCTGTCTCTCTCTCTCTCTCTGTCTCTCTCTCTCTCTCTAATCATACAAATATATGTATATGTAAAACATGTTTTTCTATTATTCATAATTAATTACATAATTTATATACATAAAAATAAAAGGGAGTGTGAGAGACAGAGACAGAGTGATAGTGCGGGTTATATTAATATATACAAGAAGAAACTTTTTGGTTAAACAAAAAGGATCATCACGTGTTTTATTATCTTCAATAATATGTTTCTGTAATTTCTCTAATAAAATGAATGAAAAATAAAGGAAATTATTATGTAGACTAGTAAAGACATAAAGAAAAAGAAAACCTTATTTAATAATTGTGATAAATAACGATTTAAATGAATTAGTGTTTTCTTCTTCTTTTTCTTATCCTTCTTCTTGTTCATTTTCTTTTTGTTTCCCTTACAAATTATGTATTTCTTCTTCTTCTTCTTCTTCTCTATTAAGCAATTTTATTTTTAAGGTGAAAATGGACGTAAATATTATTTGTCAGATTTACAATGAATTTTGATATTCGAAAATTTATAAATAAAAAGAGGGAAAAAGGAAGAGAGAGATCGTGAATAAAAGTCGTGAAAAAGGGGTACAGGGGGATATTCTGTTGAACAAAAAAAAAAGAGAAGACAAAGCAAATAATTGAGCAACAAATTAAAAATGTCATCATTTTACGTGTGTAAAATTTCAAAATGTTCAATTTGCATCAATTTCATTATTTAAATGAGTCATTCATCTTATTTTGTCCACAAAAAAAAGAAGAAAGAGAAATTCAAAATATTTTCTTTTTGTGATCCTCAGGTAATTGAGTTGCTTGTAAAAAAAATATATATATATAATATAAATAAACTAACATAAGGAGGAAGATAAATTAATCATAGATAAAATGGTTAAATTTTCCATGAAAGAAAAAAAAAATAAATAAAAAAAAGAGAGAAAATAAATTGTATACTAAAGGTAAAGATGGTTATAAAATATATTATTATCAATTTTTCTAATACATCCATACATACATACATACATACATACATACATACATACATACATACATACATACATACATACATACATACAAACATACATACATACATACATATATAAACAAATATACAAAATACAAACATACAGAACACACACACACAACATCATACAAACAATTTACCATCCCATATTTTCTTCTTCTTCTTCTCTTCTATCTTTTCGTGCTTTCGTTTTTTTTTTTGTTTCCACCATTTTTTATGTGTGTGTTGTGTATGTGTGTATGTGTGTGAACATTTCTTCAACGCACCTGGAATATTAAAGTCTTGTCGTCGTGAGTGTCGTCTTCTTTTTTCGAAAAGAAAAAAAAAAGAAGAAGAAAAAGAATAAAATCTGGAATGAGTAAGAAAGACAGTGGTATGGTATCGTGAGTGGAGTATATATAGTGTCTAAAAGGGGTGGTAGATAAGGAAGGTTGGGGTTACATATATAACTTTCTTTTTTTTTTTTTGAAACGTTTTGTAGATCAATATTTTTAAGGTACCACCAGTATTCAGTATAATATGGTATGAGAAGGTTTTTTTTTGTGTAAATATAAATGAAGAAGAAAAAGAAGACAAAGTAGTCGAATCTGAGATGAAACGAATAATAAGAAGAAGTTAAATGTCCGTACATAGATATATACAAAACACACAACAACAAAAGTTAAAATATATTCATATTCAGGACACAAGTCTTTAAAATTCTTATGTAAATTCTTATGGTATAGTAAAACATGTGTTCAGTATAAATTTATAGTCAGGTAAAATGGATTTATAAAAAAACATCTGCTGCATTAGATAGAAATGGATATATTTTTGGTTCTGTCATGGTTCAAATCATACACACACACACACAAACACTCCCACTTATATACAGACACACACATATACACATTGATATTTGATAGTGACAGTTGACTTTTTCTATTTAAATTTTAGGACGAGAAAATATTTTTAGAAGGATGAGAATAAAATATGTTAGGCATCTGATTGAAATGGATGCATCAATACTTTTTTTCATCGTAATATTTAATAAATTTCAGTGTGGAAAATCTAACCAAAAAAAAATAAATAAAAGGGCAAAAAAAGTAAAGAAAAAAATTGGTTTTTGTTGTTGTTGTTGTTGTTGTTGTTGTTGTTGTTGTACGGGGGAGGAACGAAAAAAGGTAGAAATTGTATAAAATGATGAATCATGATCAGAATTAATGGGCATCCCCATTATTGAATCCTCATTTTATAGGATTAAAAGTGTAATAATAATACACATAATAATAATATTGAGTCACGTATTTTTTAAACTTTTTGATGGTTACAAAAAAAAAAAGAAAGAAAAGAAAGTGGTGGAGAAAAGAGAAAATTTTTTAATGTTTAGTTATTTTATTTTATGAAATATACGTAAACGTGAAGGGTTCATCAATATTCGTCATAGTCAATGGTTTTGTGATTTTAACGATGAAAAATGATTATTTTATACTTCCTTTTTTTTTCTTTTTTTTTTTACTTTTCTTCCTTTTTGTCTTGGGTTTTTTTTTTCTGTGTAAAAAAATTTTTTTAATGTTGGTAAAGTGAAGAAAGTGGTGTGAAAGGGGTTTTTGGTTGAGTAAAATAATGAAAATTTATTTCTTATTATTTTTCTTTTCACAATAGATAGAAAAAAGAAACGAGACAAAATGTTTTAAAAAAAAGATAAACGAAAATTTAAAAATTTGACAACGGACAAAAAATAAACTAATCGTCATTTTTAAAAGGCGAGAAAAAATTAAAGTAAACAACAACAACAATAACAACAACCAAAAAATTGTCCATTTTCAAAATTAACTTTTTTCTCGTATCCTGTATAAAACTTTATCATAAATCATAATTTTTGTTTTTGATGTTTTCCTATTTAATTATTTTTAATTACAAATAATTTCTCTAAAAAAAAAAAAACAACAACAACAACAGTAAAGCACGACAATAACAACAAAAACAAAAAAAACAGGTGTTTCGTGTCATTTTCTCATGTCACCAAAAAAAATATTTGTTTTTTGATGAGTTTTTTTTTTTTTTAGTTTTTTACGTTTTTTACGTAAAATTTCATGTGGAAATTTGTCTTTTTTTTTTTTTTTGTACACGCATCAAACTGTAAATACATTTTGTTTTTTTTTTATCTATTACATTTTTTCTACATGCGAAAAATTATAAAGCCAAAAAAAAGAAGCCAGAAGGTAAATCATTTTTCGTTATTAAATATTTTCATTTTGTTGTTTGTTTAAAAATTAAAAAAAAAAAAAAAAACAGAAACTAAATTTTATAAAGGGGAAATGACAAACAACATTAAATACAGTTTATTTTTGTTTGAACTTTGACTTTAATTAATGATTTTCACTTAAAACTAAAATTGAATCAAATTTTATTAACGAACAAAAAAAAAAAAAAATGGTCAATCACAAGAAATGCAAAAAGAAAAATAAAACAATTTGGCAAAAAAATTAATAAAAGTTTTTTTTCTACAAATTTTTTGAACATTTTTGGATGATCTGAATTTTTGTAATCAGACCAATAATTTTGATTAGCTCAGTACAAAATATATTCTCTGTTTTTCTGTTAAATTGACAAAAAAAATGTTTCTAAACAATCAATAGAAAAGCACAACTGAAGAATTTTCCCAATAATTTATTCCTACAAAAGTGTTCAATCCATCCATTTGTAACATCAATTTTTATTAAATTAAAATATTTGTAGAATAAATTGTACAAACAATTAATTAAATTAGTACCGATGAACTTTAATTTTTAATTAATCACAAATAATGCATTTTAAGCTAAATTTGACAACTCCACGGCTAAATATTTTTATTGTGTTTATTGATGTTTTAATTTTATTTATTTGCTTTGATTTATGTGGAAAATTTATATAAAAAATAAAAAACCAAATAAATATAAAACAACTTTTGAATTTATTAGCTTAAATTTAATGAAACATTATTTTTTGGTCTGTTCAGCAAAAAAATCAGTTTTATATACGATCACCACTTACCGCCTCCACACACCCCCAGCACTCACATCCATTTTTACCATATTTATTATTTTAATCAAAACAAATAAATCAACAGGACCACATAAAATATACCTTTTAATGTTTTGTGTAATTATTATAAACGAAAACTGCTATGGACCACACATAAACATTCAACACACACATACACACACACACACACACCTAATACACCTAATACATATATACAACGAATATATAGACACAAACACACAAAATATAATTTATTAAATGAAGCATTTTATTTTTATTAACAGAGAAAACATAAAACATAAAATAAAAACAAAAACATAAAGGAAGAATACGTAGAATTTTTTCATATTTTTGGTTTATAAACTTTTTTAATTATTATTTTATTTATGGACAAAAGAAAAACCATTTTTGATTATTTAAATTTTAAAAACAAAAACAAAAATCCTTAGAATTTAAATTAAGGCGACAACAGCTTGTCCTATACGAAAATTTTTCCCTTTCCCTATTTTTAAAGTTTTCTTCCGGTAATTACTAAAAATTCTCTCTAGAAATTATTATTTCTCCACAAAAATGATTAAATTAATAATAATAATAAAAAAAAAACGATTCTTTTTTATTATATTTTTTTGAAATAAAAGAAAAACAATTAAAATTGATAAAACGATTAAAAAAACACAAGATAACTAAATGGAAACTTTTTATATATTTAATATTCAATTTATTTTTTCTGGTTAAAAATTAAAGTAACCATTTTTGTTGTTGCTCTTGATCATCATAAAACTTTACAAATAAAAAACTCTACAAATTTTTTTTATTTGTTTGACATTTAAACCATAAAATATTAACTATAAAATTTTGTTGTTGTTGTTGTTAAAACTAACGGTTACCTCCTATCAAAAAAAAAAAATAGATTCCACATTAGAAAAAAAAAAAAAAATTAACATTAAATTATTTATGATTATTTTGAAGGATATATAATTTTCTTTCCGTGCACATGAAGTGACAATAAACTGAATACATTTTGACATTATATTTATTTAAGTTTCATTTTTAATATTATCCATTGTTATTCCTCTAACAAACCCACCCCCCCTACGCCATTATGTAACTTTTCATCTTTTTCAGTTTCATTCTAAAGAGATTCTGTTTATTTATTTCTTTACAAATTATGTAATAATAATTTTATTATGAAATAATAAATTCAATCAATAAAAAGTTTTTTTATTATTTTTTTATTATTTAGAGAGTCTCACTGATAGCGTTAGCTCTTCATTCATTCATTTCCATTCATATTTCCATTCACATAAATACCCAACCATCATACAGTTATTATATTTTAATCATTTTATAGTTCAAATATTTATTTTATAAATTCTATTCTATTCTATACAGATCGGAAAACGTTGGACATTGTTCAAACTTTAAAAAAAAAAATTGACGAAAAAAATAGACACAAAAAGTGCACACAGACAGTTTTTGTTGTTTTTGTTTTTATTCATCGACTTTTGATTGTATATAAAAAAAAAAAAAAAACAAAATGAAAAGTTTTCTATTTTATTGTTGTTTTTTTTTGTTTGCAAATTTTCCTCTAGTATTAAAAATTTCCTTTCATTTCTTTTTATATACTTTATTATCATTTGTACTATAAAACGATCTCTAAAAATTGAAATATTTTACAGGCATTTTTTTTATTTCATCCTTCCAAGTACCAACCATATGTGTGTGTGTGTGTGTATATGTGTGTGTGTATGTGTGTATGTATGTATATGTTTGATAACTGGTATAAAGTTGATGTTTTCTCTTTTCTCTATTATATGTTACAATATAAAGAAGAAGAATATACAAATGGTTGGATGGATTTACCTATATGCATAACATATTCATAGAAAATTCTCTTTTAACATAAAAAAAAAATTTTTTTTTTATTCATTGCAAATTTTCATTATTTTTACTCTTTGCATAGTGAAAATATTAGAGTGTAGATGGGAAATTTTTTTTATAATAAAAAACAAAAAAAACTTAAGTACCGAGAAAGAAACTTTTATATTTCACTTTTATTTATCGATGGGTGATAAAGTGGATAGGATTTTTTTTTGTTGAAAATAAAAAAATAATTAAACAGAGTAAGGAATTAAATAAACAGTTGAACAAACAGAGTTAATCAGTAATTATAATCTGTCATTTGTTAAAATAGTCGCATATGTGTATCCTTAATCCATATCCATACAAACTAATTTCTAAACAATTGTCTGTTGTATATACAATCGGAAAATATTCTTGTTTGTCTAAATACAATTCTTGAAGTACTTTATAAGCATTTTGTGGTTTCATTTAATAATTAACTTGAAATTTTTGCAAATTTAAAATTATAACAAAGTTTACTGAATTGCTTGAATTTATTATACTTGACCTAATTTAGGTCACTTTTAGATTATTATTATTAGAATTTTATTATTTGTTTTTATATGTAAAAGTTATATAAAATTATTTAATGGTCTAGTGGAAAAATATTTTTTATATAAAAATAAGAATAAAAAGTAAATGTAATGAGGAACAGATGTGAAGTTTATTAAAATTAGGTATAAGATGTAAAATGTTGGTCGGATAAAAATAATTCAATTTATATTAACACATTTTGTTACAAACAATTTATTAATGGTTGCAAATATATAATATTTGAATTCCTTTATAGATTTATTTATTTATTGTATAAAATATTATTAACTATTTATTATTATTCATGTTTATGTATTACGATAAATATTTTCTTATCTGACATCGACATGTGTCTGTTATTTTCAACTTTTCGTTATATAAAAAAAAGTGTCAAAAAAAAAGAAAAAAAGGAAAGAAATGAAAAGAAAAGAAGGAACGTGAAAAGAAATTCTGTTTGATTTCTATCAAAATTTTAAAATCAAAAAAAATATTTTTTTGCTTTAAAATTTAGTCTATAGATTCTTACTGAATTTTGAAATTTGTGTTGTGGAAAACGATGTGATCGGATATTTTTCTGATCGCATATCAATATTTGAATTAATGAATTAAATTGGTGTATTTATCAAATATCAGTTTACTTAAAAATCGTTTAAATTTAATCCAGATAAATATTCTCCCTTAAATTCACAAAATAATTCCCCTAAAAATCTCTACAATTGTGAAATCAGTTGGCACACGCACACACAAATTAATTAGACTTTATTTTCATTTAAAAATGAAATTATTTATTTCAGTAGATAACAACAACAACAACAATTACAATTAACAAAAAAAAAAAGAAACAAAACAAACTTCATCAATCTTCGTTGCTTGTTTGATTTCGGCCACTTTGACATTTTGAATTTATATTTATTTTTTTTGCGCACCATATTCCTTTTTTTTGCTATTAAACTGTTATATTAACTGTTATACAAACTGTTATATTTATAACAGAGTCAAAAAGTTTTGTTTCTTTTCTTATTTTGTTGATCTTTTTATTTTTATTTTTTGTGTCTTTCTTCTTCTTCTTCTTCATCTTGTTTTTTTTTTTTGTTTTGTTTTATTTTGCTTTGTTTTTGTTTTATTTTAAATTGTTGTGACATTATTTGAATTTTTAATGAGAAAAATAAATCTCTTTTAATCAAAAAAGTCAACAGTAAGAAGAAGAAAAAAAATAAACAACAACAATAATAATAAATAGATGGGAAAGCGAACCACTTTTTGTTCAAAATTAAACTGAAGAAATTATGATATATTATCTAACAGAGACAAAAGAAAGAAGAAGAAGAAGAAAGACAGAAATAAATAAGGGATTAAAGTTAACTTTTTAAAACATTTTTTTTTTGTTTTTAATTCTTATTAATAAAAAACAAAAGGAAAACACATTTTTATTGAGTCCACTTAATCTGTCAATTAAAAGTTTTTCTTTTTTTTGTTTTATTTGAAATAATTAAATGGAATAAATTATGAATATTTTTCCATAATTATTTTAAAAATAAAAATTAAAACAAAAATATTATTCTAATCAGATTAAATTGTTATTTCAGTTCATTATAATGAAAGTGAATTAATTCACTGTAATTTTTATTTTTTGATTATATAAAAATCAACATATAAAAATATTAAGTTCAATTAAGTTTTAAAAAAATGATAAAGAATGTAGCTAACTTTATCGTAGCATCTCGTAATTTCACACTGTTTTCCACTTTTTTACCAGATTATAAAATATCGAAAAATATTGTGTGAACTTTTTGACAAAAACTTGAATTCATATTGAAGAATTTATAATTATATCGTGAATATTATGTAGACAGACGGCTGTCAAATTTATATAAATGTTTTACATAATTAATTACACGTTAGTTATCGTTAACTGAAAATTATGTGAAACTAATTTTGTGTCTTCATTTAAATGTGCTTCCGTAATATTAACTATTTTCCTATACAATAACTTCAATTTAGTCTAGACAAAAATGTTTATACATAATATCGGTTATAAATATTCGTTAATTTGTTATGAAATTTTCAATAGTTTTGTTATCCTAAATTTTGTAAAATTTATAAGTTTAAAGTATGTTAATCCTAAGGATATAATACCAAACCATAACTATTTCCGATATTTGTACGATCGATTTTATAATTGTAAGTACATTTATTTTATGTAACATTATTATTTTATATTTCACACAAAATGAATAATTTTAGTTTTATTTCTTCTCTCTTAACTTCTTCTTTTTTCTTTTCTTGTTCGTTTCGGTTCGGAAGGAGAAGGAAGACGAAAAACAATGTTTCAGGAAATCAGAACCACCTTAAGCGTTTTGGGAAAAAAGTTTTCTCGTATGTTTTTTTTTTTTTATTATTATTGATCATTAGTGGGATATACACTAAAAACAATAGGGTGAAGTGAAGGGAATGAATAAAACGCGACTAATAATATTTCAAGTGGACGTTAATCATACATTAACAAGTAATCTCTTACACTTAAATACAAATACAAAATAGAACACATGAATACATACAAAAAAAAACAACATATTCTATGTAATAATAGGAACAACACGAATGTTCAATTAACATTGTACAACAAACTATACAGAATATGTTGTAGTCAGCAAATCTGCCCAATGAAATAAGAATATTCTAGAAAAAAAGGTCAGATTTTAAATTTGTTCAAATATTTTCTAGAACCGGCTTGAAATTCAAAATGGTCGACATTTTTATTATTTTTATCTGTTTAAAATTCAAATCCAATCATTATCAATTCATCATTAATCTAGAATATTTTATATATCACAGAGAAAAGAAATGAAATTGTCTTTATTTTTTTTAACACAATTTATTTTTAGTTCCATTAATTTTTACTTCATTTATTCCATTTATCATCAGTAATAATAATTCAGTTTAGTTGCGAAATTGGTTTGTCTGTTTTAGAAACAAACAACTTGGAACACATGGAATTGTCATGTTATATGTATAATACCTTTCGTGGTTTATATTAGATTCTCTGCCTACATATCTAAGTGTGTGTACATATATTTGTATGTATTTGTATATATTTATATATTTTGGGTGTATTAGATTTACATTATATGTATAGAGGGGTTTGTGAGACAGTTTGAGATTTTTCGGGTGTCAAATTCTGAATGATGAATTAATTTATACAATTATGGTAGTGAATAATTGATTTACGTGATATATATTACAAATAATAATGTTCGTCTTGTTCATTGACTTGAAAAGCAGGTGAATATATTATATATATATTTTGTATTTATAAAGGGAACCATATGGAATGAAAATATTACAAAAATCTGTGACATTCTATACATATAGATATTTATAGGCATATATCAACTTATGTATCTATATACAAAATATAAAGGCATATACCTTATAGGCATACCCTATACCATTCATTCCTTCACACTACTTCTGCATCTTCCTTTTTTTTTTTATTCTGTTTTTACTTCTATACTTTTTCATCATTTCATTTGAAGATACATCATATTTAGTTGTCTGTTCATCAGGGGAAATACATTTCTTTTCCTATACATATATTATATGTTACAATCATAAGTATATGTTATGTTTTCAGGTTTTACGAGATTTTAGTTTCCGTATAAATATTATTATGTAATATAAGAAATGTAGAATCAGTGAAGTAAAATATGTACATATTTCATAAAACTATATTAATTTCAAGTTATTAGTTTATATATATAGAAATAAACACACACACACATAAATACACACAGCCACATATATATAATACAAACATTATTCTAGACGCTCTATAAGAGTCTATGGATGTAATATGTATATGTATGTGTATGTAATAAAAGTAATAATAAACACAACAAATTATATGTGTATTTATTTTTTATTACATTTTCATCTACCAAAAAAAAAAGGAAAAAGGAAAATTCTGTATTATATACGTACCTACTACTTCATATTTCTTACCCATATCTTACCCCTTCCTTCCCAATTCCAAATAATATAATAAATCTTTAGATTGTAATAATTATTATAAGTAATTTTTTATTATAGCAATTAGTTTTATTCGTGTTTTTATGACA
The DNA here is from genome assembly GCA_963082725.1 of Pedicia rivosa. Taxonomy (NCBI): domain Eukaryota; kingdom Metazoa; phylum Arthropoda; class Insecta; order Diptera; family Pediciidae; genus Pedicia; species Pedicia rivosa. Next base: position 32,975,327 of record OY720154.1, read on the forward strand.
CATGAAAAAAAAGAAAATTAAACGAAAATTATTCCTTTTTTTTTTTGTTTTTTTTGTTTCCCTATGGTTACAATAATAATAAAAAATATTATACTTTACATAGTTTTACAATGTATATATAATAAGAATAATCCTCACCTCACCTCACCCCACCACACCTCACCACACCACACTACACCTCACCACACCACACCTCACCACACCACACCAGAATTACAGAATTAGGAGAATTTTTCATAAATAAAATGGAATAAAATGAAATAAGTTTTGGAATTATTTTAGATTTTTTGTATAATTACAAAGTACGTACACTCGCAGATATTATAATTATCTAATTAAATAAGAATATAATTGCTTTTTCTATATATATATATGAAAATGTATTTAAAATTTTAAATTAACTTAATTATTGTAATTAAAAACTTTCTTAAAACTTAATAATAATAAAAAAAAGAAAGTAATATCACGGATAATCAAATCTGTGTTTCTCCTATTATGTTCTTTATTCATACTTACCGACTCCTTATTATGTTCGTTGATAAATTTTAATTTAACAAACAAATTTTAATGGGAACAAAATAATGTTTTATTAATAATTTTATAGAAAATATAAAATATTTACTATGAAATTAAAAGGAAAGAGCGAAAGAAAAGAGAAAGATAAGAGAAAGAAAAGAGAAAGAAGAGAGAAAGAAACACAAAAAAAGTCATTCAAATAAAATATTTTTTCAACGTTGAATTATTTGTTCAATTGTAACGTGTCACTACAATTTTCTATATAAATAAATCAATTTTTGCTTCTGTTTTTTTTTTTTTTTTGTATTTTTCTCTTGTGAAATTTTTCTAGACTAACAACAATAAAATTCATTTTCTTCTCGTTTTTATACAAAACAATAAAATATACACGCTGACGTTTGATTTTTACTTTTCCTTTTTCTTTTTTTTTTTTTGTTGCTTTCATTTTATTCCTGTTTTTTTTTTTTTTACATGCATTTATTTGTTTGTTTTATGTTCTGGTTGTTGTTGTTGTTAGCTCTTTCAGTATTTTCCCTCATTTTTTCCGGGAAATGACACGAATTTTTTGTTGTTGTTGTCATTTTTTGTTTTGTAAACACACATTCTTATATACAAGCACATACACACATACACATAAATATACACATACACATACATATACATATACACATACACACACTATGCGATAGATATTTAGATTTGTATACCACGCTGCTCCGTACATTACCATCATGACCATTATGAATATATTCTTTTAGATTCTAAAACATTTTGTTGTAAACAAAACAGGACGAAATTAAAACAGATGACTATTAATGAAAATTTACATATCACACACAAACCTAAACACACACACACACACACACATATATATGTACATAAAAACATGCACACATCCTAACATAAATTTATATTAAAAAAAAACATTGTGCTGTATAAAGTCTGTCATACTTTTCATTAAATTGAATCAACAAAAATTCTCTCCTTTATTATTCCTTTTTTTGTTTTTTCATCCCTTAGAAGATTTTTTTTTTATTTCATCCCCCTTTCCTCTATTATTACAGTATTCTATTTTTTCCGTATTCTATTTTTATTAAATAACACAAGACGCTGCATGACACTTAAGTTTTCATTTCTCTTTCTTAACTTCTCAGCCACTAGTAGTTTATATTTTCCTTTTTTTTCCACCCCGCTCCCCGCCCTACTAAAGAAACTATTCTACGTATTTTTCTCATACACATTTTCTTTCTTTCTTTTTTTTCTGTTCTTATTTTTATGAAAATGAATGAAAAATTCATTCAAAAACAAAATACAAAAAAAAAAATCTTTTTACTTCAAGAGGAAAAGAGGAAAAGCGGAAAAGCTTATTCTTGTAAAATTTTTTTTGTTAAAAACTATTATCTTAAAAGCAGCTTCCATCTATCTATTTATACTTTGGCATAGTTTTCTTTCTCTATAGTTTTTTTTGGATGTGCTTGGCCTAAACGGAAATAATATGAAAATTTTTCTCAATTTTTTTCCATTACATATTTATGTTGTTCTTGATGTTGTTGTTGTTATTGTTGTTGTTGATATTATAAAGTGAAAACTTTTCCTAGAATCACAAGACAAGATTCTTAAAAATATTCTTCTGAATCTGAATAGATTTTTTATTTTTTATTTTTGATGAAAAAAGGAAACATGAAAAAGGAAAAAAATAAAACGAATTAAATAAAATGTGAAATATTATTGTTAGAATTTTTTTTTTTTTTTTAAATATATTTTAAAGTCTTAGAATATTTTCTTTATTTCTTTATTTTTATTTACCGTAAGCTAACAATTTATAATGTATAAAAAAAAAAAATCGAATTTCTTTTATTTCATTATATAGAAAATAAATGCGACTGAATCATATACATCTTTTCTACATTACCTGAGGGATAAAAAAAAACAAGAATTTTCTTTTGTTATCTTATTATTCTATATACTGAATTTTCTTTCAAATCTTAATCATTGGATAAGTTTATTTAAAGATTTGTATTTATATCAATGTTGAATTTTATTAAACTTGTAGATGTTCTCTTAGATATTTTTGTTCTCTTTTTTATCTATCATTCTCGTATTACATCCTCTCTCTCTCTCTCACTCTCTTTCTCTATGATGAGGTTTTCTATAAGGTTACTGGAATTTTTGTGAAATTTGAAAATAATTCCTTAATAAATTTTTCCTCCTCTCTCTCTCTCTCTTTTTGGCTCATACTGTCTCTGTCTAAATCTCAAAGTTTCCTTTTTTTAAATAAAATTTTATCAATCAATAAATTGTCCAGAAATTCCATTTTTTTTTTATATAAGTTCTCTGCCTTGTATAAATAATTTCAATCACAATAAAAAAAACACGCAAACTTTTAAAAGCTTTCAAGCCAAAACTACATTATAAAAATCATATTTTGATATAAAAATCATGACAGAAGTTTAGAGAAAGATCAAAAAGAAAAAAAAGAAGAACGATGGAAAACTTTATGGAAAATCATCATTTCAAATATAAATTTTTCTTTTTTCTTTACGTTGACGTTTTGTGAACATTTTTAAAATGAAAATAGGGACAAAAAAATAAGAAATCGTCCAAATACGACAGGACCCCTAAACATGTATCCTTACATATCGATATAGTGAAATTTATCAATCATTCATGACAATTTTCTCTTCTTTTTTTTTTTTTTTTGTTCCCGTTTGCTCGTTCGTTCACTCGTCGTCTTCGTTGTTGCTGTTATTGTTGTTGTTTTCGAGTAGAGAAAATCGTGACAACTCTACAAATGAATGAACATTTTTCTCGAATGCCAACAAAAAATATAAATACATTTGCCTTTTTTTTTTTTTGTTGCTGGTTATTGAGGAGAGAGGAACAGAAAATGAAAGAAAAACGAAAATGTTTTGAGACTGAAAAACTATACGGATGGGGAGGGGGATAAAAAGGATGAAAAAGAAAAAAAAAGTGATTGTCAAAAGTTCAAATACCCTTTTGGAAAAAAAAAGAAACGACAGGGTTGAAATAAGAGGAAAAAATGTGTCACATCAACTGTCTTTATGAGAAATCCATTTATAATAGTCAATAAAACCTGTCTAATGGGACCATTGATTTTTCTTTTTAGTAATTCGAATTGAAAGTTGAAAGATTAGACAATTGATCGTTTAAGTATTAAATTCAATTGAGACAAGATTTATTGAAAGTGTGATAATCAATATAAGTCACTCTCAGATAACGTCTACAATTACTTAAGTTAGACATGGTCCATGCAAACAGGTTTCATGTTTTGTGCTATTAAATAAAATATAACCAGACCCTTGTATCGACTTCTGGATTAATTTTCAAAATCAACCAACTTTCACACCAAAATCTCTTTCTTTGAAATTTTGTTTTTTAAACTTCATAAATTTTCCGAACAGAAAAAATCAAGACATGTTTATGAGACTTTTCTATATATTTTGACTGATTGTTAGACTTTATAAAGAAAAGAAAAATTGTCGATTGTTTTTAAAAAAAGTGTAAAAGAGAAGGGTGTAGAAATTTGTGTGTGCCTGTGTGCATGTTTTGTTTTTCAAATTTTCCGTTTACAAAATAAATCTTTTTATTGATGTTCAGATTCAGTAAATTTGACAGAATGCGACAATTACAAAAATCAAAACAAAATAAAACGTTTTGTCATTTGTGAAAATTTAAATTTAATAATAAACGTATTGTTGAAATTATTCAATGAAAAACTTGAACTTTTTCATATTAAAAAAATAAAAAGACAAAGTAAAATAATTAATATTGAATTATGTGATAAAATCTATAAATGTAAAATCAACACAAACACACCAGATGAGAATATCATAATTTATATGTGAGTGAAGATCATATAAGTTAGTTAAATTTAATCGTCTTAACTTAAAATATTTGCAATTGATCAATTATAAACTTTTCGTAAATAATCTTATGGTCAATAATCCTTCAGTATTATATGATGGTTTAATACTCTTCGTCTTCAGTGAAAAAACCAAAAATTAAAAAGGAGAAAAGGAAAACGTAAAATTTAAATTAAAAACAAAATGAAAATGATTAACTTTTCTAATTTTCTGATATTTTATATTTACAAAAAATTTATTACATTTTTTTGTTTTGGTATACATCTGGTAGTCTATTTCGATTATAAAAATAACTGAAGACCATTTGGTTGGATATACATAATTTATAACAACCAAGGTATAACGATTACGTGAACAAAAAATAAAAAGGGTACCAAAAGGGTCAATGTATTTTATATGGATATACGATTATTTTATTAATCTATTGATCCGTTCATATAGACTCAATAACACTACCAATACTACCAAATACCATCAGTGTAATGATTTTTATTATTCAACATTATTCAACAAAACAGAAACAGAAAAAAAAATTACTTTCAACGAAAGCCGATTATTTGTAAATAACAAAAATGTTTCCAATTTTTAATCCGATTTAAACATTCGACCAATCAATTCAATGAAAAATGGTACATAAATTAAAACAAAAAAGTACACACACACACACACACATACGGAAAACAAAAAAAGCGAAAATCCTTCAAAAAAATAAATAAATATAAAACTGAACAAGACAAATAAAAATATTATTTTGAGTTTTCTGTCAATGTTACAAAATTTCATTTTGACTTTCTACTAAATCAGCGATACCCAACTCCGTATCCGCGGGTATCGGTTAACTAAATTTACAAAAAAAAAAAAAAAATAAAATAGAAAATGAACAAATTTCGTAACAGATAATTTTTATGTTGAATGTAAAATCTAAAATGTGAAGGAGGAAAAAAAAAAAGAACAACATAAAATGTTTGTTTAAAATTGTGAAGGAGAAAAAATCAGCAAAAATCAATTTTAATATTTTTAAAAAATTGTTGAGAAACAAAAAAAAAAAAAAAATACAAAAATAACAAATAAACAACAAAACAAAATTGTGAATAAATCTTTTCACCAATTTTCATTTAAAAGTTTTGGTTGAACATAACTACACAAAATTTTATAATAAACTAAACTTGAAACTCGACTCGCACTTATAAATTTCAATATGCAACACACACACACACACATTTATGCAGAGAATTATTTGTTGTTACTTGACCTAAAAGTTGGGGGGGTGGGATGTGGTGAAGGAGTAGAAAAATACAATTTTTTTTATTCTATTGTTACAATAATTTACAATAATGTAAAATTTTCAGATATTCTACTGAATGTAAAATAATCAAATTAGTTAAGTTAATTATGAAAGTTTAAAAACAATTTTTTTTGATTTGTTTTGATTAAAAAATAATAAACAAAAAAAAAAGAAAATGTAAATTGTTCAACAATAGCGAAAAATTTGATGATAACATTTTAAAAATTGTTCTAGTGGACGTTGTTATTATTGGCTGTTACTATTTGTAGTGACATTTTTTTTTTAGTTGACTTTCTTGAGTTATTTGAAATTAACAGTTTATATTTAGTTAATTTACTAAAATTGTAAATTCTCATTAAATTCTATATTTGATAAAATATTTTCTTTGTCTTTTATCACGTTATATGACATCATCTTCTTGTCTTTAATCTAATGAATATTTTAATGAATATAAAATATGTTTAGATTATTTATATTCGTAGTAAAATTGTAAATAATGTAGAAAATGTGTGAACTGTGGGTACGCAATATGACAAACGTGTCACAACACATTTCTCTCTCTCTCTCTCTCTCTTTTTCTCTTTCTCATTCTCTTCATCATAAAATAATAACTACTTTTTGTAGAAGAAAGATATTTCTCATCTTCTGCTACATTTGTTGATGATGATGATAATAATGATGATAATGATGATGATTGTGTGTGCATATGAAATGTCTATTTAGAAAGACACACACACACATACACACACACGTAATGTATAAACAAAGAGCAACAAATTCATATTACCATATGATAATAATTAACATCGCACTTTGTGTGTTGCTTTTGTGTGACATCCAGGTGACATTAATGAAGTCATAAATTTTTCTCTTGTGTCTTGTCAGTATTAAGGTGGCTTTTTCACAATTTCATATATTATTATTATTATTATTATAAAAAACATCCTTCTGTTCATACTCTAGGCTACAAAAAAAAAAAGACAACGAAAAAGAAAAAAGGAAAAAGAAAACAAAAAATAGACGAAGAAAAATGTAAACATTGAAATGGAACATTTTAACGGTGTATAAAATATTTAAAACTTGCCTTCTTTCCATTTTTTTTCTTCCTTCTTTTTTCGTTCTTTCTTCTTCTTCTTTTTTTTTCTATTTTCCTTCTTTTTTTTGTGTTGTTAACTTTCCTGACATATTCTACTTCATATAGATAATTTTTATCTAAATTAATCATCATTTGCATATTTTTAAGAGCATATAAAAGTAACTCATGCAGAGAAAAGTATTCGCCCTTTACAGTATACTTAATCTTTTACTTCATCAGACTTTATATTCTCTCTCTTTCTCTACACTTTTTTTTTTTTTTTCTTTCCTTTTCTTGTAGACTTTTTCATTATTCTTGAGATTTTTTTGTTTTTAGTTTTTTTTTTTGTAAAGAATTTTTTTTTACTTTCCAACAATATTGCAGAAATTTTTACAACAATTAAATATTTCTCAACTTTCTCATCCTATTCTTTGTCTTTTGTTCTTAACAAAAGGTAACATTGAATTGTTTGTGAAATTCAAGTGAAGTAAGTGAACTTTGTATATAATGAAAATTGTCGGAAAAGTTAATTGTGAATTTCGAATAATTAAAAATTGATGTACAAGACGACAGGAAATAATGATTGAAGTTAAACATTTTCATATTATGAAATATTATTAATTTTTTGGCAAGAACAACAAAAAAAAAACTAAATTTAATTAAATACGATCTTTAGAAAGTATACGGTAATCTTACATCAAATCAAATAAAATATGATATCATTGACATCAGTAATCAGTCGCTTTCCATTCAAAACAAAGTTTTCTTTTGATTAATTTTGCCATCTAAATATTTTTTGTTTTTTTAGTCTTCAAATTTTATTGATTAACTTTTTTTTGTTTCTCATTTCAATGTTTTTGTTTTTGGTTTTGTTTTTGTTTGTTTGTTTCATTTTTTCTCTCTCTCTCTCTCAAAGAGTTTTATGTTTTTATGTTCCGTTTATGAAAATTTTTCTTTCTTCAACGAAAAATAATCAACAACAACAAAAAAAAAAATGCAGTCTAAGAGACGACTGAATAAAAAAAAACAGAGATTAATGAAGATATGCGGAGACGTTTCAACTTTATTTTTTCCTTGTGTTTTTTTTTCTTCTTTTTCCTTTTCGTCTTCACCCTTGCCCCATTCCGAAGACAGTTCCATACTTTCAGCAAAATTTAAACCATAAAGAAATGAGAAGAATTTTACCAGACACAAAAAAAATAGAAATGGAAGAAGAAGAAGAACCGAATAATTTTTTTCATTTTGTTTGAATTTTTAAATTCAAAAGCATTTTTTCTTTGTTACAAATTTGTGTTTTTTTTTTTTTATTTCATTCTTAAAAAAATAAAATATAAAAGGAAATTTATTTCCAATACAAACAAATACAAACATACAAATTATATTTTGTAGTGTCTTGTCTGGTATTTCTTTAAATAATGTATACGAATAGACGATGATGATTATGGAATGATTTAAATCAGGAGGGTTTGTGGTTTATTTTATATGTATGGATGGAGATAATCAGAAATTTATTTTCTAATGAATTATAAAGAGACAAATAAACAATATTTAAAGTTTAAACCAAAGAAAAAAAATATTTACTTGTAAATAGTTTCAATATACAAATTCAACCAAATAAATATTCTAAAATTGTATACAAAAATTTAAAGTAATGAATAAAATATTGTTTATAAAAGTAACTTTAGCATTTCCTATATATTTTATAGTGAAAGAGAAATATATATATAGAGAGAGAGAGAGATAAGGATAGAGATATTGTGGTTTTATGCATTAAATTGAATAAATATGGATGGCAATAAATACAATCAACTGTGGTACATATAGCGAGAGAGAAACCAGGCTATGGATAGGATACAGATTAAGGATAAATATTCGTTCAGCATTGGTAAATTTCAATAGATATTTATTATATATCAATTGGATAATATCGATATTGTTGTTATATTTATTATAATTATATAATCAGCAACAAATAATTCTTGCGTTTTATTTTTTTTGTTTTGTTTATAAAATTGGCCTCCAATCGATATTATTATGTGACCAATGTATGAACTTTAGTAACCCCGTTTTTCATTCTTTATGTTGATTACTCATCAACATGATGAACATCATCACCAGTGCGTTTGTTGATTTTCAGTTTTTCTGCTCAACTTTAATCTTTTTTCCATTTTCATTTTTTTAAACTTTCTGTTTGGTCAACATGAATAGACGGTTGAATAGAATGACTCGTAACATTTTGGTTCTCATTTTTTTTTCTCTCTTCTTTAGTAAAATATTCCATAATACAATATTATTATTTTATTATTTTTTTTTTGTCATCATCATCATCATCATCATCATCATCATCATCATCATAATCATCATCATTATTATTATTATTATTATAATTATCATAATCTTAATCAAGGCTAAAAAGAAACAGAATGTTAATCCAAGCGAAAACAAGAAAACACATTAAGGGGTTGAAATTAAACAAACGTGACATTTTAAGTGCCCTTTCAAGAGGGTGAAGAAGACTTCTGCTGCTGATTATTTGACAGAAGAAAAAAAAAAAAATAATAATAATAATAATAATGAGCAAAACGAAATAAGAGTTTTTGGTCCATCTGTTGAAATTAATCCAGATTATAGTCATAGGATATAAAGACGAATAGTGTTGTGTCATCGTTATTTTACAAGAGTCATAAAAAAAATATATATATAAAAACTGGAATCTCAGTTTTAAAACAGGATAATCTGAAAAACTCAATTTGTGTCGTATAAAGATAAAAATAAAAAAAACAAGAAGAAGAAGAAGAAAACAAAAAGATAGAAGACGGACGATGCATTTATCTGCAATGGAGAATCTTCAACTTATTCCCAATTCACCAAAAAAAAAGTAAATTGTTGAATTAGAGAAAACTTAAAAATTTTTCAGATTTTTTTTCCACCAGCACCCTTTAAATTTCTCAACGTAAACATTTATTTTATATATTTTCTTTTTTTGCCTTTTGTCCTTTCCTCGATTTTCTTCTCTTTTATTCTTTCACATTAAAATCCATTTTATTCTTTCACAATAAATTCTTTTTAAAACATTTTAAATGTTATTATTATTGTTGTTGTTCTTGTTGTTGTTATTTGTCTCCCTTCCCACCCCGTAACAGTATCATTTTTATTGTTGTTGTTATATTTTTGTTGTTTGTTTTTTTTTTTTTTTTTTTTTAAAGTTTCATCACAACTTATTATTCTATTCAACACTTTACACTAAATATATTGACTAAATCTAAAGTGAAATTTATATATTTTCTTATAGAAAATTTGTTGAAAAGATATACAAACAAAATATAATTCAGATTTAAGAAAAATAAAAAAACTCAAAACACAAAACACAAAACAACAACAACAACAAAAAAAGTAGAATGAACAAAAGAATGGAAGAAGAAAACTATCGATATCGATTTGTTATCAACTCACGCACTTAACTTTTATTAGTCTATTATTTCAACAGCTTTTACTTTTCTTTTTTTTTTTTTTTATTCAATGTTTTGCCTATTGTTGTTGTTGTTACTGTTAAAAGCATAAATTTAATGTTGTATGTAGTGTAAAAGAGTTCATTTGTTTTGGTTAAATTGTTAATAGAATGGAATATATTTAAAGGGAACGTGACGAAAGGGAGACTGTAAGAAAAAGTAAATAAACAAACAACAACAACAAAAATAGACACAAAATTTACAAATTGTAAAAACGGAAAAGAGAAAAAAAAATCTTCCTTTTTTGTATTAGCGTTTTTTTTTTTTGTGTTTGTCGTTTTATTTGTTAATTTCAACCCTAAAACATTTACGACAATCAACTTGAATATTAAGTTTGTAGAAAAAAAACGAAACGGAATCTTTTTGTATGAAAAGTAAATTCAAGTATAGAGCCAAAGAAAAATAAAAACAAAATCTACACAATTTCCTATTTTCTTTTACCCCATCTACCTTATATTTGACTCTGTAAAATTGACTTTACCCGTAAAGAAGAAGATGGAGAAGAAGAAGACGAAAATATTTCAATATTCACCATTTTTGTAAGTAGGTACATAGACGACCATCTTTTTCCACTATATAGTTAAAGTACACCAAAAAACATTCACTTTATATATTTTCTGTTTTTTTTTTTTTTTTCACCTCCTCATTTTTTCCAAACTCCCATTTTTCTTCACTTCCCAGCATACAGTTTTTTTTTTCCTCTCCATCCTATCCAAATTTGTTTTCCTTCCCGCCGCGTTTTTTTTTTTTTTTTAATAATACAAAATGTATAAGAGGAAAAAAAAAAGCTGCTGCTTCTGCTGCTTTCAATTCAATATAAGAAATTTTCTCCTCTTGTCGTTTTGAATTTTTTTTTTCTTTTTTTTTTTTGGGAAGATCAAAAAATATTATGAAATATGCGGTTTTTTTTTTATTCTCAACTTGGAATGGGATAATATTATTAGATGACAAAAGTAATTGCTTTAATGGCGTCTTATATCTTTTTCTTGTGTTCCCTTTCCCTTTTTCATTTTCTCTTTTCTTTCTTCCTTTTATCTCGCTTGTCTATTTTTATTTTTGCCTTTTGACTGAATTCTGTAGCTTTATAAAAAAGATTTTTTTTTTTTTTACTACAACAAATAATTACGTCTCCTTTTTGACGTTACACACAAAGTTATAACGATATTAGGTCCTCTGTCCATTTTCTGGTGAAATGACCAAAACAAAGAAGACACAAAAAAAAAAAGAAGAATTTGAGTGGATGAATTGGAACTCATCCTTAACTGACATAATTAAATTAATAAATGATTAGGGCAAAGTGCAAAAAATTTTCGATTTTTCATTTGTGGGATTTGAACTTTTTTTTTTTATAAAATTTGTTGTTTTAAAATAATTTTCAAGATTATTACGCGGTTTCTTCAACTCTACATTTTTTCCCTTTTTCCCCCCACTTTCTTCTTATCTATGTTGACTGTTTCATTTGGTTTGTTTGTTGTTTTTTTTTTTGGTACTTGAGTTTAAAATTCAGAAAAGATTTTAAAAGATTTATAAAGATTTAATGTCGATCGAATACAAATTTTTCTTAATTCTTTATAAAAAATTTATGTCAGTTAATAGATTTTTGTCAATATTCTTAAAGTATATAAATTTTTACGTTAAGAAATTTATGTTTTATTGTCATTTGAAAGTTTTCTGTAAGAAAATGAAGAAAAACAAAAACAAACAAATTCTACAACAAAAAAGAAAAGAAAACAAAACAGAAACTTTTTCGAAAATTTATAAACAAAGAATTTGTAAACGGAAAAACTTGACATATAATTTATTTATTCTTAATAATTATTATTTTTTTCTTAGAATTAAATAATTAAATTGAATTTACTTTTTTTATTATTTTTTTATTTGTTGAACTCCTCACTTGAACTTTTGCTTAAATTAAGACAAACAAACATTTTTATTTTAATTGATTTTTTTGTTTTTGTTTTCTTCACAAATAATTTGTACAAACTGAATAAAGTCAGATGAACTTTATTACATAAATATTATAGATAGTATTTGACCTCAATGTTATATAATTAACGAAATATTTGTACAAGATTTAATTCGTTTAATTGTCATTCGTTTGAGTAGCCGTTGCCATATACGTGAAATCTTCTAGAAGCATTTTTTTTTTTTCATTTTAATTGGAAAAATAAATCGTGTTAATTTATTGGATTCAATACAGTTGAAACATTTAGGTTTTTGTTGTTGTCATTTAATTAAAAACTGTGACCTTTAAAGTTATAGGTTTTTTTTTTTTGAGAAATTTATTGTATAAATTTTAAAGTTTCATTTGGTCAAAATTGAATTTTCTAATTCAACTTCTTCCTTCACTGACATTAATTATGTAACAAACCGAAAATGCAAATTTTCTTATTCCAAGAAAGAACAAAAAATATTATCTATATATTGGTAAATTGAATTAATTTAGAGAAAGGATAGAGAAAGTTAAAAATCTATAATTAATTAAAGTGTGGGAAATATTTGTGTGTGGGGGAAAAAACCCTTTTTTTTTCATATTTTCAATTTTTGTTTATTTTTTGTTTTTGTTTCGGTTTTATGTTTTTTTTTTAATCTATTCAATTATTAAGTAAATTAATTAAGAAGTATTATTAATTAATTAATGAAAATTTGTTATAAAAGATAATAAATAAAAGTGTGAAAATAATAATAGAAAAGTTTTATTGTTCCCACTCTCTCTCACTCTCTCTCACTCTGTCTTGTGTATAAAATTTTCAAAATAATTTCTATACACGTTTTAGTAATTCTTTATTCTTATAAAATATTCTTTGAAGTCATTTAACTTTCTTCTTTTTCCTTTATCCTTCTTTCACTTTATAATTCTAGTCCCCTATTAAAGTCAGATTCATTTTAAGTATATTCCACTTGATAAAATTTAGATTATAGAAATTATTTTTAGAATAAGAATATTAAATTTGGAATCGCATGTAGGTTTCAATGGACATATTGGTAAAGAAGATTTTCTTAAATAGAAAATGAAAAGAATATTTTGAGACAAGAAAAAGATTAAGGAAGATTTTCTGAAGAAAAAAAAAAAGATGTAAAATTGAACGATTTTAACATTTGTAATGTAGGAGTTCAATTTGTGAAAATAAATTCTTATTTTATTTTTTTTGTAGAGATTAAATTGTAACAAGGATCTTCATGTATAGAAAGGAATAAGGTCAAACAATTATATAAAAAAAACCACAACCAAAAGAAAAAACACAACAATGTTTATTTTAATTCAATGAGATTATAATCCTATTGCGTGTTGTAATCGTGACTTTAGTAAAAACAAAAAATATTAATAAGAAAAACGTGCTTTATGATTATCTTACATTCTCTCTTGTAAAATTAAAACCTCAAAAGATTTTAAATAAATTAAATAATAAAAAACACCAAAAACAAAAAGATAATAAAATAAAATAAAATGTGGTTAAATGTTTTTACTTAAATTAATAAAAGAAAAAAATCGTAATTAATTTAAATTCACCGTTTTTCTTTAATTTTTATTTATTTCAGATTTATGTAGAATTTTTGGAGTTTACAAGACAAGTGATTTATTTTATTTAATTAATTTAACGTAAAGATTGTTAGTTTTAATAGAGGTGAACGTATCAAAATGTGCTGTTGCACCCATGGCCTCCATTTACCTACATTGTACATCGTCTGCAAACTTTTGTTTCAATCTGATAGTCTTCACTCATTAACCATGACTAGTCAACTTCCAAGAGTCAATTTCTTAGTTGACTTTTTTGTCAACTCAAAGCTAGTCTTCCTTACCCTTAAGCTTTGATATTTTTTCAACTTTTTTAACGTAAAGATGTAACAATTATTTATGTTGTTTTGAATGCGAAAACGAAATTCACTATTTTTTAGATTTTTTATTGTTAAATAGAAATTTAACTAAAATAAACACTATATCAGCCAACAACACACAAACACACACACACACAACAATTGTAAATGTTGGAATATACACAACAACAACAACAACAACAACAAATAGAAATAATTAAAATATTTATTTATTTTTATTTTTTTAACAAATTGAATTCAACTCAACTCCTTTTCTATGCATACAAAATTATTATTGTGATCATGTTTGCATAATAAATCTATAAAATAGTTACAGTTGCAACCCATTTAATGTTTTTTTTTAGATATTATTGTTGTTGTTGTTGTTGTTGTTGTTTATCTTTTTCATTTATATTTTTGTTTGGTTTGTTTATTTCTATGTTTATTTTGTTCACTCGTTTTGCTCGCTGAAATTAAATTATAAATTACTGCGATCAAAATAGAGAAAAAAAAAACTAATAGTGAAGTTTTCAGTTGATACCAAAAAAAAAATAGTGAATACAGGAAAAACAAACAAACAAACAAAATCATGTTGAATTTGTTTTTAATTTATGAATCCGGATTTGGGGAAGAACATAAATAAAATAAAAAAAAAAAATACAAACAGATAAAGTAAAAACGGAAATCGCCATTTTATTAATTATTCCGTTTTCTTGTATAAAATTTAATTGTGAAAATTGGGAACATAAAACAAAACATACCTAAAAGGTTAGTTGAGTAGAATCTAATTTTGAATTATCAACAATCAACTTCCTCAACTGAAAAAGATTAAAGTTAAACAATTCAAATTTTTGTTTTATAAGATTAAAGATTAAAGCTCAAGTAAAAAATTCCATTTAAATCGTCAAAATGTAAATTCTGTAAATTTTTGTTTGAAAAATATTTTAATAAAAAATTTAAGTTTTTTTTTTTTTTTATCAAAATTTACATTTTTGAATTGTTTCAGGTTTTAAGATTTCTTAAGATTTTTAAAGGTTTTATTTCTTGAAATTCAAATTATATTGCAACTATACATTTTTGTTATTTTTTATGGATTAAAAAATTTGTCTGTATAGTTTTCTTAGAATATAAAATTTTAG
Organism: Pedicia rivosa; assembly: GCA_963082725.1. NCBI lineage: Eukaryota > Metazoa > Arthropoda > Insecta > Diptera > Pediciidae > Pedicia > Pedicia rivosa. The sequence continues at coordinate 32,990,551 of OY720154.1, forward strand.
TGAAAAATCCGTTGATAAGAGAAAAAATATACGTTGAAATAAAAAGAGGGAAAATTCTATTTGTGTTAAAATGAAAAAAAAAAAACGAACAATAAAAATATCATACAATAATTTCCATTTAACTTTGAAGTTTTAGCTGGCAGCATTTTATTCCATTCTAACAAACATAATCTCAGAAATGAGCTTCTAACTTTTTTTTTGTTGTTCCCCTCCTTTGGTTCTTCTTTCAAACATTCTTAAAATTTATTTATTTCATTCTTTATTTTTATTTATTTTTTTTTTTTTTGATCTTGTGCCCGTCTTCCTTCTTCTTCCTTTTCTTCTTTTTCTTGTTATTTTGTCGGCCATAACTTGAACAAAATTATTCTTACATTATACATGATTTAACTTTTACTTTCTTTTACTTTCTTTTTTGCTCTTTTTTCCCTTTTTTTTACTTCTTCTTCTTCTTCTTCTTCTTCTTCTTGATCTTCCCTCTTCCTTATTCTTTTTCTTGAAACTTAAAAGCTTTCTTTGTCCTTTTTTTTTTTTATTTTTGTTTTTTATGTTAAAATATATAAGTGGATCTTGTTTTTTTCCGTCCAAGAGAGAAAAAGAAAATAAAAACTTGATTTTATTATTCAGACCCAAAAAAAAAAAAAAAAAGAAAAAAAGAAAAGAAAAAGGGAAAAGGAGAATTAAGGAAAATACGCCGACAGAGATTCTTTGATTCTTATAACTTTTTACTTTAACTCCTTTTTAACCCTACATTTTTAGGTAGAAGGTGTAAAGTTAAGTCCTATAAGTAATTCGTTCAGTTTATACTTTTTATTTTATTTTAACAAAAAAAAAAAAATTACAAAGAAATCTTATTATTATTCTGAAACAGTTTCAACGTAATGTGGAAATAAAGTAAGTTCTACTTTACATCAGCTTATACTTGCTGATAAAAAAAAAATACCAACTTAATTGTATCGCGGTTCAAACACAAGCTGTACACAATTTCTTCCTAAAAATTTCACAGTTTGTACTTTTATTTAATTTTGTTACATTACAAGCGTACGGAATTTACTTTAATTCCACTGACATCTTAACAATATTTTCAATTAAATTAGATTTTTAACTCATGACGACCCTTATCGCTGAACCGTAAGTTAATTCGCTCTATTTTCTTTTTAAAAGTAGGAAAAAAATAGAAAAAAGAAATGAAGAGAAATTTCACCATACTTTTCATCTATTAATTCAAATAAATATGACATTTTATTTTTTATGGAAAATTCAGAACCTTTTCAGACTATGAAAATTGTTAGATTGTGATTTGTGTATAAAAGGTTTATGATTCCCAAGGTAAATAACAAAACAGAAAAGATTTTCAAAATGAAACATAACAACAACAATAAAATACATACAATACACATTTAATATTTTCACATTTGTGTCCATATAAAATTTGATTTATTTATTTTTATTTTACATGAAAGAAAAGAACAACAACAACACCAACAATCAACAACAACAAAACTATACATTGTATTTGTGTTTCTCACATTTTATATGTTGAAATAAAAAAAAAACCAAAAAAATATGAATATAAAAATTGATTAGACTAAAGACAAAAAGAAAAACAAGAACAAGAATGAAACGAATCGTAAAACCAATTGGGACAAACAGAATATGTACCTCGTTTGTTTGTTCTTGGAAAAAACCACCAACAACATCATGACCAGACTTTATTTTCACAACTTATAATCTTAAACTCCAACTTGTCAACGTGTTCTTTTTTTTTTTTTTTTTGCTTTAAACAGGAGAAATGTGAAAAAAAAAGTGTATATAACATGAAAATCAAACAAGTGTCTCCTCTATTTATTATTAAATAGAGAAAGTGTGTATATTTAACCGACATTGATTTTGATCCTCGTATAAATCTAATCCACTTAACATCTTTTTAACTCAAATTTATATCTTTTCTTGTTCCATATTTTATCTCTCTCTCTGCCTCTCTCTCTCACTCTCACTGTTTCTCGATTTAAATTTTTATTCTTCTTTTTTTTTTTGTAGTCCCTTTTTTTTACATTTTTAATTCTTTGCATAAATAAATAGGGGTTTTGGTTTTATTCATACATACATTTCCCAGGGACTTCTAATGTTAACGTTCAGTGAATAAAAATCACAATAATGGAAGAAAAAAAAAATTGTTATCTCTGGTCACCTCATTTATATTGGTTGGATTTAAAATGGATTTATATGAAAGGTAAACTTCTTTCAATTATTTAAAAATAACAAAGAATAAAAAATCACAATAATATGAGACATTTGGGATTTAAACAATTGAGTGTATGACGTCACCTATAATAATAATAATAATAATAGACAATTATTTATATTAAATTCAGTGACGATATATTTGTAGTCCATCGATCATAATAAATAAATAGAGAAAGAGGGAGAGAGGGAGAGAGAGAACAACAGGTAAAATAAACACAATATTCTTCATTAACGTTGAATAAATATTATTTTCAATTGAATTACAATGACAATTTGATTGAGTAAATGTAAATTGTTGATTGTTTTATTTGTGATTTGGTTTTTTTTATTGTTGGATAAATATGGTCTTGAGTTTGTTATCAACTAAAAAATAGATTGACGTGACATGCAACATAGATCCAACCAACATTATATTGTGTTGATACGGTCATTAATTATCAACCATTTTAATTTGAAATATTTGAAACTAAACTAAATAGAAATTATAAAATGTTTATAAATTTATATAAAATCGAGGTAACTATTTTGATCAAATAAATTCAATTAAAATTGTCAAGTTGAAATTTTTGTGACGTCAATGTCATCAATAAAAAAAAACACAAAATCAATTAAAAAAAATATATACAGAGTGCTAAAATATTGTAAAAGGTTCATTAATTTAAACCTGATTTAATTAGATGATGGTACAAATTTTATACATTTATTTTTTATTATATACAAGGTAAAAGATTTATAAGGTAGAAGATTTATGGATTTAATAGAAAATTAAAAGACATAATAAAAGGAAAAAAGAAACAAAGCACTTTTGAACATAACCTATAAAACCTAACCTAAAAACAGAAATAATTATTGTCGTAACATTAATTTTTTTTTTTACATGTTTCTGTTGTTTTTTTTTTTTTTTATTATTCTAGTATGAAATTTTTTTACTGTTGTGTCGTGTTAAAACAATTATACGATCCACATGGCGTCTCCACTTGCGATATGAATTTCATGTTTGGTATCAATTATTCAAAGCTTCCCGATTTGATTTACGATATGTTCTTGTGTTTGTTTGGCATTTTTTTACAGGTGAAACTTGTAAACTTTATACATATATTTGTATTAGGGTCAGCTTAAGGAATTTTATAGCAATGGAAAATTATTATAGTGCGCCCCCCCCCTACCCCACTCCACACTACATTATTTTATTAATAATTTTCATTTGTTTACTTTTAATTTAAAAATTAATTTTTAATTCATAATAAATAAAAGCAACAACATCATGAAGCTGACTCTGTAAATATACATACACAGACAATTACCAGTGGATACAACAACATACCAGTATATACAACAACATACGTTCACATTAAATATTTTTCAATATGGTTTTATGTAAACTTAATTATATTAAAATTTATTTATGTCATAGCATCGTCATATCTGTTTTGTCAAAAACCGTTTAATGTTTTGTATTAAAACAAAAGAAAAATATTTTCTCAGGAGTATCGTCTTATATTATTTTACCGTTATACCGTTTTGTTGTTTTTTGTTTTGCTTTTTGTCAACTAATTTTTCAAAAGACGTAAAATGTAAGACAACAAAACACATAAGAGAGAAACATACAGGAAAGAAACAAGAAAAAGAAAAGAAAACGTTCAAACGTTTGTAAGTTATTGTTTTTTATTATTTATAAAAAGTTAACGAAAACTTTTTAATAATAAATCATAAAATTACAATTTTATTAAAGAAAAAAGAAAATATAAATATTTCTCCGAACGTTTGTAAAAGTATAAAAGAGACAAGTGGGCGAGCAAGAGAGAGAGAGACAGAGAGAGAGAGAGTAAACGGGGTAAAAAGACAATAAAGGATAAAAAAACTGTTATTTAGTACAAAGGGAAAATTAATAAATTAAAAAGTTTTTTTTTTTTGCATTCTTCTCTACGATTTTCTTTAAAGCTTCTAAAACTTTCAACAATTAAATCCTTATGAAAAAAAAAAACAAAATAAAACTGAAGAAAATTTGCCCATAATAATTATTATTATTATTTTCCATATTTATTTTATTTATTTATGGCGAAGAAGAAGAAGAAGAAGAATGGAAAGAAAATTAAAGCAGAAAAGGATTTTTAGTTTTCCTTATGGACTAAAAAAAAAAATTTTTTTTAATTAAACTTAAATACAAAAGTGTGAGTGAACAAAGTTCACAGGGGTGAAAAGGGAACAGAACAATGAACAGAAAAAAAAGTCAAAATGAACAAAAAAAAAAAAATGTTTGTTGTATTTTCTATAGAAAGTGGTTCAAAGTAATTGAAAAGTTAAATTACCATCATATAAGATTCTATACTAGAATTTTCAATATTAGACCTTTTAATATTTTATACTTCTTGATTTTCAGTTTATATTTTCTTACTTTATAATATATTTTCTTAATCTTATGAACTTATGTTTTAAAAAGGAAAACTCATTTGAATTCTAATTGGCTATCATGTGTCTTATTCTATATTATTACATTCTCTCTATAGTCAAATTACTTACATAAAATCTTATAAAACGCTACACACACACACACACAAACACACACGCACACACACGTAGCAAAAGGATGGGAATTAAATGTAGATTGGGGATGGTTGATGTTTGTTAGGTGGATTGGATTTTGTAGAATAAAGATTACATGCTGGTTATTTTTGTGGATGTCATGATTTTGATTTTGATTTCACTTTTCTTTTTATTTCTTACTCACTAAACAGACTTTGTATAAAATTATTTATTTTTTTTTTTTATGATGGCGTTTCACAACAAAAAATTCTTCTTTTATTTTTTTTTTTTGTATTTTTTCTTCTTTTCTTTTCTGTTGTTGTTTTTTTTTTTTTTGATTTTATAAAAAAAAAAATTATAATAATAAAAAGAATGGAAAATGTGAGAATATTAAAAATGATGAACATTTCTTTTTTCTTTGCCTCAAAACAACAACAAGAAAAATAATAAAATGAACGAATAAATTGTTTTCTTTTAAAATACAACAACAACAACAGCAACAACAATAACAACCAAAAAAGGCCACAATAAAAAAAATGAATATCCATTTTTTTTTTTGTTGTTGTGTATGATTTTTCCGGATGTAAGAAAATTTTAATAAAAAAAGTCATCGGTCCGTTATTATTATTTATTATTCCTCAATTTATATTTTATTTATTTTCTCCTTTTTTTTTCTTCTTCCTTTTCTCTTGTGTTCTTGTTCTTATAAACAAAAAATTAACATTTTCTTCCATTTTCCGTTTCTTATCGTAAACATAACAAAAAAAAAAATCATCACATTAATGATTTATGTTGAATTGATAATACAAAATACATTTTAATGTATTTTTTTTTTTCTTTTTTGGTTTTAAGTTGACGCGTATAAAAAGAAGAACTTAAACCACAAAAGAAAGAGAGAACTTAAACCACAAAGGAAAGAGAGAACTCAAACCACAAAAGACAGTGAGTGAGGGAAGAGAGAAAAGAGAGAGGGAAAAAAAATGGAAAGTTTGTTGTGTCTTTAAACATGAATATTAATGTTAAAATGAAGACTACTTTCTGATAGGCTTTCATTTTTTTTTCATTTCATTTTTATTATCACACTTTGAAAATCTATTCACTGTATGTGTGTGTGTGTGTGTGTGTGTGTGTGTTTTCCCATCTGTATAATTTTTGATTTTCTTTTAATATTATATTATCGATAAAAGGTGTACAGTAAATGGAAGGGTTGGGGGACGGTGTATGGTTAGATTGTCGGATGTTTTGAAAGGTAAGGTAACTGAAAAAAAGGGAAACATTGAAAGAATGTTAAACTGACGATTATTTGATTATTTTCGGAAATACTTTATTTATTATTTAAAAGAATAAGAAATGAAAATAAAAATAAAATGTTAAAGACAATAGACTTTGACATAAAAAAAAAGATAAAAATAACAAATCAATAATTGATGTTTGTTTTTTTTTTTTTTATCCTTTACTGAATTTGAACTTTTGTTCGTGTTGTTGTTCTGATTATTTATTCAGTTTTTGTTTTTGTTGTTGTTTTTGTTTTTCTTTTTATATCTTCAAACTTTTGTTGTTGTTGTTACTTTTAACGCATACAAAAAAAAAAAAAAAACAAAACAAAACAAAAAAAAAAAGAAAGGAAAATAAACGATATAAATTTCTGTTCATATTCTGTAGGGAATTTTTGAAATACAAACAAACAAAAAGTGGATATATAAATTAATTTTCTAAATAATTAATTTAAGTTGTTCAATAAATAAAATTAATTAATAATTAATTCTTAAAGGTTTTTTTTATTAAATTATTATTAAATATTTTATTATTCTTGTGTCTGAATCTTTTGACAGACCACACTATCATTAATTGAGACATTTGTTCAAAATCCTGGAACTTACGATTCGCCTATAAATTAGAGCTGGACCTTTTATACACTCTATTGTGACTTGGGACTGTTATTCAAGATTAGATCAATTATCAAAAATTACAATTCCAGAAGTGTAATTATAAAGTATTGATTTTATTTAATTATTTATCTAATGTAACTTTAATGATTGTCTAAACGTGACATAATAAAAATAAAAACACAATTCATATGCTAAATTTTAATGGTTGCATTTGACAAGATCTTTAATCAAATTTCTATTTTAATTTATTGACCGGAAATTATAAAGTTCATATTGTAACTATAAAAAAGAAATTATTTACTAAACGGCATAAATTTACAGAATTTATTTACATCATTAAAAAAATCTTATTTACATTTTTCATAATTTAATTAAATCGATTAAAATCTTGTTCGCTATTTTTAGTTAGAATAATAAAAAGAAAAATCCTTTTGTTGAGTAAAAAGTTTTCTCCCATTATTTTATTTTTCTTCATTTTCCGTGAACTCGATAAAGCAAAAAAATGTCATTTTTGTCGCAGTGTTTTTCCCTTTATTGTCTAGACAGGAAAATACTGATTATTATTTTTCTATTCTGTTTGCAGTCAAATCATATAAAAGAAAAACAAAAAAAGAAAGAAACAAAAAAAAAAAGAAAGTCGTATAATAATTTATTGATTTAAATGAAAAATTTCAAAAATAAAAGAGAAGAGTCCATTCTAAAAGTTTTATTAAACCTGCAACATGATATAGGTTAAAAAAAAATATTTAAGGATAAGGGATAAGTTTTTATTTAAGATCAGAACCAAAAAAAGAAAAAAAAAAAGCCAAAATAACTCTTGGTTTGACACAAACAAGCTCTTAAGATCTTTAAAAGGTAAACCTATGAGGTAGATTCAAAGTTTCTTCTTCTTTTTTTTTCCAATTTATTACAATATTTCTTCGTTTCTTTTTCCTTTTTTTTTTTTCCTTTTTTTTCCTTTATTTTCCTTTTTTTTTTAGTTGTTGTTATTACTGGTATTTTCACTAATAAATCAAAATCAATGCTGACATAATTTGATTGGGTGTTACACGTAGACATATATATAATTCAATTCTATATACCTATGTAGTACGTACACATGTATATACGTGACTCTACTAGTGGATGTGAATAAAATACAATAAATATACCTAGGTTTTTATTATCGATAACAGTTTTTTTTTTGGTCTACCTAACATACGAGTTTATAGAGAAAATTATACAATAATTATGTATCAGAGAAAATTTATTTTTAATTCACATTCTATGTTCAATTTATTCATTATTTTTGGTTAATCTATTTTGGTCATTTAATTTTGTTTGATAAACTTTTAATACAGAAATATGATAATGAAGTGATTTATAAAATTAGTGTAATCGAATAATATTAATTGATATTTTCTGAATTGTTATTTTGTTTGTTAGTTATCCCAGATCTTATGATATAGAATTCTGAATTTAAAATAAATATATTGTAGTTGTAGATGATAATTTAAAAGCATCAATATCACAAACAGAATAAATAACAATACCAACTATAATACCAATACTAATACCTATACCTTTAACGAATAATAATACTAATACCCATTCCAATACCCATTCTCAGTACCCATTCTAATTATGATGTCAATAATAAAATAAACATCAATTTGTTGTGATGACACAGTACATTCTATATTTACAGATAAAATTTCTTTGAATAAATTAATATAAAAATAATTGTAAAATCTATACCGTAAAATAAAAAAATATGTAATTGTATTGGTATGTACTATTTTTAGGGTCATTATAAATGAAAGTACCAATTAAACTGTTTCTGTTTCTGTTACTTATTTTTTTGTTTTTTCTCTATTTTTTAGTCTTGAAAAAAAAATATTATTACTAAAATTAAGTGGACTCTTTTTACTTTGTCAATATTATTACTTTTTTTGTCTTTATATTAACAACAACAATAATAACAACAACAAAATATAAAGAAGAACAAAATGAATACAGTAAATAAAAATAAAAGTAAATGAAGACAGAAAAAAAAAATATAAAGGGAGGAAAAAAAAGAAAAACATTTTCAATTACAGTAAAATGAAAATTATTCTTGATTTTTATTTTGTACATCTTTTGTTTTTGTGTCTTAGTCTAATGAGACTTCCATTGTGATTGTCTTTCATTATTCTTATAAAATTACCGTCCAGCTTCTTAATATTTTTGTTTGTAGTGAAAACAGTCAGAGAAGACAATTGCTTCAATTCTGTTTATCAATAATGTTGAACTGAGCACATTTAAATTGCTTCTTTTTTTTTTGTCTCCTCCTGTTATTTTTTTTTTGCAGGTCTTAAAATGGTTAATGGTTAATTTAGGAATTTCGTTATAATATTTCCACAAGAATTTGGTATTTACGTTCAACCACAATACTCAATAATAATTTTCTATATTTTAATTTAATTGTGAAAATATTTTGTTATTTTCTTTTGTTTAAAAAATATTTTCATAAAACAAATAAAAACAAAACATAAATTATTGAAATTCTTTTTGTTCTGCATAAAATTTATTTCTTAATAAATATTCTTGATTTTTATTCTCTTTGATGGAAAATAAATAACTTTTGTATATTTGAATAAAAACATTCTTACATTTGATTAAATTAAAGAATATTTTTCATCTGGATAATTATTGTGTTTGTCTTTTTTTTTTGTCAAATAAAAATAAAGAAATTTCTTAACTAGAAAAATATTGTAAAAAGGCTAAAAAGAGAAAAATCATTCAGAAAAATATATTCACAAAATATTGGATGTGGATAAATTTCATTGAAATAATTAAATGTTTGAAAATATTATTAAAGTAAAATATATGAAGCTTTAAATTAGTCTACTAAATAAAAATAAGAATTCATTATCTGTATTGTATTGTAATAAAATTTTTTATTAACTTAGTACATAAACGACTAAGGTTATTAGTAACTATAGGAGACTTACTATTTTTTGAGGTGGGTTCTAAACCACCTAGCATCTGCATTTGCATTTTAATTCTATTCGGCGCATTGCCAGCTCTTAAGAAACATGCAGATTTCCTAAGAAGAATCATTCCGTCCTGCACACTACTTTACGTGTGAAGTTGCCATGCTGCCAACTTGGTCGGTAATTCATTATCTAATGTGTTTACATTTTCATGAAACATACAAAAAAAAAAAATGTTCATTTTAATTTCGTCATTAAAATAAAAAAAAATTGTAAAAGAAAAATATTTTCTTTCATTTCTGTACAATTTTTTTTTTTTTTTCCTTTAAATGAAATTATTTTTCTCTTACAATTTGTATTTATATTTGTATTTGTGTGTTGTATTTTTTTATAACTAAAGTCACCATTAAAATATACAATTTTTTTTCTTAAAAAAAAGATAAAAATAAAATACAATGAACAAATGAACAATTTACAAGACACAGAACGATGATTTTATATATATTTAAATCTATCTAAAAAGAAAGAAGGTAGAAACATTTTTATTTTGGCTTCTCCACAAAAAAAAAAAAATAAAAAAATAAAACCATCAAAAGTGTCACCAAGAATAAAAACTTTTATTCTAAACATAATAATATCTCATCACTTATATCTGTATATCTGTTCACTGGTACATATATATAAAATAACTTTTGATATTATACCGCATACTATAACCGAACAAACTTCCTTCTTTTTTTATACTCTGGTTATGCATACCCTCAATAAGCTAAAAAGGCATTCATCTTCTTGTGGTTGACACATGAATTTTGTTAAATTATGTAATATTTTATTTAAACTTTTATTTTCCTGGTTGATATTTTTTTTTTTTTTTATAGAAAACAATTCTATATTTTCTTTTATTTTCATCAATGAAAATGGAATAATCTGGAATTATTTTGATTATTTAATTTTTGTACAAATTCTAAATTACATCAGTATTTTTAATTGAAAATGTTCTATATAATTATAATTTATAGCAAGTCGAGTGTGTTGCAGTTACAAAAATTATGAGATTACAGAAGAAAATTTAATTCAATCAATTCTTATTCTACGAATTATTCTTTAAAATCTTAAGCAACTCAAAGTTTAAATAATCGTAGGTACCTTGGTTCATTATGTAATCAGCAATTTTGTGTTTTCAACAAATAATTTATGTCTAACTTTATTTAAATTAAATTCCATATTATTTCTAATTCTTTGCTTATCCATTTACAAATAATAACCTAAAAAACCAACGTTGTCCTTTATATAGAATTTTTATGTAATGTAGAATGATTTAATATTGTTGAATTATATAAAATATATTTAAACATAACCACAATAACTAAACTAATACCATCAGATATTATAAAGTTTCAAAATATAAAATTAATAAAATGAAAAATGTTTGAATAAAGGATTTAAAGGAGGAAAATTATTAATTCTTTTGTGTAACAAAAATTTTGCAAAGGAAAAATTCAAATTCAAATGGATCAGTGTAAATTTTCTTTAAAAATTGTTATGAATGTGACAATAATGATGATGATGATTATGGTGATGATGATGACGATGATGACGTAGATGATGATGATGATGATATACTTTTTCAGTCGAGATTATATAAAATAGAAAAATACTTTTCCTAATTAGAGAATAAAATTATTATCAATTGATTAAAGTTCACTTACAACGCATTTCTAGTAAAATTCAACTATTCTAATTTGTGTATTGTTTAATTTATTCAACAAGTGAGTTGTGATTAAATAAATCAATAATAATAATTTTCACTTGTTTCAATAGAATAGATTTTCAAAGATTTCGCACTGATCATAATTTTTTTATTTCGATTTTCTAAAAAAAAAAATGACACGAAAAATTTAAGTGAATCGAAATTGTAAATGAATCCAAAAGAATTCTTATTTCAAGGCAATCAACCAATTCACTTTTCTGAGTTGAAAATATTTTTCATTTTTTTTTTTTTTATTAAATTGTTGAATTGAATTTCAAAATGCGAAAATATTCAATGTTTGAATTGTGAATAATTTATTTGAATGATTTGATCTTATGAGTCAAATTTTGTTGAATATTTCTATTTATAGAAAAAAATTTTTGTAAGAGAATTTAATTAAATCCTTTAATGAATGTATTTGTAAATCTTTTATATTTATAAGTTAATTTTTTTTTGAAAAATAAAGAACAAAGAAAAAACATCCATTTAAATTTATCTTTTACATTTAAAATTAATGAATAAAATAAAATATGTGTAGACTGTTCGGTACAAAATTCTATTTTATCACAAATAAAATATAAAGACGTTATTGTAAACGTGAATAATGCAACTATAAATAAAGGAATTCATTTAGAAATCCTTTAGTTGTAGTAATAATTTTGTTTTACAAAACAAAAAAAGGTTGATTTAGTATTAATACCAAAATTTCTTTCATTCATCAGTTTCTTAGATATTCCATTGTACAAAAAACATGTTCATTAATTTTAAATAATTCAACTTAACTTAATTAAATTTCATAAAGGATTTTTGTTATTTTCAGTAAAAAATAATACAATACATAAAAAGGTAATAAACGTTATTCAGTTTCAGATAATAACATTTCCGTTTTTCTGTTTTATTAATTTCTTAACCCGTAAAAACCTAACGTGTCATTTAATGGATTTATTGATGAAACAATAAATTTATTGTAAAACTGTTTTGATTTGATATTTTATCGACAATAATTAACTAATATTATCTAGTATATGATGTTCAGTTGTTCAGTTTATTAACGCAATCCAATACACAAAAGAATGGAGATTTTATTGATGCCGAATTTTGTTTGTTCAATTATTAGAATTTTAGAAATTTATTCGTCTGACTTACATTATTATACAGCCCAAATTTGTTGTCATCCTATTTTGAAACAATCATTTGTTTTATATTAAAAATGTAGCATAATTTATTACTTTCGGTAATTTCAATGAAAATTAGTAACTAGAAACACCTGTTTTATTTTACACTAAAGTTTAGGTTTGAACGTGTTAAAACTTAATCCATATTAAAATCATCAGACTGCAATTTTAAGTATTTTTTTTTTCATCTTATATATGTAATTGGATTTCTAGAATCATTAAATAAAACAGATGTTATCTTGTGGTCGTAATCTAAGAATAATTTCATTACACATTCAATCTACTTTTTAACATTTAAAGATATTATTTGAATTGTAATTGAATTATTTGTTGTTTTACTTTTTCAAATGAAAACTAAAAGTAATAACATTGATTAATAGTTTGTTGTATAATTGGAAAATCTTACAATTAAATTGTATTGCAACAACAGTTTATAATAAAAGTTTATTTATTATAAATAAAAAAAAAAAATCATCATCACAATTGTGTAAAACACGAAAACTTGTTCAATTATTAATTCTTGAAAATAAAGTGGATTTATAGACAATCTGATTATTACTTTAAAATTGTATTTAGACAAATCAAATATTGAGGTAATTCAAATAATATTAAATAATTCCATTTCAGAATTAATCAATATTTATTAAAGTTGAGTTGTGACGAAAAGTTTATCTAAATTTAATCATAAAATTTAATTAAATGAAATAATTGACAAGGTTATTATCCTAAATCTTAAAATCAATCAAGAATTACAACCTAAAATGTGTTAATAAATGTACAACAACAATTTCTATAAAATTCCATAAATATTTTACTAATTAAGAGAATCTGTAAATTGAATAAATACCATCAATGTTTTTTTTTTGTATATTCAATTTATAGATGTGTGACAATTAGATTTAAGAAAATTTTTGAAAATCTTTTGGTATTCGTAAATATTAATTATATTTCTATAATTGAAATATTTTCCAATTATTCTAAAATTTTCTATTTATAAATTTAAATCATTATCACAAGATGGAATTTTCTCAATTGGATTATTTTTTTATTTCATTTTTGTATTTTCTTCTTTTTTTTTTTGTTCTTCAAAATTTCATTGAATCTTAGATATTGTTATTAAGATTTTCAGATTACTCATTTATAAATAATAATAATTTTCTTCATAACTGAAAATTAAGTTCATAACTTGAGATGGTCGGATTATAGAAGTTTATAATTTAAAAAGTGAAGAAATAAGTATGAATTTTATTGTATTGTATTGTATTTAAATTTTTTATTAACGACTAAGGTTATTAGTAACTAGGAGATCTACTATTTTTGAGGTGGGTTCTGAACCACCTAACATCTGGATATGAATTTTAATTCGATTCGGCGATTCGCCAGCTCTTAGGAAGCACGTTGCCATGCTTCCGCCTTTGTCGGTATGAATTTTATAATCGGCGAGTTAATTTTATATTCTGAATGCAAATTTCATTTTTAAAAAAATTTGAAAATATGAATTAATGAATTGCGTTAAAAATTAAAATTAAAATAAAATATTACGTTTAATTTTATTTTCATAATTGAAAATACTTTGGCGCCTCCACATAATGATGCAACGATGAAATGCAATCACAATGAAAATTTAAAGAAATTCAATAGAATTTAAAATCTGTAAATGTTTTTTTTATAATGTCACAATGATACTGAAAATAACAAATGTCAAGTTGAAAATAATAAAAAAAAAAGAAATGTTTTTCTCAGTTTTTCAGTGAAAATTTGAATTGAATTTTATTATGATGATTATTACAAAATCTGATAATAAAAAAAATAAAAAATCATTACCAAATGTATTTAAATGTTTCCTGATGTAGGAAATAGAAACTAATGTTTCCTGTTTATGATAACTGAAATTACCTAATTTACGTATATAGATAACAAAAATATTTGATAATGTTAACAATTTCAAATATTTATTTGCGTAGCGAGACCAGAAATATTAAATAAACAAAAAATAATAAAAAAAATGTTGATGAAGATAATATAATTGTGATGTGATTATTGTATTCTATATAGTGACTTGAGTCACCATTTTAAATGTTAACAATTTAATTTTTAAAGTTAGGGGTTGACACGGGTTAATGGTGTCTGCTAAAAATAAAAACATTCTTATCCAAAGAGAGAAAGAAACACATAAATTCCACATTTAAATTTACATTCAGTAAATGGCTGAATTTACTGATACTTTAACAAACAATGTCCAATTTAGAAACATCATAAACTTAATTAAAAAAAATGCAAATATTTAAATTAATTATCATCATTGACATTTCTATTGAACCAAATTAAATTTATTAATTAAGAATATTTTATTTGTGAAACATTTTTTGTACGATCCAAAAAAAAAAAAAATATGAAAAGGTCAAAATTACTTGACACGACAAGTTCAATAAAATATGTAATAATTTATTGTTGTCGAATTTCTTATCTTTAAAAAAAAAATGTCTATACATAAAATTTAATTAAAGTCAATTAAATAAAATTAATTTTTTATATTTTTTCATATCAATATCATCATACGTGATTATCATCACTGATCATCAATTACTTATTTATTAATAACAACAGTCACGCATGTGACCAGTTTTTCTATAAATATAAAATATTATTGATTTTCTTTCATTATTTAAAATAAAATCATTAGAACGTCACCTCCACAAAATATAATAAACTCTGTGTAAATATCTGAATTATAAATAATAAATAATAAATATAAACTACTTCACTTAAAATTAGGGTCATCAAGAAAAAATCAGTTAAATATTTATATAGAAAACCGAATTTTATGTTTGTATTTAAATTTTTTATTAACTTAGTACATCAACGACTAAGGTTGTTAGTAACTAGGAGACCTACTATTTTTTGAGGTGGGTTCTGAACCACCTAGCATCTGCATATGCATTTTAATTCGATTCGGCACATTGCCAGCTCTTAGGAACACATGCAGATTTCCTAAGGAGAATCGTTCGGTTAAAACCTTATTCTGCACATCGCGGCCGGAGGGTCATAGATGTTATTAATCATTGCCCACTACTTTATGTGTGTTTAGTACATAATTAGCCGAATGAAAAATTTTATCCCGCCTCGGTCGAGATTCGAACTCCGTAATTTTATTTTTGTTCATCTCGTAAATATTTAAAATTTATTAAATTAATTCTTAACGAATTTTTTACGATCATTGTTTAAATTTGAATTGTATTTTTTTCTTTTTCGAGTAAGATTGATTTTGTTTCTCTTTTGTTTTTTTTTTTTGGGATCAAATTCAATTTAAATACAAAAATAAAAAAAAATCGTAAATTAATATTTTTATTTTGGTCAAGGGAAAAATTGAATAAAATTTGCTAAGGTCAATTTTTGTCACAATTTATTAATTTAGTTCCATTTAAAATATGTCAATTTTTTTTTTATACATTATTTTGACAAAAGGTATAAAATAAAATTATAATAAATTCAGTTTTACACTAAAACCCATGAGCCATGATTAAACGTATGGCTTTCTACCAATATTAATTAATTTTTATTCTTTTATTAAATAATAAATCATAGTTAATTCTTATTCTAAGTAATGTGGTAGTTCTATATATTTTAGATCTTATATAATTAGATTTAAATTCATCTATATGAATCTATTTTGTGAATAGATAAATATACATAACTGATTTTTGTATATATGAACAAATGGGCATAGAATATTAATTCTTATAAAATTAAATTTTTTGAATTAAAAATATTAAAAATATTCTCATATAGAATTAATTTATGTCATATAGATAAGTCCAGTTTTATTCTCTGATTATGTTCAAATATTATAATTCTAAATATCAATCACAATTATTGTGTTTAACACATTTAGACCTAAATATAATCTATCTGTGAATTTTGAATGAGAATCTAAGAAATAATTAAAGGAAAATTTAGAAATTTATTAAAATTTACAAAAATAATAAGATTAAATTATTTAATCTAAAATTAAATCTTAATTAAGTGAAATATGAAATGAAAATAATAATGTACAGGCAGAAATAAACAATGCTGGTTGACCTGTCCATAAAAATTACAATCAGTATGGGAATAAACGAAAAGTACAAATGATTAGAAATTCATAATAACTTCTATGGCCGGTGTACAGGACAAAGTTTTAACTGAACAATAATTGTCTTAAGAAATCTGCATGTTCAAATGCACCTAAAAAATATTAGGTCCTCCTAGACTAATAACTTGACCAGTTGATGACTTTGGCTAAATACAAAACAATACAATTTTAAAATCGGTAAAATTCAATTGGCTTTTATTGTTTGTGTTTTTTTTTTCTTCTATTTTTAAATAAAAATCTGATTCCAGTTAATAAATAGAAAATGTTCCGATTATAAATTTTTATTGAAATAAAATTTCTAATCACATTAAATTAAAATATGGGAATACATTTTTTTTCTTTATTCAATAAAGTTTTACTTTTTTTTTATTTTTCTTGTGTTAACTTTATTCAATAATTTTTAATTTTTCATATTTTTTTTTCTCAAAGTTTCTCTCTAAAAGTTGTTTTTTTTTTTTTAATCAATTTGATTTTTCATCGGTAAAATTTTTAAACTTTTACATTTTTTACCTAACTGATTAAAATATTAAAAAAGTTTTATAAGAAAAAAAAAATGTTCTTTCCATTTTTCTCCTTTCCGTTTTTTCTTTTTGTTTAAAGAATTCTTTAAAACTTTAAAAAAAAAAAAACAAAAACAAAATATGATTTACGACGAGACTAGTTACAGTTCTTAGACATTCTTACTTTAACGTAATTTCTTTATAATATTGACTTGTATTTGTGTGAAAATTAATAAAAATTTAATAAAGAAAATTCAAATCAATCAAACTTTATTTCGTTCCGATTTATAATTTGGACTGCAAAAAATTATATGGTTCATTTTTTGGGTTTTTGTATTCCATTCTGCTAATAATTCTGCAATAATCTAAATTATCATTATTTACTAGAAATTCAAATTAAATAAAAATTCAACTGTTGTGTTACCCTTTTTGTATTTTGTATGACGACATTGAAATAAATATCACAAACAGATTAAAACACTTAAATTAATTTCATTCAATCTTCTAACATCTAACTAAATTTCCACGCATGAATTTTAATTAATTTTCCTTCTTTTACTTTTAACTACACGTACACACACACACATATATTAAGTTTGACATTTAAATTGTTTTTCATCACTTCTATACACGTACACACACGTGCACACACACACACACACACATAAACTTACGCATAATTTATTTAAATTCTAAAGTTCAGTTGAAGGTACCATATTAGATATTATTCTGCAAATTTTAATGGTTTTCATTTATAATAAAAAAAACCGGTTGAGGTTATACATTTTATTTATTTTTAAACATTTAAAATGTGTTGTATTTTTGTCTCTGAACTCATAATATAAAAGTTACAGGAATTTTTATGAAATCCCTATAGGTAAACAAATTTAATTAATTTGTGTCCAAGTCGAATAATTCCGTTTCTCATATTCATATTTATTATTCCCTTGCTGATAAAATATTATTTATTTTTTTGTAACAATCCTCTTCATCTTCTTCTTCTTCTTCTTTTTTTTTTTACGTTTGTCATCATCATCATCAACATCAACATTATCATCAACAGTATCATCATTGTAATCATTGTATCATACAAGGAACATGTTTATTTATGTACAAGAGAAGGTTGAAGAAATGGAAAGAATGAATTCAATATTATATTACTATTTTTTTTTTCCATTCTGTGTTGTTGTTCGGAATGAATGAGTTGAGGATGGGTGGGGTCAGAGCAATTTAAACGGATCCGGAAGAATGAAAAAAAAAACGAATACAAAACAAAAAAAAAAAAAAAAAAAAAAAATACTAAACACAAAACTACGTAAATACGAAAGGATGAAGAAAAAAAAAAAGAAGAAACAAGAAAAATATAAAATAACAAATGTGAAAAGGATACAAAATTCTGTTTCCAGTTCCACAGTAAAAAAAAAAAAAAAAGGGACCTTTTATTTAGATCGTATATATAAGTAGACATAAATTATGGGTCTATACGATCTGTCTATTTTAAGAGGATTTCCCCCATTCATTTCAAAAATTTATCTTCTTTGATATAGTATTTTGTTTGAATTAGAATTTTCAACTTTATTTATCTATCTAAAAAATATTGTATTTTTTTTCTTTTTTTTGAAGGAAGAATAAGAAAAATAAGAAAACTGTGGATGAAAATTTTGTAGAAAAACAATAAAAAACAAAAACGGAGTACAAAAATAAATGCAGAAAAAAAATATTTTATAAAATGATTGGAACAATTATGTTGAATGAAGAAAAAAAGGTGAAATAGAAAAAATAGAATTTAATTTAATAAAAATTTGATTTAAAATTTCCCTTAACGAAACTCAATAGAAAATATTTAATTATTGAAATTTCAGGATTTACACAAAGGAATAATATTTCACTTTATTATTTTATAACTTTCAGTTCTTATTTAATATTTTACTTACTTTAACTTTGATCTAAAATATTCAGCATCCATTAAATATAATTGACTCACTTAGTTAGAGAAAACAATTTTTAATGATCCAATTATACAAGTTTTTTTTATGATGTTTTTAAAGAACAACATTAAATTAAATGTAAATCTAATTGGATAATGTAAATTTTTCATTCATATATGAAGTTAAAAAAGGAACGTTTGTGATTTTATTAGAAGAAGTTGTGGTGTGGGAAAACAGAAAAATTTCCATATTCTACAGAAGTTTAGTTGAAAGAGAAAAAATCAAAGAAACCATTTACAATTCTAAGTAAAAAAAAAATTGCATTAGACACAATAATTTTCTATTATTTGCTATAAAATGCTAATGCTTATGAATACGTTTAAAACGATTTTATAATGTCACTCTGAGCACTTCTAAAAGAAAGTCTAAAAGTAAAGTTTAATGTAATAAAATAATAAGATAAGAATATTAACGTAGATAAGATTTTTTATTCTAAAAGATTAACTAGAATATAATTTCTTCTAAAGTGCAACATAAATATTTATAAAGGAAATAATTTAATGTTAGTTGCATACTTTGGAAATCATTTGTCAAGAATAAACATAAATATTTATAAAAAAGAAGAAAGAAAAATAAAGAAGAAGAAACTCAAGAAAAATAAAATTAGAAAAACAACAACAAGAAAAAAAAAATTCTAAAGAATATCACAATTTATTTTTTGTTCTTCTTTATTCTTGTGTTTGTGTAACATTTTCTTTTATTTTTATTTTCTTTCTTGTCGTACACTTAACACTTTACTATTTTTGTACTTTACTCGATTACATTTTTTTTTTTTCAAATACAAAAGAAAGATGAAGAAAAAGAAAAATAAAAAACAAAACTACTTTTCACGAGTGAATATTATTTTTCAATAATATAAAAAATTTTACAATCGATTGAATGACTTCTTCTTCGTCTTCTTCTTTTATTTTTTTTTCCTATTTACTTCTTCATACATTTTTATTTATTTACTACCAAGAATGGTAAGAAGTAGTAAGAACCATATAGATTGAAAACAACATCAGCATACTGCTTCTAAAATAATAATAATAATAATAATATATGAAACCGCATCGAAAACAGGAAGAGGAAGAGAATAGAAAAAATACCAGGGATACTTAAATTTCAAGTTGTAAGAAAGTTTCTTTTGAACAAACACAGAATAAGAAAAAAAAAACGAATATTTCATAACGTGAAATAATAATAAAAAAAAAAATTTCAAACAAAAGACTTAAAAAATATTTGTTAACATACAAACTAGACAAGTAAGAAAAAAAGGAAAAACTGAAGAAAGAAAAGAATGAATGTTTGTCGATTTATTTTTATCGATATTGAAAGGAAGAAGAAGAAGCAAATAAAGATGATGGGGGGAAAAAAAAGTGTAGAGAAACGACTTACGTCGTCAAGTGCTTTCCTTCCAGTTTGTTTTTTTTTTTTTTTATATAGTAAATGTAATCCAGGCCAAAAGCAGTAAGTAGTGGACAACGACAAAAACATAATATAAGACATAAAATGAAAATAGAAAAATTTTCTATTGAATAGAAATAGAATAGAATTGCTTTCTTATAAAATATATTTTCTTGTTATTTATACTATTTGACATATAAAGTACTCGTATAAATTTTAAGACTTTCATCAATAATTGTATTTCCATTTATTTTACAATTGTCTAATACAATTCTTTTGGTATAATAAAATAAAAAAAAAAAAACATAAACTTAAACAAAACAATGAAAACAAAACAAACTGACAAAATTTCTATTAAAATATTTAAGTACGTTTTATAATCGGGTTGGTGTGGGAAGTCGATGGGGTTGTTTTTTTATTTATTTATTTGTGTTAAAACTTTTATTTTAAATTCTTTTTCACATTTGAATATTTTTTTTTTATTTTATTAAATGAAATTAGGAAATATCGTAAATTTAGTTATTTAACCGACAATATTTTTGTTTATAAATTTCATTATTGATGGGAAAGGATTCATGTCAAAAACATACACAAACAATCATTCTGTTATTATATGTTGGAGACGCACGTGAGAATGTCTATGGGTAAACATAAAAATATTCTTATGATCAATTGTAGTTTTCGGTATTATTATTTCTGATTGCAACAAGTATACATTTTTTTTTGTTATTTTGTCAATCTAAGAAAATTTATTATATAGAGAAAATAATTTAAGGATTTATACAATTGTCATATAGAGAAATAAAACAAATTCTACATGAGATATATTACATGAGAGATGTGAAACAATTGAAATTTATAAACAGATTTCTCTCTCACTCTCTCTCTCTCTCTCCGTCTCTATTTTATGTAACATAAACATAATATAAACATTTGAAAGCATATCATGCACATTTATGTATATGCAAGTATGGATATATGGTAACAGATGCCTTATTTCCTTTTATATTTTCCTATTTTTCCTATTTTTTGTTCTTTATGTTTCTCTCTCATTCGTTCAGGTCAAAAAAAAAAAAAGAAGAAAAATAAATAAAAATTTATTTATTAAATTTTTCACTCAGTTTTTTTTTTCGTTTTGGTTTTGTGCTTTCTTAGAAAATGCAAGACAGAATAAAAAATAAGAAATGTTTGTCTTCTTTTCCTTTTTTTACTTGTATATTATGAAACATTTTCAAATATAAAAATAAATAAATGCGAATGTGAATACAATTTTAAAACGTGTCCTGATGTTATTATAAAGTTTTAACATGAAACAGAATTCTAAAGTATTATAATATAAAATAAATGGTAAAGGGTGGTAAATGGTGGTGGTGCTGTGGGTATCATATATACACAAACAAAAAAAACACATACACAAAAGTTAAAGAAGGTTGAGGATCACATTTGTACTTATATAAAATATATTCTAGTATAATAAATTATTGCAGGTGAAATTGTTTGTTTTAGTTTTTTGAAAATTATAACAAATAATACTCACGTGCACATACCATTATCTATTTATACATTATATTGTATGTATCGTGTCCAGTATTAATATCTATTTATAGTAAAAAATATAAATATTGATTATTATACGTTTAGTCTTCCATTAAGTATGTACTGTACATTAGATCTAATACTTTAGTTAATATATTAAAAAATTGGAATGGTTATCCCATCAATATTATTTATTTTGTTAACAAGAAAATTGATTTGATTTTATAAAATCATGAAGTTGACTAAACGTTTTGTATTTTATATGATAGACGATATTTTGTGTGTGTGTGTGTGTGTGCATGATATTTTATATATAGAAAAATATGTTTGTGTCATGACAACTTGAATATATATTTCAACATATTTTCAACAGTTGTGGAAAATATTTTAATAAATTTTTTAAACAGAATAAGGGAGAATTACAATTTGTTATCAACAAATCTACTATACAGTCAACAAGGAATTTCAATCAATTTCTAGTTAGACACTTGATTAATAACACATAATTTTAAGGTATTTATTTTAACCAAAGGTTTTAACCAAAATTTAGGATCTAATTAGTATCTACTAAGCGTCCATTTTAAACGAGTTGTTAACGAACAAAATACAGTTTTCAACCCAATTTAAGCCGGATTCATGAACTTATAAATTAATATTTTATCCTGCAATTATATTAATAATTTTGTCTAGTCTACCATAAAACAATTGTTGAAATACACAATACACAAATGGACAATGTTATTTGGGTAAAAAAAAAAAAAATTTACAAAAGCAAAATAAAATAATAAAAACGGGAGGATAGCCCAAAAAAAAAAAATAGAAAGAAGCGAACTGACAGCAGATATTCACGATGATTTATTATAAAAGAGGGTAACAGACCATTGTTTTGTATCTACTCGTTCTCACACCAAAAAAATATTATCTCCAAAACCTACCACCAAGCACCACTAACACCGCACAACACTCTACACCTTTACACTTTTTACACTCCAATCAAAATAAAAATGAGAGAAAAAAAAACCCTTCTCAAAAACACTTTCTATAAAAGCACAGAGAAAGAGAAAGAAAAGTGAGTGGAAAGGCAAAAAAGAAAAAAATACAGAAACAAACGGATTTTAATTCGCATACGACGATATAAAAAAAAATATATATAAAAAATATTATATAAACACACCACCGACCTTTCGTGGGGTGTGACACAAGGCTGTTAAAATTCAACAATATAATAAATATAATTTAATAAAAAAAAAAAGGAAGAGAATTCTCCCTCACCCATGACCACCAATTTTTCTTTTTCCCCAACATTTTTACAAATTCATAT
Source organism: Pedicia rivosa (assembly GCA_963082725.1). NCBI lineage: Eukaryota > Metazoa > Arthropoda > Insecta > Diptera > Pediciidae > Pedicia > Pedicia rivosa. Next base: position 33,013,949 of record OY720154.1, read on the forward strand.
TTTTTTTTCTCTGTTTTTCTTCGTTTTTCTTCTTCATTCATTTTTTTTTTTCTTGGTTATCTCAACATTAACACACTTTTAAAATCAAGTCGCTCACCTGAAAAAATATTTCAAGTGCAACAACAACAGCAAATTATTTTTGTGAAAAAAGAAAAAAGGATGAGAAGAGAAGAGTACGGGGAAGTAGAACAATTTTTAACACTTTGACCTTTTCCTCTCTTTCGCAATAAATAATCCGATTAATTAACCCCAAGAATATATTTATCCCCTTTTTTTTATATTTTTACATTTCCTTTAAAAAATTGCCATTCTACTTTCTTCTTTCATTTCATTTGACTTCTTCTCATTCTTTTTCTTCTCTTTTTTTTTCTTTCCTTTTGTTAAATTATCGTTTCAGTGCCTTTCTTTTTCTTCTTTCTAGAAGGTTCATATATACACAAAATAAGACGAAGACTAACAGACAGACATGGAAGATATATTAGAGATTATTTTGTGTTTCATTCACAACTTTTTTTTTTGTGAATTTTTTATTTTTTCATGTTAAAGATTATCGCGTAAAAGAAATAAAATCCATAGGAAAAGTTGAAGAAAAAGATTGAGTTTATTATGGAGAGATTTTTTTTCTTTGCATCATGTTGATTATGAACAAAAAAAAAATCAAGAATTTAATTATTTATAATTCTCTACTTGAAACAAAATGTAAAAATAATCAGTTGAATTCTTGAAGAGAATTATAAAGAGAGAGAGAGAGAGAGAGTGAAGAAAAAAATGCTGGTAACTTTTTTAACGAAGGTACAAAAAAAACAGCATCTTCTCATAATTTCAGATTTTTTTTTTTTATCTTATGCAAATATTATTTCATTAAACATCTTGAAACTTGAACTTTCTTATACAACTACATCATTTGTATTAAAAAATAATAAAAATATCTTGAAAGATTCCCGTTTTTTATAAAAACAGTTTTAGGATACGTTTTCATGTACTTGAATGTTATCGTTCGCTTATTTTCGTGTTTAAACTTTTGAACCAATAAATTCCAATGATTTTTGAATAAAAGTGTCACAAATATTTAATAGAAAAATAATTCGCATTCTTAATGTGTCTTGTATCAACTAAAAGGGTCATGTAAGATACGAGATCTAATATTATAATTAAGTTGAAAACATTATGAACGTCACAACGTATCAGGTCTGACCGAAATTGTGTTTTTCAATTTCTGCGTTATTTATCGCATGTTTACAATCAGAAGAAATTATGAATTCTGATAACTAAATTATTTTAATTAAGAAAAATAATTGCTATAAATTCACAAGAATTGTCGTTCCTACAAATCGACCAATCAAAATTATCACGTTCCTTGTCCAAAAAGTTTTCTACTTTCGTGAAAATGTTAGAAACAATTTTCTAAATTTTTATTTCCAATCGTAGCCCGTAATGTTACTTTTGGAAACATGAAAACGTAACGTCAAAATTTAAAACACAAAACTTTTACATATTTTTTTCTTTCTTTTTCGTTCTCCTTGTTTTTTTTTTTTTTACAAACTTAAATTTATTCAAAAAACTTTAATTTATTTAAAGTATAAAATTTATATTTATTTATTCGTTCAGATCGTTCTTGATTTTTTTCTTTCCAATTTTAGAAAGAAAATAGAAAATTGTTAAAAATTTTGGTATAAATTTCATTTGAGTATCGTCTTATAAAGTCATTAAAGAATATCCACATTTATCGTAATTCTTTATTGTAATTGGTGAGTGTAAAGTAAAGTACAATTAAAAAACAATTTTAAAATTTTATATTTTATTAGAAGGACCGTAATTTTAAAACCACAAAAGTTTAACAATAATAGATAATAACTAAATGTTGTAATTGTTTTCGGTGAATTTCAGTTAGTTGAATATTTTTTTCTTGTAAATTTTTGTCTTAATTTATTTTTGTTGTCTCATCTAAGTCACGTACAATAAAATTCTAAAGAATTTAACATTAAAAAAAATTAATCTCAATAAACTCAATAAATAAATGAGGAAACAAAAAACAAAAAACTGAAATCTTTATTAAAAGCAGGAATTATTATTAAAACTGGGGAACAAAAAAAAAAAAAACGGGAGAATAAATTAAAAGAGGAAATATTTTAATTTTGTTTTTTTGTTGTACAAAAAAAAAAAAAAGAAATAATTGAAATTATTAAAATGTTTTTTTTTTTCCTCACGACTTAATTTGTGAAATTTTGTAAATTGTTTCATTATATGGTTATGGTTTTTGTTGAAAATGTTTTTCCCTTCAAAAGTTTTATTGCTTGAAAATGAATTATTAAAGTGAAATTAATTAATGAGAAATTCTTTTAAAAAAAATTTCTTCTAAATTTTTTTCAGTCAACTTCACTTCAATTCACAAATTTTATTTTTTTCCCCCATTTTTCTTTCTTATTGAAGTGACTAAATGAACACAAATATAATTATTGAATGATTGAGTCAAAAAATTGATTGTGGTTTTTATATTGATATAATTGAATTTATTATTCAATTGAACCGACATATTTTTGTCCAATAAAAAATTAGTTGTGTCCAAGGAAAAAAATTTTCATGATGAAAAATTGTCCATTTTCAATAAAAAAAATGTTCATGATGAAAAATTGTCCATTCATCTAACGATCATAATAATTCGTTAAGATTTAATATTCCTGATTAATTGAATTATAATTTTTTAAGTTCTGTCTTGATAGAATTTCCCTCAATATATTAATTCGGCTTTTATTAATATTTTTCTTTTTCTTAAAGATTTTCCACATTTTTCCAATAATCTCATTTCTTTGATTTGAAAATAGTTTCCACAATTATTAAAACGAAAAATTTAACAGACAATTTTCATTTGTTTTCATTTCAAATTAAGCAAAAAAAAAATTATTTCAATTCAATTCAATTAATAATTTTCATTCAAATTCAAATCAATTTCAAAATATGTAACGTAAAATTATTTTTAATTATTAATGTAATTGACTGAAAATGGTCCTACAGCAAAATTGAACGATAATTGTGTGTGTGTGTGTGTCTAAAGTACAGACTCGTAGCTATTTCTATTTATAAAATTTTTTCACAATTGTACAAAAGAAATTCCAATTTTTTATAATAAAATAATTTTTATTATAAAATCGGAATCAGATTGATTTTCAATTTTTATAAAAAAAAAAATGTAAATTTTCTTTCTTTCGTTTTTATTACAATTTTCAACTATAAACATTTTCTTCTGTTTTCTTCTTTTCGTTTCGTTTCCTTTTTTTTTTTTTTACTCGTTTTGAATTTTCTTTGAATTAGAATATTTTGTATTTGCGTAAAGTATAAAATGAATGGAAAAATGGATAAATGCATTTTATTATTCAGACAAAAGTAAAAAAAAAAAAAAACAAGAAAGAAAAACTTCAAACGAAATCGTTTTTTAATTTTATAAAAGAGAATTAAATAATTATTTAAATCGTTTTTTAATTTCAATGGAAAATAAAAAGAAAAAAACGGATAAATTTTCTTTTTATTCCATTAACAAATGGATTTTTTTGTCTTGTGTCAATTTTTATGTATTCAAGAGTTAAATTATTTTTCCTTGGTTTCTTTTACTAAACGATTTGAAATGAAATTGAGTCAATTTAGTTTTTTAAATTAATTGATATTTTTTCTTCATTCTTTCTTCATGTCTTTCTTTCTTTTGTAACAAAAATGATGAAAGGATTTGTCTGTTTAAAAAAAAAAAATGTAGAATAGAAGAATTAAAAACTCTTTGAAAAAAAAAAACACGTTAAATTGAGAATTTTTGAATTGGAATTTTTCTAGAACTTTTTATTATTTTTTTAATTATAAAAAATTAAATAAATTATCTCAGCATTTTAAGAAAGTGAGTACCGATTTATTTCTTAAAATAAATATTGAAAATTCTATTTTTAGAATAGAGTCAATAAGAAAAATGAAAAGCAAAAAAGGATTTATAATGAAATGTTTAATTAAGTCCTTTGTACCACTTTTATGCAGCAACTAACTCTTCTCTTTTTACTTCATAGTTAAAATGATAATTCAATTTGGTTTTGTTTGTATTTTTGGTCCAGTATGATTTCATTAGTATGAATTTTGTGATGTAATTAGTTCAATTGAGTTCAGAGTGCTCATAAAATTAAATTTTAATATTGATTCATTCTACAAATATAAACTCTAGTACAATTAATTCTATTTTAATTTTGGTCCATTGATTACAACTTTATCGTACAAACAGAATAATAGATTACATTTGTTATATGTAATTATAAAGTTTAGATGTAACAACAATATAATAATTATGATATTGATCAAATATAGCCATCGGTGTACGAAGTATGTTCTAAAACATCCTTTGTCTGGAAGGGAGTAGGATATGAAAGTGAATGCATACAAGAGATGAAGAAAAATATCATTCACATTTTATTAAAGAATAGACTTTTTCTATATTTTTAATAAGTTGACCAATTTATTCAAATTTACTTCAATATTATTGATTTTTATCTAAAACCAGAAGTTTGAATCGTATAAGTTAAAGCTTCTATCAATATAAAGCTGACCAAACTAAACTTATTCAAAATGTGTCCAATTTTTATGTAATATTTTCATTCCTTATTTTCATCTTCTTTTTTTTTTTTGGTGAGAAATAAAAATGTTTTAGATGTGGTACAAAAAAAAATTCGTGAACTTTTACCATTATAAGTAGAGAGACGACAAGAGTTAAGATCTTGAATATTTTATTATCGTATATCGTATATAAGGCGTCATGAAAGAGATGAAACCTACAGTCGGTATTAATTTAAAGATATCACACGAGATGAAATACTTACACACACACACACATTTAGTTTATATATACACGTACACATACATGTCATACTTGTAAGTACAGAAGCTCACGAATATACATTTTCTTTAAGCCTGATTTTTCTTGTCGTCTCAAGGCCTTACATCAAGGATCAAAAAGAAATAATACAATTCGCATTGGGAATATACATTGAATTGTATATATATACCAGAAAGACATGAAAATATTCTTCATTTTCTTTTTATTTCTTCTGTTTTGTTTATTTTTTACCCACCCCTTTCTTTTTCCATTATTTGCTTTCTTTTTTTTTTTTTTCGTCATTCCCATTGGGACTTTGTTGGAATAAAATTTGGAAAAAAGGAAAAAAAATTGTTGGTGTCGCAAAAGAAGTAGTTAAGTGTACTATTTTCCTTCTTTTTTCTTTGTATTCAACTGAGATAAATAAGGACAGATTATATAATATTAAATACTGGAATAGAAAGGAAATCAAAAAAAAAATCTATTTTTAGACGAAAAAAAAGAATGTAAATAAAAAGTAAATCAATTTTCATATTATTTCCTCTAGATCACAATATAATGAATTTTGATGTTGTGTAATCTCAACATGCCAATATGAAGAAATTATTTCAGTAAAGTTTTGTGTGTTCTTTCACAAAGTTCTTTTAATAGAGAAAATAATTTTAATAAAGAAAATATTAAAACCACAAATATGTTTAATTTCAAAACTTATTTTGTGTTTCCTGTTCGTTTTAAACGTATTTAAACGCGTTCAATATTAGAACCGCAAGCAATTATTAAAAAGTATTTTAAAATAATTAAATTATATAAATTTATAAATATTTTTCAGTTCAAATATGTCTGGTACTGGAATGGCATACAAACTAAAAACGAAGGATTTTTGTGGACAAATCAGGTTTGTCTCGAGTGTTAATACAGAATTTGTATAGAAAATTGGGGAAGAAAATAGTTTAATAAATAAAAATTATGTTATTGGTGTGATATAAAGTTTAATTTTATTTAATTCTGGAATTACATCCTTACATGAACACACCTTCGATAATGTGAACTCAAATCTTGAAGCTAAATATTTACAAAAAAATAAATTAATTGACGATATTAAGTACACGAACATTTCTATTGTTGTTAAAAAATGATATGAAAATTTTTTCTTGATAATAAAAATTCCATGGATATGTGATTGTAATTTATTAGATATGAAAAATCTACTACAAACATATCCAATTTATTTTGATGATATACCAAAATGTACATTTCCTGTAGAATTTAAAGATCAACCGATAATTGATTAGAAATTTTTGCACAAGTTGTCTGTTCAATTAATCGAAAACACTAAAACGAATTTTATTTATTTATTAAAACATTTGTAGTGTCAATTATGTTGTACAGGAAATTAATCATATAAACTATTCTTAATGTACTTAGCAAGACAGGAAAATAAAGTAATATAAAACAATTATTTGTCTATAATTAAAATTAAACGTTAATTAGCATTTTAATTATAATCAGTTAATTAGCAGGATTCACTTTCTGTAATATTGAAAAAATATTTAATATTATTTCATCATAATTTAATTGATTCAATTGATTTGTATTCAAATTTCAAAAGGCATCCTATAAGAACCAATCAAAAATTATTGCGTAATTATCAGTTTAGTCTAATTAATATCTGTAGTATCAATAATGTTGTACAGAAAATCTTATATACTATTTTTTTATGTACTTAGCAAATAAAGGAAAATAAAATAATTGTTTGTCTTATTTATAACAAAATTCTTAACTTAGAAATTTGTAGTTGAGCCAATCTGAATGCACTCAATTAATTGATCTTTCTTTAAAATAATTATAAATAAATCGATAGGTTCATCACTTTCTCACGTAATTTATTTTTTATTAACAAAAATAGCTGTCTTTGACATTCTCGTATTTATGCTTTTCAGGAGACATACAAACTGGTGAACCAATAAATTTATTTGGATATGATTTAAGTTGAGTTCTTAAGCCAACCAAATCACAGTCACAATTCCATGGATTGAATAGAAGATTAATTTCAATGTTATTATTTATTATTGGTTGCAATGTTCGTCCACTTATAGTTTCCAATTTATTACCTAATAGAACTAATTTTTGAAGCTTTCCATTATGATCAAAAGTGTTAGCATGTAAAGAAGTAATCTCCGAATCTGTTAAATCTAAATAAGTCAGTTCAGGTACATTTGTAAAAGTATTTTCATCAATTGTATTCCCAAATGAATTATTTGTCAGACTAAGACTTTTTAAATTCAACAATGAAACAGATCCTGTTAGATTTCTTAAACTAAAATATTGTTTTATGTCTCTTACAAGAAAACTTTCTAATGTATAACGCAATGAATACAAAACATTTTCATCTATTTCTTGTAATGGTAAATTAATTAAATAAAAACTTATTAATGAATTTAAACCGTTAAATAAATTTCTTGTTAAACGTTTTATTTTAAGATTTGTTAATTGAAGATTTAATAATTTTCTAAAATGTGGTGAATTAAAAGCATCATCTTCTATAATTTCAAAATCACTATTGTCAATTGTAAATGATTGTGCCATACTGAATGTGATATTAATTTTTGAAAGCCATTCTTTTCTTATAATTTGATTTCCAATTCCCACGTATTGTGTCAGTGAAACTTGAATATCCCTGCAGCCAGTATTCTATAATAAAATAACACTGTTTATAAAGTAAATTTATCACAACAAAATATTAATTAATGTTGCTGAATATGATGACACATTTATAACTTTCAATAAAAAATTGAATCAATTATGGAATTAATGAGAAACAATAATTTTTAATCTATCACAAAAATAAGTCAGAGCTAATTTAAAAGAAAATAATTACCGAAGTTGCTGCATTGAAATCATCTCCGAAATTGTCAATTTGTCCATTCGTGCATAATAACCAGCAGCTCGTTGATGGAAGATAACAGGCTCCTCTAGGACTTGCTGCATTCGATTTTAAACTAAATAATTACAAAAAAAAATAGAGTTTACGTTATTTTCCTTTCTCACACATCTTAAATCACATTAAACACAAATTATTTTCTTACACGTCACATTTTGATAAATTAAAAGTTGAAAGTAAAACAACTAAACATAAAATATTTTTAAATTGTAACATTTGATTTCACAAATAAATAAAATGTAACTTGACAAAATTAGAAATAAACTAAAACTGAAATAAATCAGATGAATTTCATTGAATTTATAAGAATATTTTTATCTGAAAAATTGATGTTAATGATTAGATTACATTGAAGAAATATTATAAAATTAATTAAATTGATTTATCTAACTGGATCTTTTAAGCAAATAAAAAAATATAGCGTAATTATCAAAGTATTGTCTGATATTCAAACACGTATGTATACAAGTCAACATATTTTTTAAGGAATACACAAGTTGAAGTTAATTAAGGTGATTTTACAAAATTTAATAATGTCTGATAACTGAATAAAATTGTAGAAACAATTATAATCTCAATCACAAATTGATAAAGATATGACTATCAAACTATAAAAAAATACAAATATATTTTAATTAATTCTTTTATAAAATTTTATAATCTAATAATTTTTTTATTTCTTTTTCAATTGCAATCTGTACCTAGATTACGATACTTGCGATTACTTGCGCTCACTCACTCACGCACACTCGCACTCATTATTTTGGGCACTAACATATTCCAGGCACGGTCAGTATATTTTTTTCTCTCAATTTTAATTAAATTTTAAGCTTTTAATAATAAAGAATTCTGTATCATTGTCTCATGTAAATTGTAATTAAAAAATAAAACAAAAATTGTCTCAAATTTTGTTCACTTTTTATTTTGTTTAAAATTAATAAATAATCACAATCTATAAATGAAAATAAGATTTAAGATGAAATTCTGTGCAGTAGAAAATCAGAAATATTGGCAGAAAAAGTTAGAATAAAATAAATATTAAATATTAGATTTAAAACCTTTTTCTCAATCGTTGGAAATGCAGTGATATCAGTTCATACTAACCAAATATTTGAATTATTTATTTATCTTTTTAATTCTAATTATTATTACAAATTTTGTCACATCAACAAAATGATAATATTTAGCCGAAGATAAAATCAATTATGTAATTTTTTCTAAGATATTTATGTGTGTGTGTAAACCAACACACACACATAATTTATTTTGATTTCTTTTGTTTATTTGCAAATACAAAAAAAAACTCCAATACATTTAAACAAATGATAAAAAGAAATATATTGAAGAAAATGATGATAACGATGATGTTTTTGATGATTAGAAAAAAAAAACACAATTTCTTCAATTTATTTAAATTTAAAATTTTTAATTGAAAAGTTCCAAAATTAATTAATGCAATCGTTCAATTATTTTTTATAAATTATGTTTTCAATTAAAACAAATAAAAATGGAATGAGTTGAAAAATGTGAAAAGATTTTATAATTAAATATAAACAATCAAAATAATTCAAAACAAAAGAAAAAATTCTAGTTTAAAGTTTAAAAGAAACTTTCTTCTTTCTTTCTTTTTTTTTTCTTTGTAAAATGTTCTTTTCTTCATTTCAATTCAAACACTTTTATTTTTAGAACAATACGTAAAGAAAAGAAAAATAAATAAAGATTTTTCTAAGAAATCAGAATAATTGGTTTTAGTTTTTTTTTTTTTTTTTACTACAAAAATCTTCTCTAACAAACCATTGTTAATTTACTAAATTTAAAATCTTAATAATTCTGACACTGGAAGAAGAAAAAATAATTTTGAGTTGAAAATAATGAAGTCAAAATATTTTACATTTTAATTTGTGTACATCAAATAAGAATAATACAAATATTTGAAATTTCACAATTCAACTTTTCTGATGTGTAATATTTGAGTACGTGAATCTATTTCTAATCTTACAAACATCTAAGAATTCCAAATCTAATATGTATTGTCAAATCAAATATTTAAAATTTATATATAGGAAAGCCTATTATGTCTTCAAGATAGAAATGTCGAATTAATTCAAAAGCTTCGAAAACAATTTCAAAAATTTCATTTGATTTAATTCTATTTATGAATAAAACAATTAAAACTATTTATATTATTATTTTTTTGTCTTTAACCTTTTGACGTCACATATTAATGTCTTATGTATTTGTTGTAAATAATATGGGTTATGTATGTATGAATGTGTATAAATAGCAAAATAGTTGAATTATGTAACAATATATATATACAGACAGAAGTTAAAGTGTTATAAATCTTAAAACCCAAACTCAAAATGATTTATTATTTTGTAAGTCTAATTGCACGCCTGAATACACAATTATAGTTTCTGTCTTATATTCTATAAATACAATATTACAAATCTTTATTATAAAACTATAAAGATAATTTAAGTTAAAATATAAGATAAGAGAAGATAAGAGAAGATCATCATTTTGAGCTTTTTAGAAATGTTAACTATTGTATACAATTCTATTATACAACATTTTACTATTCTCTATTCTATATATTGTCTGAGTCTGTTGTATTTTTGGTATTCTGTTTTTATTTTATACAATATTTCTTCGAATAAATTATTGAATGGAAAATAACTTAAAATAATTCTTTAAATTTCTAAATAAAAAATTTGACTAAGAAATAAGAATGTGTGTAGTGGGATGGATTTTCACTGGAAATCAAAATTGCCGATCAATTTACAACAAAAATTGATCATTTTTGAAGGTTGCCAACGTTTAGTGGCTATTGTTACTGTAACTGATATTGGTGTTGCTATGGGTATTGCTGGTTCTGATGTTTCAAAACAGGCAGCTGACATGATTTATGTTTATAGAAAATACAAGTTTTGTCTCACAAATGATTTTCTAAAATTCTATTCTGAGTATTATCACATCATATATGAAGAATTAAATGTAGTATTTGTATATTTTATTACTTTATTTATTTCACAGAAATTATAAATTTAATTATTTTCTTGTATAATAAAAATAAAATCTTCAGTTTTAATCAAAAATTAATTTAAGAAACTTATGCCAAACCAATATTATTGTTATAATAAAATATTTTCATATAAATACATACATTTACTTTCCTTTTATTTTTCTATTCTAAGAATATTATATTTAATAGTCAGATATATTATATTTATTATGTAAGAAGAGAATAGGTAATGTACATATTATAATCTACAATATAACATATGATATGATGTTATATACTGTATCATATCATATTGTAGATTAATATTACACAAAAGTATTTTCTATTATACAATACACATCTATACAACATACATGCATATATATGTTTATGTTTATGTTTACATATATGCATGTAAATTACATACATATATGCATGTACTTATGTGTATATTCTATTTCAGTTATTTTATGAAAATCTAAAATGTAAGACTAAGGTAAGACTAAGAACTAAAGACACATACCACATATATGTGTTTCTCACACCAATTTCATTTTGTATATCAATTTAAATGGATTAAATTAAAACAAAAGAAATGATAAAAGATAAGAAGGTAAAATATATTTAAAGATGTCTTTTATTTTTCCATAAACGTAAACTGTGCGCTTCTTTCCTAAATAGAGAATTTTTTTCCGTCTTTCTTTTTGTTTTTATGTTTTTGTGTTTTGTTAAAAGTAAAAGCGCTAAGAGAAAGTTTTGTAATATGAGAATAGAAAAAAAAAAAAACAAAACGAAGAAGAAAAATTTGAATTTGTGCGGGTTGAAGGAAAAATACAAAAAAAAAAAAAGATAAACACTTTTTTTTTTTTTTGTTATTTTCCTTTTCTGTAAATTTATAAAGTTTTTTTTTTTTATCTTTCAACAAGAAACGATTTTTTTTTTTTTTGCAAAATCATTTTTCACAAAAAAAAAAAAAACAAAAACAAACAACAAGAAAATAACAAGAAAATTTTATCCATAAAACATATTTGAGTCCATTTCAAAAGACTTCTTTCATTCCATGTAACTTATATGATCCTTCTTCTTCTTCTTCCTCCTCTTCTTCTTCTTCTTCATCATCTTCATCTTCTTCTTATTTCAACAATACGAAACAAATTTTTTCTTTTTCTTTATAACAAAATATATATTTTCTATTCAATTCTTTCTTAACAATAAAAAAAAAAAAAAAAAATATCGAAAGCATTTTTGTAATGCTTTTGTTGTTGTTGTTGTTGTTGTTTGTGTTGAGTATTGATAAGGAAAAGTAAGTAAAAAAAAAAAGAAAATCAGTTCTCTAATTTTTTTTTTTTTTGATATTCTTGTTTTTTTATGAATGCATGCGTGACAAAGTGAAAACAACGATCGCAAAAAAAAGAAAAAAAAATTATCTACAATTTTTTCCTGTTTTTTTTTTTTTTTTTTGTAGAAATGGAAAGAAAATTTATTTTTTCTTCAGAAGAAAAATAAAAAAAATAAAATTGTGTTGTTTTTTTTTTTTTTGTATACTTTTAATAAAAGGCAACAAGAGGATGTTTATTTTTTTTTTTGTTATTTTTTGATTTGAGAAATTAAGAGAATTGAGAGAATTTACTCAGCATCAATTTTTATATTTAATTTTTTTTTTTTGTTTTTAGCTTTTATTAAATTATGGAAAATACAAACAGTAATAAAGTAGTTTGAATCAAAAGATAAAAGAATACAAAGAAAATGTAAGTTTCAATGTTTCAATTTATGTTGAATGGTGAAATTTTTACTGTTTTTTTTTTGTATCCATTGGATTTTTTTTACCAGGTTTACATTTCGACCTTAAATGTATCAGTCTCGAACAATATTCTGTGTACACATTATTTGAGTTTATCGCAACGAATTGCAATTAATTTCATTTCATTTCATTTCTTATGACACGATTTTAATTTAAACTTTGATCAATTTCAATTTAATTTAATTAAATGAACTTTATGAAGTGAAGGACAAGAGGAAAATTTTTAAATCTCAAACAGAAAGGGACAAAAGATGAACAGGAGGACTTAATGTATGCACTAAATTTTCTATAAATAGAAAAAAAAAAACAAAAGAAAAAGAAAAAATAACTGAAAATGTTCGTTATTTTGTCTTGTCGTTTTATTTGTATTTTGTGTAGTTAACTTGTAATGTTGTAAACAGTGAATATTTTATAAAGTAAAACGTGACATTTTCAAAAAAATTCTATTTTACTGATTATTTTCCCTTCACTTCTCCTTACATTCTTTTCTCTTTGGTTTACAATTTGTTGATTTTATTCAATGAATTACAAATCGATTTTAAATTTCATTAAATTTGTGTTTTTTTTTTTATTTTCCTTTTGTTTTCCCTTTTTTGTTTTTTTATATTTTTCCGTCAAATATTTGCATTTTGAATTTCTTTGATTATTCAACAATTTGTTTGTTTTTACTGAAACAAAAAAAAAAAAACCAAATTCCAATTTTATTGTTGATTTTATTTTCGTTTTTGGGATAACGAATATTTTTCATACGAATTGAAATTTTTAAACAGGAACATCAGTTTTTGTTTTTGTTGTTCTCAGAACTGAAACATTTTTTTTTTTTGATTATCCTCCGAGAAGAAATTTTTTACTTGCATTCAAATTTATTTATGAAAAACCTGAACGGAATGTTTATAGTGAAATTTTGATTCTGAATATCAATGAAAGTTTCTTATGAGATATTTTTTTTCGATGAAAGAATTTTCTTTTATTTTTTTTAAATTCTATAGAATTTTAATTTAACGTTCACATGATTCGATGTCATGTTTCTAATTAATTGTGTTCCAATAATAATAATAAAATGATTATTTTCACATTTAAAAGATTTTCCATAGAGAAACTGATCAGATCCAATAAATTTACATCGAATAAACTAATTCAAAATTATTTCATCACAGAAATATTTATTTATTTGTCGGTTCCATATTTGATTCTTTATTTTCTTTCTAGAATTTTATTTTATTATTTTGATGTGAAAATAATTTTTGTTTCGTTTTTTTTTTATTGGTACAAAATTCTTTATCATTGAAAGAAAACGTAGCACGAAACAACAATCGAAAGAAGAAGAAGAAGAAGAATAAGAAGAAGAAGAAGAAGAAGAAGAAGTAGAAGAAAAAAAATAGAAATAAGAAACTTTCAAAGTTCGATTTAATCAAATATCTCGTTTCATTTTCTCTATATGATTTTTTCTTCTTCATCATTTTCTTTTCTTTCTCTCTCTCTCTCTCTTTCTCTCTCTCTATCTCTCTTATTCTCTTTCTTTCTCTCTTTCTTATAATATTAAATGCTAGAAAAACTTTTCTATACATACGATGATACACCTAGAATAATACAAACACCGATACACATTCATACATATACCAACAAACAATATGTGCGTTATTTTTTTCTTTCTTCTTCTTCTTCTTCTTTTTTTTTTTTTCAAAACGGATATCTCAAATCAGTCCAATTGTTTCCCTTCCCATATAAAGATACTCTTTTTTTTAGTCTCTTTCTCTCCATAATAATAAAAATATATGTGTCTAAAAGGTAGGTTTTTCTTCTTGTACACGTGCATACATGTGTGTATGTTTGTGTGTATGAGTGTGTGCATGTATGTGTGTGTTGTATGTTTGTATATTTTATAGCAGAATATAGTATTTTATATATATATATAAAAAAAAATTTTTTTTTTTTTTGTTATTCCAAACATAAAACAAGAACGTTATGCTATCATTTTGGCTGATTGAACATTTTGTTTAATGTCGATAATGGTACGTGAGTGAATTTTTCCTAGATTTATATCTACCTACACACACATCACACACACACACACACACACACATAGATACACATTTTTGTGTCATTAATGAAAAGTATTTTGTGTGTGTGTGTGTGTTTTTTTTTTTTTTTTTTATTCTTGCTGCTTTTCCTCTCAATAGATATCAATCTAAATGAAAATTCTACTCTCGCACGTTTGATGTTTACGAGATTCAAACTATAATCGACTATTTTCTTTCATTTTTTTTTTCCCTTATACTGAAGGATTTTCTATTCTATCATTTTCTATAATACGAATTTTTTTTTTTTTACATTTTATTTATATAGAGACTTTAGGCACATTGCATACTTTTCTTTTTCACTTTTACATTAACATTTTCTTCATCTTTTGTTTGTTTTTACATTTTCAATATATTCATTTTTTATATGTGAATATGACTGACTGACTAATGGAGTTTGTTTATCTATAACATTTATATGAAACTATTCACAAAGGTAAATACAGGAAAATTCATTAGAAAATTTGTGGATTGTAATAATATGTCATCAAATAAAATGTATCTTTATACCGATTCCATTTACATTTTTATGTTAATGAATTCTTGTTGTTTTATGTTTTTAATGAGAGAGAGTGAAAGACATAAATCAGAAATAGATCAAAGCAATCATTTGTTTAATGAAAATAAAATATATTTTTTTCTAGATTTTTTTTATTTAAATTAAATCTTCAATAAAAAGTTTGTTACAATTTATATTTATTTTAATCATCATCATGTAGATCAGTAAACGAAGAAAAAACAAACAAACAAAAAAAAAAAGAAATCTTGAATACCTCTTCAAGATACAGAATATTTTCATTTCATAAATATAAACTAATATGTACAAAATTTATATTTTCTTTCATTGCACTTTGTCTTTTTGGTATAAAATACATATAATCATCTTATATTTTTACTATAACATTTTAACTTTGATCAAAGAACTTCTATTTAATTGCAAATTTGTTCAAATAATAAATAATATAAATCTTTGAACATTCTCTAAATATATTTGAAATATTTTATTCATTTTTTAATGAGAAAACTAAAAGACAACAAAAACTGTTTTTAACTTCAACAAAATTCTTATAATTACAAAAATAACAACAACACAATGGAACAAGCATTTTTTCATATTCATTTTATTTGTAATGAAAACTCCTTTAAAACGTAAATTTAATGATTAAATTTTGTCGTCAAATATTTTGCTTCACGTTCCCAAAAATCAAATAACAAAATTGTCCTTATAAAAGATATTTGTGAAAATTTCAATTCAGAATTTAATGACGATATATCGGTATGGCTTTTAATCAGCTCTGTTTTTGTCTTAATTTTATTGTGAATTTTTTTAAATATTTCTTCAATTTGTTTATCATTGACCATCGTAAGTTCCCCATAAATATTTCTCAGTCAATCATCATGCAACATAATCACATTTTAATTCATTTTAAAAATTTATTCAGCATAATCTTAACTTTATGGAATTTCAGTTGAAAATTTCATGAAAAAAACAAAAATTACAAACAAAATAAAAAATGTGAAAATATTTTTTGTGATTAAACAACTTTAGGGCAACTTGTTGTTCTGTTCTGTTCTGTTCTGTTCTGTTCTGTTCTTTTCTGTTCTGTTCTGTTCTGTTCTGTTCTGTTCTGTTCTGTTCTGTTCTGTTCTGTTCTGTTCTGTTCTGTTCTGTTCTGTTCTGTTCTGTTCTGTTCTGTTCTGTTCTGTTCTGTTCTGTTCTGTTCTGTTCTGTTCTGTTCTGTTCTGTTCTGTTCTGTTCTGTTCTGTTCTGTTCTGTTCTGTTCTGTTCTGTTCTGTTCTGTTCTGTTCTGTTCTGTTCTGTTCTGTTCTGTTCTGTTCTGTTCTGTTCTGTTCTGTTCTGTTCTGTTCTGTTCTGTTCTGTTCTGTTCTGTTCTGTTCTGTTCTGTTCTGTTCTGTTCTGTTCTGTTCTGTTCTGTTCTGTTCTGTTCTGTTCTGTTCTGTTCTGTTCTGTTCTGTTCTGTTCTGTTCTGTTCTGTTCTGTTCTGTTCTGTTCTGTTCTGTTCTGTTCTGTTCTGTTCTGTTCTGTTCTGTTCTGTTCTGTTCTGTTCTGTTCTGTTCTGTTCTGTTCTGTTCTGTTCTGTTCTGTTCCATCCTAAAATCCCTTATTTTAATATTCTTCTTTTCATCAATTATCCTATCTTATTTTTTTTTCCTTTCTTATATTTTACTTTAATATGTTTTTATCGTTTTCTCCTTTTACTTTTTCTTCTACTTCTTCTTCTTCTTTTTGTTTTTCTTTTAATAAAAAAAAACATCTAAATGAGAGGAACATTTTTTAATGGGGGTGGCATTAATTCTTTACTCTCCGCAGTATAAAAAAAATATAAATAAACATTTTTATTTTAGGTATGAAAATGAACTTTATGATCCGGATAAAATAAAATAATAAAATTTAAAATTTATAGGAACTTGTTAACCCATTCAAACCGAATAAAATATAAAAAGTCCATTCAAATGTTTTTCTTTTTCACAGCCCCAACAACCCCGAAAACCTTTTGCACTTTTCTTTTTTTTTTATTATTTTTCTTATTTGAAAATATTGTGCGACGTGAATATTTTAATTTGACATTTTAATGTTTTTATTTTATATTTTCAAGAAGAAGAAAAACAGAGCAAAAAAAAAAAAAAAGAAGCCAAAACAAATGAAAAGAAAGAGATCAAAAAACACTAAAATAATGTAAATTATACGCAATTAGATTAATAATTAGTCTCTGGAGAAATTATACAATAAAAGGTTGGGTAACGTTAATTTTAATGATTATAAAGTTTTGATGTAAAACACGTGTCTAATATGAACCTAAACTTTGGCATATTTATTTATTTGTATTTTATGAATTCTCTTAATTCTAAGAATTTAGAATATTTTCAATATTAAATTTAAATTGAAACAATATTTTAAGAAAATTAAATTCAAATCAGAAAAATGTTTTGGGAAAATTACAACCTGACAAATGATTCAAATAAAATTACAAGTTATGAATGATTCAGCATTTGATTTAAATGTTACAAACATTCATCGTAATTCTATTTAACAAAATTCATTTGTTTTGTCAAAATTTTTCCTAAGAAATTAATTCAAATTAAACGTTGGTCAAGAATGAAGTCATTATTTCATCAAATTTAAACAAAATTGACAAAAAGTGACGATTTTATTTTCAATTTATTGTTTCCTTTAAAATTTTTATCCTATATAAGAATTATATCCCCCTTAACTTAGGATAAAAGAAAAAAAGGATACGCTTTAATAAATTTTTCACATCAATTCAATGAGGCAAAAAGAAAAAGAAAAAAAAAAATCTACAATAAAAAAGGATACACACACACACACACACATGAGCAAAGTATTTTCACATAGAATATCATTTCAATTTATATACAACTTTTATATTTATTCACGTAAATTATTTATAAACTTAATGAGAGACCATCAGATAAAAAAAAAAAAGCACAAACAAAAATAAATATTTTATTTGTAAAAGAAAAGCAAATAAAAAAGAATAAAAAATAAACGATTTCTTATAAAAAAAAAACACAAAAAAAGGAAAAAAAAACAAGGGGAGGAAGAAAAAAGTAAAGTGAAGTAAAGGAAAGTAAGAAAGGAAACAAGAAAAAAAAAACGATACGTTTTTATTCTTTATTTATCTCTTATTTATTAGAGGAATATTTCTATTAAAAAAAAAGTTCATGAAATCCAGCATGGAATCAGCACTGTCACTTTCATTTGTTAAAAAAAAATTTACAAACTTTATTTTAGTTTTGTTTTTTTTTTCTTTTTGGTCAAGTTCATTTTCTTTCACTTCCATCTTTTGTATTACCATTTTTTGTGTTGTGTTTATATTTTCTCTTTTGTAATCTTTTAATTAGTTTCATTTTAGTTTAGTTGTCTCAAATAACCAAACTAAAAAAAAATTTACTTTACAGTTTATATTCTAGTGAAACTTTTACACCAAAAATATCCATTACTTTTCAATTTCTCTTATACAAGTTAAATATTAAAAACTAACAAAAAATTCTATAAGAACACAAAACTTTTATTTCAATAATGTCTCGTCTTGTCTTTTAAATTGAAAGACATCCCAAAAAACTTTCATTTATATAAAGTATAAAATAAGTTTCCTGTTTAAGTTTTACTTAAATATATCACAGAAAGTGTATCAACATAATAGTGTATTTTATTCTATAAAGATTGACACACACACACACACACATACACACACCAAAAGATTTTAAGTTTTTAAAATATTCATTTTATTTAATGTAGAAAATTCATTTATGTTAAAGGACATACAGAATTTAAACTAAACGTAATAAATTTTATCTAAATTTAAGTTTTTGGTTTAAATAAATTTATTAAAATAAAATGTCAAAATATTTGTGCACAAAAGTTTATTTTCATATTTGATGTGTAAACATATTTTAATATAATAAATCTGTAATGTTTTATGTTTGTAATAAGAAAATAGATTCAACTGAATTCATTGATCGTATCCATAAAGAGAAATTCATTTTATGTAGATCGAATTTATTTGTGTATATTTTAGAAACGAAATTAAAAGATAAAAATAAAATTCTTTGTTACATTTGGTTAACAAAAAATGTTGATATCAACGTTACGTACATTTTATTATAATGCTAGCAGTGCGGACGCAACAATTCCATTTTATGATTTAATTTAATTTTTTTGAATTTTTTATCGTAAAATAAAAGTTTCAGATCATTAATCAACTTTTAGATTATAATATTTTTATTCAAAGGGGGGTTAATTAGGATCATCTGGAAAATTTGTATACTGAAATTTTCCAGGCATTGTATAGAATATTTTATTTTTGTTTAATTATTGTCCTGGACATCAGAGAGATTATTTTTTGTTCTTCCTTCTTTTTTTTTTCTGCATAGACAAATTGTTTTAGATTTGATTTTTTTTTTGTGTTGTTTGTATTTTATCTCTCTCTTTCTCTCTCTCTTTCTGTTTCTCTTTTTCTGTATGAATGAATAAAATGAAAATTCTTGAAAACCCCTTTGTAGTGTTGACCTTTTTAAATGCCTTCATTTTTATCCCTTGTTTTTTTTTTCTTTTTTTTATTTATTTTGATGAAAATTTTCTTCTATGAAGAAAAAAAATATTAAAGCCGGAAGGAACAAAAAAAAAACCAACAGAGAAAAAAAAATTTTAATAAAAAAGAAAAACACAAATAATTAATTTTCAACCCTTAAAACTCCCACGCTGAAATAAGTGTACGGAACATTTTATCCGCGTCAATATATTAATATATGTAAAGATATGTGTGTGTGTATGTGTAAGAGGGTCAATCTGTCTATCCAAAAATAACCCCAACACTTTTCTATTGTTCTTAATTTTCTTCATATTCCGCGCAATTTAGACAATTAATTACTCATCCTTCGACAACACAACAGCAACATAGTGAAAAACAAACAAACAAATATTAACGAAGGGAGTGACAGAGTGTATGAGAGAGAGTGAGAAAGAGTGGCATAAAGAAAATGAAATTTAGGTTGACGGAGTCCCAGACAGAGGACGTGCCAAAGAAGAAAAAAATTGTAACACTCACATTTTTTGTTGTTGTTCCTTCTTTCCTTCTTTCCTTCTTTTTGTTTTTTTTTTCCTTTTCTTTTCTTTTAAAAACTTTTTCTGTTTTGTTTTTCCAGGATTCTAATGTTTTCTTCTTCTTTTCTTTTATATACAAAATTTTTCTTTTCTTTTGCCACTCAATTTTTAATTAGTTTTATTTTCTTTATTTTTATAATTTCAAGTGAAATGGGAAATTGAAAAGTCTTCTTTAAATATAGAAAAAAGGGGTGATCTTCATCAGTTTTGCAAATATTTGTTTATGCGTTCTTTTTTTTCCTTCTCTCTCTCTCTCTCTCTCTCTCTCGCTCTTTTCCTCTTCATTTTCTTCTTTTTTTTCTTTGGCAAAAAAAAAAGAAAAATAATAAATACTAAAAGAAGAAGGAAATTTCAAAAACATTTCGACCCGTAAATATAAACATAAAACATTTTCAGAGATTTTCTATGTGGTATGTTTGTAGAAAATCTCTGTACATTTAATCCAATGAAAGGCATAAACATAACACCAAAAGGAACCAAAAGGATATATAAAAGGTTATATAGATTAACCAAAATGAACATGAAAATCATCAAACAACAAAAAGACGTTTGAACGGATATTTTTATTTTTTTTGTAAAGAAGAGTTTTTTTTTTTTTTTTTACCTTTTTTCACCCCTTCATACAATTTTATTTCAAAAAAAAAAATTTATCCAATCTTTTTTCGTTTACAAAAAAAAACTTTATAATAAAATTTTCAAATAAAATATTTTATCAAAAGATTTCTTAATATTTACGTACCTCTGATTTTTCTTCATTCATTTTTAATCAACTCAACGGAAAAGAGATAAAAATAAAACAAAAAAAATTTCTAATTAAGAAAAGATTTACATTAGATTGTTTTAATTTTTTTGTTCTCTAATTTAAATCATTTATTCACTAGGATAATATTCATTCTTTAACACCTTTTTATTGTTTCTTTTAAAGACAATAAATAAAATTCAATCAAATTGACGTGAGTTAAACTCAATCAATTATGAAGAATTCTGAAGAAAAGGGAAAAAAGACAAAAGTTTCATTAATGGGAGTATATACTAAAACCTATCTAATGTGACCATTCAATTAAGAAAGAATTTTGGATGATTAAATAGATTCTGTCCAATTACAGAAATTAGTTTTTAGTGTCAAAAGAATTTATTTCACAATCAATTCATACCGGTGAACTAATTCAACGAATATTAATTAATTTTGTTGTAGGTAAATTATTTAGTTGAAAAATTTCTATTAGTTGGAAAAATCTATCTTTAAACATATCTTAAGAAATTTATTCACACAAAATATACATAAAAGAAAGAGCAAAAAATAAATAAAGAGCCATAAAGACACCAGCATCAATCTTTCTATACATTTTCTATAACTTTTTATGCATAAAAGAAATACAAGGATTAATATTCTTTGGGTGACGCGCGATTAAATGTCCTCCCACATTATTTATTTTTTTATCCTTTTATTCTCTCGATCTCTCTCTCTTTCTCACACACTCTCTCTCTCTCTCTCTCACTCTCTGTAGTTTCAACACAATAACATCAGATTTTATCGTATATACTTTTGTATATTAGCCATGAAAAGTGAGGTTATGTTCTTTCAGTTAACTTTTCTATTCACTTTTCTTCTTTTTTTTTCGTTCTAACATTAAGAAAATGAAAGCCTTAAAATGAACGTTATTTAACGTTAATAAATAAAATTGACATTTCTATTTCACGATATAAACACGTTATACAAAATAGAAAATCTACGATATTCGGAAAATTGACTAATGACAAAAATTTATTTACAACGGTAAATAAAATGACATTTAACATTTTCTATAAACAATTATTAATTATTGGATTATTTGTTATCGTTTATTATGACTTAATCCATTTTCTGATTTACTTTAATTTTATTATAAATTTTCATAAAGTTTAGCCAGGCATATTTTAATAATAAATTATAATCTGTTTATTTTAGTTTCAGTTAAAGAATTTTCTCTATTAAAATTATGCAATATAAATTCTTATTGTTGTGGTTTTAATAATTTTTGTAAATTTTCCAACATAAATAATTCAAATAACTTTTATGTGAATTTTAACAGGAATGGATTATGATCTTATAGATATAGACAAAACCACTAAAGTCCACTGTACATATTTTATATCAAGGACTTGAAACAATTAAACACATTTTAAGTTCAGACAAAAGAGGTGGATGTTTTGTCGTCCTTTGAACTCAACTATAAATTTTGTTAATTTTTGTTAATTTTTCTTTTGTAATTATTGACAGATAAATTTTCTTTTGTTGTTTTTTTTTTTGTTTTTATTTGATTTAAAATTTAACATCCGACACTGACATTTTTTTTTTGTTTCTTCAATAAAATTTATTTGTAAGTTTCATGTTTTTACTGTAAATCATTTTTAAACAAAAACAAAGAAAAATTTATTATTTAAAAAAACAAAAATTGAAGGAAAAAGGAAAGAAAAAAAACGTGACAACGCTATTTGGTTGACTTTTTAACTCAACGTCAAGATCAGAACCGCGTGTCATTCATTTTTCACTTTAAAATAAAAAACAGAAAAGAAAAAATAAACTCATTTTTCTTTTCCGATTTTCTTATAAACATTTTTTCTTCTTCTTCTTCTTCTTCTTCTTCTTCTTCGTCTCCTTCTTCTTCTTTTTCGTCTTCTAAAGTTTTTCTGTTATTATTTTTTTTTGTCATTTAATCTAATAAAATAATGTATTTTGAAATGAAAAAGAAAATTACATTAAAGATTAACAACATTTTCTGTTTTGAATTGTTTTCATTTTTTTTTCTCATTTATTCTGGATGATCGAATTTTGTTTTTTTTTTTTGTTTTTACTTTTTTTTTTTATGATTGTTTCTTTGTTGTTGTTGTAGTTGTTGTTGTTATATCAGAAACTCATTTTAAGTTACAATTTATCCAATGTCTGTTTATAGTTTTTTTTTGTTTTTTCATTAAGTTCGATTTCATTGCATTGACTAAACTTAATTGGTTCTTATGTAACATTTATTTATTGATGGTCATTTATTACAGAAAAAAAAATACCAATTTTAAAATGAATTTCACGTTTAGAACATTTGATATTTTCTTAGTTTTATTAAAGTTTTTTTAATTCAACTGAAATATTATTGTTACGTGCACGTAATATTATTAATTAAATGAAGTCAATTTGATCAGTTCAATTCTACTTTATTCCAATATCCTTTAATTAATTCTAAGTTCGTTCACAAATTATTTATAAAATAAAAATAAATAAATTATAAATTTTAAAAATGATTGAAAAATATATTTTCAAATATCAATCAACAAAAATGTTCAATAAACAAAATGATAACGTTCACCAAAAACTGTTCACCAAATTGAAGGTTTTTTAGAATCCAATTGGAATTGTCCATTCTAACAAGAAGAAAAAAATGACTAGAAAAAAAAATATAGACAAAGAACAAAGACAAACAGAAAATTTTCATAAAAGTCTCATAAAAAGATAAACCGAAAGTAACAAACAGAAACAAAAAAAAAACTAATAAATTAATTAGAAACATTTTCAATCTGTAGTAAAACGTAAAACCCAATACAAATATAGGTTACGTTTTTTTTTCTTTCTTCAACAATAAAAAATGTGTAATAGTTTTTTTTTATGACCAATTTATTAGAAAATTAAACAAATTTAATTTAAATTTTGAACGTGAATCAAAATGATTATCAGAATCACGTTTCAGTTTGTGTGTTTCCCTTTTTTCCTCCGTTTTTTTTTTTTTTTTGTGTCGTCGTCGTAGTCGTCTTATCTAATATGTTTTCTTTTTATGAAGATAAAGAAGAAGAAGAAGAAGAAGAAGAAGAAGAAGAAGAAAAAGAAAGAAAAAACATTAACATTTATTCATTCTTTCTGTTTTTGGTTCATCGTTTATTTTAATGTTTTTTTTTATATAGAGTAAAAATGAAAATTTAAATTAGGTTCGTTATTGAGAAAATTACTTTTGATTTTTTTTGCTTTCATTATTTTTTCTTCTTACTTCATAATAATAATTGGTACTTTATAAAAGTTACAGATGTTTTACAGAATTAAATATAGGAAAAAAAATAATATTGATTTACACAAATTTTCATTTGAAAATTAAAGGATAACTAAAAAGTATTGAATTTTGGTCGTAATGATGGGAACAATTTAAATGTCAATGATCCAATTGGAGAATAAATCTTTCCTTTATACCCATCACTTGATCTGTCTATATTGAATTTTGTCTAAGTGAACCCTTTTACACTTTAAGTTTTTCAAGTATAAAATAAAAGAAAATTATTTCCCTTTAATTATAAAATATAAATTAGGCAGAGTGATTTTATTATGTAAAATTGTTTGTATTTTTGTATATTTGTATATTTGTGGTAAATTTTCATAAATCACAATTTTACAAAATTTTCTTTTATTTATAAATTAATATAAATTTTCTTAGACTTATAAATGAATCGATATTTTTAAATTTATATAATTTTTTTGTGTCTTTAAGTGACACACGTACAATTAATAAAATTGAATTGATTTGATTTTTAAATTATGCTAATTAGATTCAAGTTTTTTAATTAATTAATTAAAATATACTTGACTAAAAAAAATTCGTTTCTACCCCCGTTCCACCCAATTACTGACTCGTCTTTATACTCGTAGAAAAAATAAAAGAAGGAGAAGAAGAAGTAAAAATAAACTTAGAAACTAAAGTTACTTGGAACTTTTGAACTCTATTAAAAATGTTTGCAATTTTATTTTTTTAATTTTAATTTTTTTTTTTTTTAAGTTTTTTTTTTCTTTCTTTTAAAAATCGATTAAAATAAATTGGAATAATTTAAGAAATTTATTTTTAGAAAATATTCCGAGACTGAATGTAAAATATACACAATTTTGTTAAATGAAAAGAAAAAAAAATGTAAATTACAAATTAAATAATTTAACGTGACCAAATTTTAATAAAAAAAAAGACTTTAAAATTTTTTTAAAGTTTAAAGTTTAAACAATTAGAAATTATTCATTAATTATTATTGATGGTTTTTTTTCAAATTGAAATAATTATCAAACTTAGTCCTTTATTTGATTTTACTTTGTGATCTGTTATAAGAAAAAATTCCATTCTTTTTCCATAATCAGATCACAAAGTAAAAAAACAAACAAAAATTATTCTTTTTTTTTTTTCTCTTTGTACTTGCTTTTTATGCAAGCCTCCTTCACTTAACGTCCCCTTTTTCCGCCTTTCGCCAAACTGGGCGACGAGACCTACTATTTTTATGGTGGACTCTGAACCACCTAGCATCTGCACATGCATTTTTAATCCTGATTCGGTACATTGCATACAGATTTCCTAAGAAGAATCGTTCGGTTTAAACCTTGTCCTTTACAACAACCAGAGGAGCATTGCCCCCTACATATGTGTGTTTAGTACATCCCGCCTCGGTCGAGATTCGAACTCGGTACCTCCCGCTCCAAACGAAAATTATTCTTTAATTTCGAAAGGTTTAAAATTTGTATAAAGATTTTGATTTGAGTTTAAAGAATATTTTGTTTGTGATTTTATTGTTTTTTTTTTTTTTATATTTGTCTTTTCTGTTAAAACAATTTAAGAAATATAAAAAGAAAAAACCTCCGCTTTATATTTTCTCATTTATGTTTTATGTTTTATGTTTCATATTTTTTACATTCGTATATAAAACTTGAACCAAAATAATAATTTTTATGTCTTGTGTCTTTTGTCTTTTGTCTTTTGTGGTAATATTGTAGATATTTATGATTTTATATATAGAAAATAATAATCACAAAATGTACATATCTAAGCATTATAGAAAAAGATGGTCACAACGTAAGTTTTTAATGAGGTCACAAAATACAGTGAAACTAGACTATGACGATACCAATGTAAATTATATTATATTTTCATTTAAACAAACCAACAACCTAACAAACAAACAAATAAACAAACAAACAAACAAACAAACAAACATATACGTAAATGTAATAAATCTAACATAAAAAAAAACTAGAAACTTAACACATTTTTCATTATTCCATTATTCATGATTATTGTATGCAAAACTGAAAACAGAAGAAAAAAAAAACAACAACAAATGGATAAAATTAGATTAAAATGATAAAAGGTAAAACACAAACAGAATATTCTAAATTATCAGAGCATAACAAAAAAAAAAAACTTTAAGGATTTCACAAAAAAAAAATAAAAAAAATCGGAAAAAATAAAAAGAAAATTATTGTAAAATTTCACATCAGAACATTAAAATTTCTTTAGAAGTTGTGTAAATGAAATTCAAATTAACATTTACTTACTCCTTACCATTAGACTATATTAATCAGATGATTAATATTTTTCAATTTAAATTAAAGTTTTTATTTAAAGGGAAAAAATTGTTTGACTGAAAAACTTCTATGCCACAACTGAGACTCGAAGAACTCAGGACCTTTCACTATCCGGGTGACTGCTCTACCAACTGAGCTACAGGGACAGTCGAAAGTTATCATTTTTCAATCAATTTTACCTTAATTTAAATTCATTTTAATTTATTATGTTATTTTTTAAATTGTAATTTTCTCTATTAGGAAGAATTATTTGTTCTAAACCAACTGAGACTATTAACTTTAATCAGAACTTTCATTTATTAGCGATAACTAAAAAAATTACGTGCCAGTGATTTATAATGGGTCAAATCAATTAAATGTGATTAAGGTCAAAGAAAATTATTTACGGAATAATTACAAATATACAACAAATAAAAAATTTTCTTCATAAGGAAATTGTCAACCGACATTCGGAATTAATTTAATTTAAACTAAAAAATTGTTTTATTAAAAGACCGCTAGACCAACAACAACAATAATAATCGGAAAAAACTTTCTTTTCTTTTTTGTATTTATTAACCGCAAATATAAGAAATATTTTAACCGCACTTGACCATAAACATAACCCTAAAGATTTAATGAATTTTTAAGTGAAAGAATAAAGTCATCATTTTTTTCTAAAAATAATCACAACACAAATATCCAATAAAAAGCTACTTAGAATTTTTAAGTTTGATCAGTTCAATTTTTTAACTTTAATAATTAGACAAGAATTCTTGAAAGGCAACTTGAATGAATAACAATAAATTTTTGTTAAAGTAAAAAGTTATTTTTTCAATACTGAAAATAATTTTAAACAAAATTAACAATAAGAAAGTTTAAAAGAAAAAAGACAAAATAATAAAATCAAAAGAATTAAAAACTTCTTAAAAATCAATCGAACTTTATCATATTTTTTTCATCTCTACCTAGAATTCAAGTAAAATTTATTTATAATTTGTATAATGAATGTGCGAGGGTGTGTGTGTGTATGTTAAGGGTAAAGTATATGTGTGAATGTGCATATGTGTGTTTGTGTATATTTATTAATATGTATTGCATAAAAACTAATATTTCTATATATATAAACATTGAAACTTGAACATAATAAATTCATCTATAATTTTGTAAATACATACAAACAAAATGTATGTGGTTTTTTTGGTTTTGTTGTGTTTATGTGAAAACTGGAAAACATACCTTTAATATGAAAAATAAATTTTCTTTCTCTCTATTCTATACTATACCTTCCCAATTTATTTTATTTAATTTTTCTTCCTTTTTTGTTTTTCTTCAACTTTTTTTTTTTTGCTCTTTTGTTTTTGTGTTTTTCTCTCTCTCTCTCACTCTCACTCTTGGTCTATGTCTCTGTTACTCTTTTATAAGTTACATAAATATTCTGACATGATATAAAATATATAATAATAAAAACCGACAAATTAGTGTGTATATAAACATGGAAATTTTATACCACATATGAAGAAGAGATAACATTTTGTGGGCTATAATTTTTTTTCTCTTTCTCTTTCTCTCTCTTTTCTTCTACTTTTTTCTTCTTTCTCTTTTCTTCTTATTTTCCTTGTGTAATTTTTTGTTTTTGTTTTGTTTTTGTGTTTTTGTATATGTATATGTTTATATGTTTGGATATATGTAATACGTACGTTCATACTTTATTCTTAATAAAACAAAATTTAATTGTCTCATATCTTCTTCTGTATAATATAATAATCGTCTTTTATACTGTTGTTAGATTGTGTTCTATAATATCAACTACTATATAGTTTCACGTTGTTATATTCTTTGTTATTATTCTTTTTGATTGGACAAAAAAGACACACACACACACATATCACACATAGATATTCTTTTCATTTTACTTTTGGTCCCTTCATTCAAACATATTACATAAAAAAAAAAAACAAAAACAACAAAAAGAAAAGAAAAGAAAAACAGAAAACTTTATTCTCTTTTCTTGTCCAAAAATTGAACTTTGTACTTTATGATGAAAAATAAAAATAAAAATAAACGATAAATTTTATATAAGAAATCACAGAGACTTATGACAGGAAAAGGTAGAAGATTGTCTTTTAGAAAACAGGAGAAAATTTTTATGTAACAGACAAAAAAAAAAAAGAGAAAGATAGACAAAAGAAAAATTTCATGAAATTTAATTGAAAATGGAGAAGAACAAGAGAAAAAAAAATAAATTTATATATAAAAATAAACAGAATGAAGAAAACAAGCAAACTCAACCAAAAAAACAAAGAAAAAAAAATTTCTTTTTTCGATTTCCAATAAAAAGTAAATTTCTCCCAAATATCTCCACCGGTATAACCCACATCGGCTTTTGATGTATATAAATATATTTTGTGTCTTTCTGGTCGACGCACCTGGAATATTAAAGACTTCAGAATACGAATATGAGGTACAGGGTGGAATAAATAGGTAGAAGGTATGTATCCATGCGGCATTTTTATATTTTTCTATATATTTATTTTTTTTTTTTTCTGTTGGACTTGAATCCTTTTGATTTGACCCTATATTTTATATATATACAAGGATTATTGCTTTTGGATTGGTATTAGGATTGGAATATTGTGGATCGTCAAGAGTATGGGAGTTTAGTCATAAAATAAAATTCAACTTTATATATAAATGAATAAAAATGAATAAAAAAAAAAGGTAGGGAAATATGCTAAAAATATAGAATGAAAAAAAAGTTTCGTTTACTAAAATAAAAGATCCGGTATTACGTATTTTTTTGATTGTGAATAATCATTCTGTAAATTTCCCTTAAGCAAAAAAAAAAAAAAAACACACACACAAAAATTATTGGTTAAAAAATTCACAAAATAAATTACTGCAAGGGGGGTGAAAAAAACTTTATAATTTTTTTTACTCTTTTCCACAAAATAAATTAGAATAATTAAAATATATTGACTAGTCATGATTAGAATTAATGACATTATTTAAAGCTCATTATACGATTTAGAAATTATTCTATAAAAATCGTGTCACGACTTTTCCATATTTATAAAGATAAAAGTTTTTTTTTTTTTTTTTTTCTAATTTGACAAAAGCGGCCAACTCCCACTTATCATCACATTTACTCCTTTTTTTGCTATTTAAATAATAATAATAAATTTTCAACTTTTATTCCATCTTTAAATTTTTTATTTTCTTATTCAATGATATCGTTGTTGGGGCAAAACCATCATCAATATTCTTGACAGTTAATGATTCTTGTATAATTATTAATGTTTCTAACAGGAAAAGAAAAAGTATACCTATAAAGAAGGGTGGGGGTGGGGGTGCGTCGGGTGAACAAGTAGGATGATGATAAGGTACAGAAACAGTGGAGGTTATAAAACCTACATAGACTTTATAATGATCACAAGACTTTTTTGTATATATATTTCTAAAGGCGAGTAAGGTCGTCCTTTCTCCTTATTTTCACTTCTTTTTTTTTTCTCTCTCTCTTATTATTCTTCATCTTTTTAATCAACGTCAAAATTAAAACAAAAAAAAAAAGAAAGAAAGAAAGGAAAACGACACGATGATACTTTAATTTATATTGAGATTCTTTACAAATATTAATTATTTATATTGCTTATTTGAAACTGTAACAAAAAGTTATTAAAGATAAAATTAATTAAGAAAAACCTTAAGTGGAACGGATGCAATTTACAATTAATAAATTAATTGATTTTATAAAATAACAAGAATTATGTGAATTTTATAGATTTAAACATAAAGATTCTCTAAAAGTTTATATAAAACTTTCTTAAACTCTTGTTAAAGTTTATCGTTCAAAAATAATTAATTCATCAAAAATTATTATATATGATCGAAAGATTTAAAATATTTTTATCTTAGATTTTATTAAAAATTGAAAGACTTTAATCAAGAAAGTTTAGTGCAAGCAGATTATTCGATCATGACGTTTTTATAAAGAATTATGACTGGAACAAATTTCATTTATTGAATTTCTCGTAAATTTTTTATTACACACAATTAGCAAAGATATTAAGGATCCAACAAAAATGTATCCTGAAATAAAGTCTTCATACATAATTATGAAAATATTGGTCGTTACTAGAGGAATTTATTTGACTTAAGAAAATCATTTGTAATTATCTATAAATATTGGTGATTGGCAAGAATCTTGCCAATGTAAAAATACAAAACTATAAATAGTTCAACCTTTTAATTATATTAAGAAGAAAATTAGTTGAAGCTAAATAAAAAAAAAGAACAAACATGATATTGAATCTATTTATCTTGAAATTTCTTTCATGAAAAAAAAAAAAAGAATACCCAAAAAAAAAATTGACCAATATAATCATCATTGATCACGCATCAAGTCAATGTTGTTGTTTTTTTTTTTTTTTCCTTCCAACTCCTACTTACCCTACTTCTTATAATTTCATCACTTTTCCTTATCTATTTTTATGTTGTTAGATATTTCTCTTTCTAATTTGTATGAATGACTTTCAGTTTATTTGTAAATATTTTCTTTTTTTTATATTAAACATTAACACGCAAACCTAACCGCGCATAAGACATTTACGTTACGTTCACATTTTTTTTTCTATATATAAATATATTTTCTAGTCGAATTAATGTCAGTAGAAATTCCTTTAATTTTATACGATGAATAAAATTTAATCATTTATTTATGGTAAAAAAAAAATAAATAAATAAAAAGAAACAAAAATTACAAACAAATTATAAGAAATAAAAAATGCAAATTACAAATTTATGAATTTTATGAAAGAAAAAAAAATGACGGAATTTTTTTGGGTAAACAATTTAAAAATTGTTTAAAAAATTTCCCACTTTTTACTTCCTTTATTCCAATTTTTATTATATTTTTTTTTTTTTTCCTTCCAACATAAAAATTATTTTCAAATTGAATTAAAAATTCAACAATCAATTTCAATCGTTTCCATTCCAATGCTGTAAAAAATGGAAATAAAATCAATTTTATTGAACAAAATTTTTGTTATTGCATTTTTATTGCAAGATTTTCGCACCACACAACCAACATCAACCCTAAAATTTTCTCTCCTATTTTATTTTTGTTGTTGTTATTGAGTTATTCGTTAATTACAAATTTTTTTTTCAAAAATAAATTTATTCATTCATTTCCTCAAAAGCTTTTTTTTTTGATTTTCATTCAATAAACAATAAATACAGGAATAAATGAAACAATATGGAAATTATGTTTTTTTATATTCGTCACAGATGATAATTTACATTGATTTTATACCAAACGTTAATTATTCACAATTTAAATTAGACAAAAACAAAAAAAATCAAAAATTGATCAAAGGGAACAACGAAACAGGAAACACAAAATATAAATTATGTTTTGATGAATTGATTATTCAATTATTTTTAACATTTGTTAACAAGGAAGAAGAAGAAAACGAAGAAGATGAAGAAAAAGATGTAAGAAAAAAAAACAGAATCTAATAAATCATTGAAACATTTTATATTTAAATAAATATTCATTGGTCCACTTTATTATGAAATTTGTCTTTTATACATTTAACAAAATAATTTCTATAATAATAAATTCCCTTTAGAATAATCTTTCCATTTTTTTTCTCTTCTGCCTTTCTGTTTGGTGTTCATGTGTATGTGTATGTGTGTGTGTGTGTGTGTAAAACGTGTGACTTTCCAGACAAAATTATTATACGCAGTACATTTAGATTTCCCTAAAGGCAAAGTCTCATAACAAAACAAAACAAAGAATAAAAAACAAAAAATGGTGAAAAAAAAAGAGAAGAAAAAAAAAAGCTCAAAACGACAATTGCTATCAGCAAATAATATGAACAGAAATTTATATAAGAAAATAAAAAGTAAAAAGATAAAATATGAAAGGGGAATAAAAGGACCAAACAGTCTTTTCTTATAAGGATACAAATTCTCCACTTTTTCTCCTTTTTTTTTTATAGTTATTGGAGAAACGCAAAATAATTTAATTGAAATTCCAACATAAAATATGATTTATCATAAAAAATTTATAGAAAAATGAACGGAAATACAAACACACACACACACACATAGGTGCACGTACACACACGTAAAATAATCCAAAACAATAATTCATTTGTTTGTCCAATATTCAATATGAAAATCGCACAAAATATTTAGGAGGTTTGGGGGGACAGGACAGGGACATAGAATGAGAACAAAAAAAAAAGTGTCCATTCCTGTTTTTTTTTTTTTGTTTTAGATCGTCCCTCTCTGACTGCGTATATTTATTTCGTATATAATAAATCACATAAATCACAAAAAAAAAAACATTCATTTATCGAAACATTTTTTTTTTTTTTTGTATATTTTTATTTTTGTTTTTCGTTTTTGTTTTTTGTTTTTGTTTTTGTATGGAAGCGTAGAATTTCGACACAAATAACTGGGATCAGTCATTTATATTGAATTAAATTTATATCTATTTCAACGTTAGAGTTGTTGTTTCTTTTTTGTTATTGTTTTTGTTGTAATTTTTTTTTTTTTTTAATTTGATCTGACCTCTCCGTTTCAAAGCTTTTTGTATATAATATTTATTATTACGTCATTCAGAATACCCAGTATAGGTACTGCTGAATTGTATATTTTTATAGAAAATGTCATCCTTACATTATTTTACTTAGTTGGTCGTTTGTAATAATAATTTATCACGTTATAACAAAAAATAAAAAAGAATTTCAACAAGAGACAAAAATTAAATTTTCAACAAATTTATGTGAAAATTGTGGAAATTTTAGGTAATAATTTTAAAGAAGTTCCAAACATTCAGTTAAAAAATAATTGACATTTTTATATTGTATCAGTGACAAATTGTATATTTTTTTCAGAATTAATTATAGATTTGTCCTAATGTGGAACGAATACAAATCATAATGATATGTTCCTTTTATACGATTTTCTATGGAACATTTAAATAATATTCGTCTTATGAAGTGTGGTCACTCGTAATAAAATAGTTATTAATTCAGAGAGCGAGAGCAAGAGAGAGAGAGAGAGGAGAGAAATAAAAACAAATATATGGCAAATCAAAAAAAAAAAAGAAAGAAAGAGAGAGAGAATAAACATGAAAGCGTTAATTTAAAAATGTCTTCGCCCTTTTAAAAATGTTTGATTTCAACACGTTGTTCTGTATGCGGTCTTTCATCATTTGAAATTTACTCTACTGGAACAAAAAGGCAAAAAGGGTTTGTGTGTGCTTATGTGTGTATAAAACATTCATCTTCACCAATAAATCTATCCAAAAGAATCAGGGTAAACCGAATTCCTGTCATACGTGGGTTCAAAGGGTTTGAATTTATTTCAAACTGAAATATTATTTTAAATAGTAAATGGTGGAGTTTTTTTATAAATAAAGAAAAAAGAAAAAGGAAAAGAAAAGAATAAAAAAAAAAACTAAAGGGATGTTCCTAATAGTTCTTCTCTCTCTGCCTCAATACAACCCTAATTTATCATGTGATATGTTTTAGATCGTTATGTTTTTTTTTGTTATTCCTTTCCCTTTCACTCCTATTATTTTCCATTCTATATAGATACGAATTTTTTTCCCCTGTTTTATATTTGCGTTCTCGTTTAGTTTATTTGAATATGCGGATATTATTTGTGACAGGTATGATTTACAAAAGCACTTTATGTTCCCTTCATCATCTTATACTGAAAATATTTATATATAATAAAAAAAATGTTTCCCTTATGGAGCATTTATATAAATATAGCCAAAGAAGATTTTTTTTTTTACGTAGAGGACGTTCATATTCAAATGCACATATATATACAAATTTATATATATATATCTATAAGATGTTCGGTACTTCTTCTTAGGTCCTAAGGTTTATCATTATTTTTGTTTTTTAATATCAGGACTGTATTAAGGGTGATATAGAAATTCAATTTCAATAATTAATTTTACAAACATTGAAGAGAGAATGTGTTAAAAATTAAATTTCAATAAAATTATTGATTTAAAGTCATCAGTTCATTTGGTCAAATATGGTCGTGACAATATCATTTAACTCAACTCAAATTTCAAATTAAAAGAAATAAATGTGTAACGTATAGAAATTGTTAATAAATATTCATGCGTGATGTATTGCCAAATGAGAAATTAATTCAAAAAAAAGGGTCCCTTGTTAGTTTCATGTTCTTGTTATACGCAGTCAATATTTTTATTTTATTTCTCTTTCTTTCTATAATTTTATTAAATATTTTTTATTTATGAAATACAAAAAGCAGCACACACACACATACACATCCAGCGAGTGAGAGTGAGAGAGAGAGAGAGAGAAATTTAATATGTTTTTCTACACGACGCTTTTGTTATTTGGGAATCAGAAGAAATTTATCTAAGCCGAATATATTAATATTTTATACTTATAGATTACTCAAAGGCCCCCTAAATTCTATATAAACAAACAATCCTGTATATTTTCTCTTCTTGTTGTTTTATTTGTATTTGTATAATTTTGTTTTTATTGTAGAATATTATATGTGTGTGTGTGTGTATGTGTGTGCTGTGGAAAAAAAATGTGTCTTCTTCTTTTTCCTTTATAATATATATTTAGATAGCATGTGGACTTTTTATGAGTTTATATGAACTGATTAAAACATTTAGTGTGCGTGTGTACATGTGTGAGTGTGTGTATGTGTGTATATATATGACTAAAACCATCAGAGAATTACAGGAGTTATTTAGTACTCTATTGAAACATGTATTTCTTCGTATTTTGTACGTTTTACTTCATAAATCTCAGTGGAGCACAGCATACATACCGAAGCCTTTTTTTTTTCTTACGTTTGTCGAAGCAAATACTGTTTTTTCATCACTTTTCTGTACTTCAACAAAGTGGGACGTAATTTTTCTTATCTGGAAAATAAAGAGAAATTTGCAAAAAAAAAAAAAAAGCCCAAACTTCCAAAACAAATTGGAAAATTTTTGTTTGTAAATTATTAAAATTTTGAACCGAAATCAAGTTGCTATTGTTTGATTATAATGCATTTTGAGTTTCACCAGTTCACCAGAATAATTAAGTGCAACAATAAATAATTACATTAATTTGTACATTTTTTTATTTTTTTGTAATTTTCCACAAAAATTTTCCATTGAAATGTGAATGCTTTTGTTTGTTTTTCTTTTTTCCTAGTTCCATTTATTATTCATTCTACGTATAGAAAAATATATTTGAAAGCATAAAAATAATGAAATATTTAAACATGTTTTAAACAGCAAAAAAAAAAAAAATGTTCATGTACCCACTTTATGTATTCAAAGTTCATGTCGATGTTTCTGATGATTTTCACAGTTTCATTTTTATACATCAACAAAAAAAAAAGCATAAAAACTTTTTCCCTTACAATTTTTCATTTTTATTTCTGTCCTCTCCTTCCAATGGCATTTTTTTTTCTATAATATTTTTTTTTCCTTTTCTTTTTATATGTAAACACATTTTCATTCAAACGCAAGAAACATAATTTTGTGAGTTTCTTTTTTTTTTCAGTTCAGTATAATAAACTAAAAATGAAATTTGATTGAAAGATTTGATATGGAACAACAACCAACCAAACAGAAAAAAAGAAGAAAAAAGACGCAGTTTTACTTTGAGAAATTCAACTCTTAACAAACATAAATCAAGACCATTTATGTTATACTTTTGGGTTGGTGTTAGTTGAGTGAGTTCACTTAATTTTGTGTCGAAAAGATGAATAATCGTATGATGTTAACTGATGAAAATAAAAATGGTATAAATAAGAGTGAAAAAGATAGAAAATAATAATAGAAGAGAAAATGGAATAGAACTTAAACGTAATTATTTTTCATATAGAACAACAACAAAAACAACAACAACAATACCAAAATATTCAGGCAGGGAATGATGATGATGATGCGGAGTATTATTATATGTCCCCAACTTATCTAAATGTCTCATCTTATTTTCAGTTGTGTACAATGTTTTTATATACAGAACTTATATATTTTTCCCAAAAAAAAATTTCCTTTAACCCTAAAAACAACAACAACAACAACAACAAAATCAACCCAAAAGAAAAAGAAAAGTATCCTCCCTCTATATTTCCCAAGACAACATCTTGCCACAAAATTCTCATTAAAATTAAATTTTATTTCTGACACCAAAAACCAACTTTGAATTATTTATCTTCTTCTTATTCTTCTTCATCTTACTCTTTATACTATTTTATACGTTAAGACAGAGACTTAGACTTAAACTTAGACATAAACTAAAGGTAGGTAGGTTAGGTATATTATAAGATATACGATCTTTCACACTTTTAGGTATATAGAAATTTATTATAATAAAACACAAAAAAAAAAACTTTTACACGAGGTAAAAATAAAAAGAAGTGAAAAGAAAACGGTTAAAAATAGGCAAAAAAAAACAAAATGACGGAACGGGTACAATAAAAGTGTACATTTTTTTTCTTCTTCTTCTTCTTATTTTAAACGGTAAATGTGAGCTACACTTAAATTGTAGAGAGAGAGAGAGAGAGAAAAAAAACAAGTGTGTGTGTGTACATTTTAAAAGCTTTCTGACTTTTTTTCTGTGTTTTTTTTTTTATTTCAAAAACAACAACAACAAATATTCCCGAATATCAAATAAAAATTAGAAAAGGTTTTGATGCAACAACAACAACAAAAAAAATAAATTATTTACACTTTCACTTTCGATTAATTTTTTTCTTTTTAAATTTTCCTATTAAATTTTCTATACATGTTTTTTTTTAATGTAAATTTTTTTGTTTTAAATTTAAATATTTAAATATTATTTTGTGTTTTGTACTTTATGTGTGTTTATGAATAATTTAAATTTTAAATATTTTAACTAGAATATTCATTTGGATAACGATAAGATTTATTATGAGAATAATAATTACTTAAAGATTTTTCTTATTATTATTTTTTTTTTCTTCTTCTTCTTCTGATGCCAATGTTTTATAAGTAGATTTTATTGTGTGTGTGTGTGTGCGTTTGTATGTGTTTGTAAGAACAGTTTTTTTGTTTGTTTTTATTAAATTGATGTAAATTTTGGAAGTGTTTTATAGAGGGGAATCTTTCATCCTATATCACTTCTATATATTTGTGTGTGTGTGTGTGTGTGTGTATTTATGTGTGTGTGTGTAAGTGATTATTAGAGTTTGTTTTAACAATTATTTAATTATATGATTAGAAAGATTTTGTTTAACAAATTACAAGACGTAATTCGTAATAATAATATTAATAATAAGGAAAACTAAGGGAAAATAAAAATTCATGAAAAAACATTTGTAAATGAAATCTTCTTCAATTATAAATTAAGTAACAAGTAAAATAATTAACGTTTTCTTCAAGGAATATTTAAGAGAAGATGGAGACGAAGAAAAAGAAAAAAAAATTCAATTAAGAATTATTTGTTCATAATCGGATTTAGTTTCATTATTTTTTTTTTCGATAATTAAAAGTTTCTTTAATTAAAATTATAAATTCAAAATGTTTCGTCAATAATTTAAAGGACAAAAAAAAAATTAATAAACGTAAGGGAAATAGGGTGAGAAAAATTTATGTGAAAATATCTAAGGAAAAATAGGAAAATAGTCTCAACAGAGTCATATACATGAATCTATACATGAACAAACATACTTACATATATCGATACATAATAACGAGAACTTTATCAATCATTCATGGCAGTTTTTTTTTTATTTTTTTTTATTTTATTTCTTGAAAACGTGACAGCTATACAAATGAACGACAATTTCCCTTGTCGGAAAATAAAAATAAAAAAAAAAAAGAACAAAATTCCGTGTTTTAAAGAAAGAAAGAAAAAAAAAAGGAAGAGGGAAAAACGATAAAAAAAAAATAAAGATGAAAACTAACGAAGAAAAAAGATTCGCAATATTATGAGAGAAGGGATAAAGAAACAAAAAAAATAAGAAGAAGAAATATATCCAATCGAAGCTCTTGAAGTCTTAAATGTTGAACCAAAAAAAAAAAAAAAAATAGTGATAAAAGATAACTAGAAACGATTCGTGTTAATACAAATTTTGGTTTATTGTAAGTTAGGTTTAGCTAATCGATAATTTAATAGATTTTCCAATGATAGAAGAATATGTTATGATTTTTGATTGATAAATGGACCCCATTTTTTTTTTTTTAAATCAAATAAATTCTGTTTCATTGACAAGAAACTTAAGAAGAATAAATTACTTTTTTTTTCTTTAAGAAACTGGAGTTTACTTAAACCTTAAGAACTTGGTAATTGGAAGATAGATAAATAATCCAGGCTTATTAACGTGTCTTGTATCCACTGCCAGTGTCTTATGTAAGACATGGAATCTCCTATTATAATGGAATACAAAATAATATTTCTACAACGCGTAGTTATGAACCCGAGACTTGATAAGAGTTGTTG
This sequence comes from Pedicia rivosa, assembly GCA_963082725.1. Lineage (NCBI taxonomy): Eukaryota > Metazoa > Arthropoda > Insecta > Diptera > Pediciidae > Pedicia > Pedicia rivosa. Next base: position 33,053,067 of record OY720154.1, read on the forward strand.
CCACTATGCCACAGAGAGGCTGATACTTAAAAGGGGTAAATAATATTTCATAAGTTTGTATGTAAATTCTGATAATTACTTAGATCTTAGAAGGATTAATTATTAATTTGCAAATTACATAAATATTTACACAAATGATTATTTCAATTTTATAAAAAATATTAAATATTTTCTATTTTCAGATATTAATCCTAATCTACATAAAATATTTAATTGACCTTTAACCTTTCAATTTTTATATAAAATTGTCATGTCAAACCTACATTCTTTTCCTCCAATCTCTCACACTTCCTTTTTATAAATTAAATTCAAATTTCTAACTTAATTTATTCCATTTTATATTCTGAAAATACGAAAAGTTCTATAATTTTCTATCACCACCTCCCCCTCCCCATACTCCCACCTCATTTTGGCCAAAATTTCAAAAAGAAACTAAAATAGAATATTTATGATAATAAAAGTAAAAAAAAAAAACATCAATCGATAAAAAAAAAAAATATCGATTCTCTTCAATATTTTTATTTGTTGTTTGATGACAAAAATAAAAAGAAAATTTAAATGAAAAATGGACAAATAAATTTTGTAAGATGATCTTAAAATTTCTAATATATTTAATAAAAATACGTGATGTTTGTTACAAAAACAGGATTACATAAAGAAAGGATTAAATAATATATATAAATTTTTTTGTATCTGTTTTAAGTTATGATTTTTTTAAATAATTACAACAAGAGGACTTTCCACTTGAAAAAAAGGTAAGAATATTTATTTAGCTACAGATTGAGAAAAGAAAAAAGATAATTTTCTGTTTATTTTTTGATAAGAGTTGCTTATGCTAACATCTAACATAATTATGATTACTCATCACTTTTACTTATTTTTAAATAAGTTAAAGATTTCATAAAAGACGATACGTTGTGAGGGAATAATGTAGTTTGGATTGGATGTTAAAATTTCAATTACAAACTTTTTACTATGTTTTTTTTTGATGGGGTGAATTTTATCAACTTCCTATTCAGTAATTAAATTTTTACTATTAAAGTTTAATTATTTCTTAAGCACAATTCATTTAATTTAAGTTTTTGAACTGAACAATTTAAAGTTTATTTTGTAAGAACCCGCGGAGTAAAAAAAAAACATCTTAAATAATAAGAAAACATTTTTTGAATATATTCTTTGAAAATATTGTTTTAAAAGTTCAACTTTTTATGGACTAGATTTAATTTACTTTACAATACAAAAGACTTCATAAGAACATCTGTCTCATCGTCTTTCTGGTTTGTTTTGAAGAAGAACAAACAAAGTAAGAAGAACATTTTTTGACATCAGATAATAAAATAAAATAAAATAAAAAGGATTATCGTATTTTTTATAATTAACAAGAAGAAAAAAATGTCTTCTTCATCACTTTTTCTATTCTTGTGTTTCTAAAAAAAATATTTATTCACTCATCAATCATTTCAAATAAGAAGAAAAAAAAAATCTAAAGACGTTCCATTTATATTGGACAGATTTACTTAGTCACGATTTTTTAATCAAACATTTTGTTTTTTTTTTCTTTTTCCCATAAATAAATTCTTAACTAGAAAAAAAATCTTTGTATTAAAAAAACAAAACTAAAAATTATAAAAATTAAGAAATTCTTTCATTATAAAATAGAGAAATAAAAATTTAAACTGATATTAAAAATTCCTGAGACAACGTCACTTAAACTTAAAAACAAAGTCATCAAAGTTAAAGTTGTTATTTGTGTTTTTTTTTTGTCTTTATCGTTAAAGGAGGATGAGTAAAAATAACTTAAATAGAAACTTATGAAAAAAAAGAAAAGTTTGAAATTTACGTGTTTCCTTTTACGTTTACATTTTAAATTCAAAGTTTAAATTGTGCGGTTTTTAAAATTTCTGAATGCAGTATTTTATTTTTATCTCTACTTCCTGGTACCGCCCCCCACCCCCCTCATTTGTTTGTATGAAACAAAAACTAATGAAAGATAATCAAAGGAAAGTTATAAAAAAAAATTCTTCCTTTCTTCTTCTTTTTTTTTTTGGCATTTAGAAAATAATACTTGAAATATTTAAAGAAGTTTACAGAATAACTAATTATTGAAATTAAAATTGAAAATAAGAAAAATGTGAATTTTCCGCAAATCACAAAATCAATCAAAAAGTAAAAATTAATTAAAAAATCATTTGCACGACTTTTAAAATTAAATTTCTCTCAATTAAGATTTTAAAATTGAAACAATTTAAATTTTCAATATGAAAATAATTTAATCTAACTAAAAGGAATTTAATGTGAAACGTATTTATTCTTATCCAATTTCAAAAGTTATCGAAAATACATTTTTATATTATTTGTTAGAAAATTTCTTAATCATCACAAAAGAAGTAATAAATTGAACAAATTTTTTCCTATAAAGTAAAAATGTATAGCTAAAGGATATGCAGAGACAAATAGAAATGTATAGCAAGTAAGCAACTGGTTGTGCATTTTAGTTTCTTTGTAAAAAAAAAAAAACAACAGAAGCTGTTTGTTTGATCTTTTGATGTCATATGTACAATACACGAATATATATGGATATGTGAAATAGAGAAAATATATTCTGATTTTATGGTAAAGAAAATATTAAATAAATGAATTTTTATCTCAATTGTTATTGTTGTTATTATATTGTTGTACTTTTGTTATTCAAGTTTAATCAAATATTTAATATTGAAGGGATGATGTTATTATTTGATATTTGAATTTTTTTTATTGTATGTATGTATTGTATTCTATGTATTGTATGTATGTATGTGTATTTATATGTATGTGCAACTCGTGTTTAACGTTAAAGTTAAAGTAACATGACGGTCTAACATCTATACATAATATAAACTTACAAGAAGTTAAATTGATGTTGAAAAGTTGAATCTTACAGATTATAAGAAATGTTAGAAAGAGAATGACGTAGAAAATATATAGATATTTTTGTTATTCACCCCTTGATGTTCTTTTTTTTTTTCCTATTTTTTATTTAAGATTTCTGAGAATTTAGATTATATATTATGAAGAGTTCTATAAATATATACACTTGTGTTGTGCATGATACTTTACATAAAACATGACACATTATTTATTCTGCATACTTGAATTTCATTTACTGATCAATTTACAAAACAAATGAAAAAATAAAAGAAAATAAATAGAGGAAGAAGAAGAAGAATGGAAAAACAGAAGAGAGAAAAATAAATAAATACGTATAGAAAGATTAAGTTAAAAGTTTTAGGTAAATCCATTTTAAAATCTATTGAAAAATTGAAAATCTAAAGAAAATTGTATCTTGGAAAAAACTTAACTTAAGATGAATAGCGACACGATAGAAATTCTATAGAATATCTACCTATTTTTCTTACGTGCAAATTCTGCATCTAATAAACAGAGAAATTTATCTTGGAATAAAAGTTTGTTGTTGTTGTTGTTTTGTTTTCTTTACTAGGATCTTATACTGCACTTTAGAGACAACACAAAATTGATCATTTTCAAACAAAAATTTAAGAAAACTTAATCGAGTTTAAAGATTTTTGTTCCAGAAGATGTCACAATCAATTTAACGGAAATAAATTTTCATGTTACGTGAATTCAATAGTTTGGAAAATCATTTGATAAGATATATATTTGGATGTATATCTATATTTTATATTATGTATGTGTATGTATATGTGTATGTGTGTGTGTGTGTGTAAAGGAAAAATAGGAAATTACACACAACGATGGTTGTTTTTCTTGTTGACAAAATGTGATCATACGGTTACGTTATACGTGTATGTGATTTTGTTTCTTATGTCATGATGTCCTTAATATCGTATAATATTATATTTGACTTTTTTCCGGATTTTCTATTTTTCTCTATTTTTCTCTTTTTTCTATTTTTGTGTTATCCCTCTCAAAGATTGTGGTTGATTTTAGTGTTCATGTTAATCAAGTATAGATCCCTTGTCCAAGATTAAAAGATAGACACTATTTTTTTTTTTTTTTTCATTTTTTAGAACAAAAACAAAATCATGTTCATGGTTAAATGAAAAAAAGAAAGAAAGAAACAAAACCCAGATAAAAAAAAAAAAATAAAGAAATAAAGAAAATGAAGAGATTGAAGAAAAATACAAAAAAAAAAAATAACAAGGGTAAAAACAGCAAATTGGTTTTATTTTCTGTGTAAACCAGAAGACTTTTTCTTCCTTTTTCTTCCTTTTTCTCAGTTTCTTACTTTTTCCCCTTCTCTTTTCTGTTTTTTTTTTTTTTTATTTTCTTTTAAATATTAGAAAGAAAAATCAATAATCATTTTACAATAAAAAAGAGGAAAACGAAAATATAAAAAAAAAAAATTTGGTAAAGAAAATTTCAAAAAAAAAGAAGAAGAAGAAAAACCGGAAATGAACCGGAAACGACCAGAAGAAAAAAAATATATTGAAAATATAAGAAATCGACGGAAAAGAGAAAAATTATTTAATCAAAATTATAAATTTTTTTCTCTTCTTCTTTTTCTTCTTCTTCTTCTTCTTCTTCTGCTTCTTTATCGCATGAATCGAAAGTAACGTGTTTTAAATTTCTAAAAAGAATTTCTAAAAATTGATTGATTTAAATAAAAGCTCCAGTATATTTTTCCCCCTTTTTTTTCTTTATATTTTCCAATCGATAGGAAAAAAAGAAAATTTGTAATATAAAGAAGAAGAAGACGAAGTAAAAGAAGAAGAAGAAGAGTAAAAAAAAATCTCCTCATTTACGTTTTACACTTTGATGGGAAGCAATAAAAAAATATGTGACACGAATAAAATGTATGTTGTGTTTTTTTTTTCCTTTATATAAATTTTTGTTTGTAAGAAGAATAAAAAGGAAAAAGAAAGAAATCTTATAAAAATTAACTCCATCTTCTTTCTTTTTTTTTTTTTTTGTAAGCAAAAAAATAAAAACAAAATTAAAATGAAAATTATAGAAAAGAACAACAACAACAACAAAGAAAAAAGTTTTTCATCGAAAAGAAAAGTTTACTTTAAATTGACGAATAAAGTTGACAGAACGATTCAATGAATGAAATTTTTTTTGATTTCTGGATTTTACACGACAATTAAAAAAATAATCACAAAAGATGAATCATGTCAAAATTATTGAAAATTAAATTTAACTCAATTTAAGTCAACAGTTTAAAATTTAGCGCAAAAATTACTTTTCCATTTTAATATTTTCATAGAAATATTTGAAAATTCTTTTCCTAAATCATTTTAAAATTGGATCAACATAATTTTCGCACTTCAACAAATTCTCTACTTGCTGCTTTTCTTTTTATTAATAAATTTGATGAACTCAACCACCACAATAAAGCTTTCAACAAACTTTACAAAACAAAATTATCTTCATTTTTCTATTGAATTAATTGATTCCTATAAAATAAGTTTAAATTATAAAATCAAAAAAAAAAAAGGAAAGGAAAAATAAAAACACGAAAGAATCAAATTATAACGTCTTATTGAAAAATTTCGTTATTCAATTTTAATTATATTCTAATTCGAGCAAATGCGTAAATTTTTCAAACAAAAACTAATTGACTGAGACTTAAACTTGAAATAATACGCAGGGATAAAATATTTAAAAAAGAAAATGAATTAAAAGAAACAATAAATTTATTCATTCATCTCTTTAACTTCCCCCCCCCCCCTTTTTTCTTGTTTTCTCTTTCCCCCTTTTCATATACTTCAATAGGATACAATTTTTTTTTTTCCTTCTTTTTTTTTTTTTTGTTCTCTTATCATTTTTTCAACAGAAAAAGTAAAATTATCTGTGTCTGTATAGGTAAATACAGAGATTTATAAGAAGTCACGTCTCTAATTGTATTTAACATAAGAATGAAAAACACGTGAAAAGTCATTGAAAAAAAATATCACTGAGATTTTATTCTTTTCGTTTTTTTTTCATTCTTCAGATTTTTCTTCTTTTCGTTTTTTTTTCTTTTCTTCAAATCAAAAAAGAAAAAAAAATATAAATAAAGGAAAATCCTTAAAATATTTTTTTTATTTTTAAATTAAATTCCCAAAGGAGACATTTAGATACCGTTTTGGAATATTTTTTTTTCTTCTTCTTCTTCTTCTTCTTCTTCTTCTTCTTCTTCTTCGTCTTGTTCATTTCTTTTTCATATACTGTTTTTTTTTCTTAGGTCGATTCAAAAGCATAATTTTTTTTTCTTCTTCTTGCTTTATTTTTTCTTCTCCTTCGTTTAGATTTTTTCCTCATAAATATAAATAAAATGGAATCAGAAACCATCAGAAACGATAAATCCCTTTCACTATAAAAGAAAAATGCTAATATTTCATCAAAATCAGTTATTTTCTTGTGTATGGAAAAAGATTAGATTAGAATAAAATTGTTTTGGGGATTTAACCAAAAAAACATCGAAAGAGTTTTACGTTTTTTTTTTCTCTTCTTCTTCTTCTTCTAGAAAATTTATTAAATGAAATCCAATTTATTTTGTTACAAAAAAAAAAAAAAAAAGAACATAAAATAAATAGAAAACAATTCCTTAAAGTTAAACTTGAAAGACTTATTATGTTTCAACTGTATTGTCAATTAATCTTAATTGTAATCTTCTTCATATTCTGATATTTTTACATATTACGTTTACTAATAAATTCTTCTCAACATTCAATTCAGCAGAGAACGAAATAAAATAAAAAATTCCTTTTAGGTAAATGTAAAAATCTCTGAAATCTTATGAAAATTTTAATTAGTTGTTTTTCTTAAGATTTTTGAATTTGTTTCAAGAATAATTAATATTTGTATTAAACAATTGTTCAATAAAATAAATTTATTAAATGTACAGACATGAAATATTGATAATCTTTTTACAATAAAATTATCAAAGAATTTATAATAATGTGTCGTTTAATTGAAAATTAAGTGAAAATAAAAACAACTGATAAATAAATGAATTAATTAAAAATATTGTACAGATAGAAATAATTAGGAATAAACCAAAAAAAGTTAATAACTATTATGTTGGGTTATTTCAATAAACTCAGACTTGGTTTTCTTTATTCTTTATATTCTTTATTCGACCTACTCGGCCGGTGTCTAAATCACAAGAGAGCTGATGTACAATTCCTCTTTATCATCTCTCTGTTCTCTTAATTTCTATTTTATAATCTCTTAATATTAAACCTATACTAAAACATGATTACACATTTTATCATATAATTATAGAGAATCGACTTTTCTATAACGGTATATAATTCAATATAATTCAATACACAACAATAACATGCTTTCAATATATTGAATGTTAAAGTCATTAAAACGAATTAAAAATAACTTAATCATTCTCAGCCCGTCACTTAAAACAAAACAAAAAGAAAAAGAAAAAAGTTTAAAAATTTAACTAAATACAGAAGAAATTTTAAAGTTTTTAGAAATTAATGTTGAATTATAATAATTGATCTTTTGGTGGTAATTATTTTCTATATAGTGAATATAGAAAATAGAAGAAAAACGTTTATTGAACGTTAATTGAACGTAAGTGTGATTATTGATTGATTAAAATTAATTATATAATTATAGAAATTATACACCAAAAAAAAAAACAAAACTAAACCACATATTTAAAACCTCAACCACAAAATGTATTATATATATTTTGTAATGTAATTTATTCACACACACAAACACACACACACACACATATTTATACATTTATACAAAATAAATAAATATTAATAACAACAACAACAACAACAACAAAAACATAATATTAATGTATATAACAACAATAAAAATTAAATTGATTTTCTGACACCTTGACACCATAATCATATACCCCCCTCCTATAACCCCTTTCCTTTTGTTTAAATTTTATATAAATATTATGGGAAATTGAACTTTCAAAAAGTTTTAAAATTGATCATCTCTGCCTTCTGAATGGAATCCATTAAAATATTTTTGTAAAATTTCTATAATATTCTATAAAATGGGTAAAGAAACAAAAAACAAAAAAAGAAACAACAACAACAACAAGAAAAAAGAGAGAACCAAATGAAAATAAGGGAAACAAACCCCCCCCACCACCAACTTGTGTCAGCCTGCCTGCCTCGAGGACAAAAATTTTGCTATATAGCCAAAACATATATAGACAACATACTAAAGCAACCAAAAAAACGACTTGCAATTTAATAATAAAATATTTTTAGTCCGATTTAAGATTCCGCACATTATGCTAAAGAAAAAGGGAAAGGAAATGGGATGGGTCTAAAAAGTTATATGTTTGGAATATAATAAATGGGAGTGAAGGGTAGGTAACTGATGGTTGTTGTTATTTCATAAATTTCTATATAAAGTATAGGTATGTAATACTGTATAATATTTAAACATATATACAAAAGGTGTACGGAGGTAAATACGAAATTCGACTTGTATTTTTTTTGTTTTTTTGGTTATTTAAAATCAAAAAAAAAATAAAATATTTTTTGTTGTTGTTGTTGCTGTTGTTATTCTTGTTTTTCATTTTGGTTTTCTTTTTTCTGTTATTATTTTATTTTCTTATATACGTTTGTTTTGTGTTTTTAGTAACAAAACAAAAAGTATGTATCAAGGTAAAAATTGTTATCGCAAATGTATAAAGAGGGTGAAAAGAAAAACCATTAGAGGAAAATTATATGTACACAAATGGAATTTCAAAATTGTCAAACAATAAATTAAATAATCTTTTCACATTTTTCTTTTTTTTTTCTTATAATACTGAACGTTGTTCTTAGTTTATGATAAGAATAAATGTGGTTTTTCCCTTAATACCTTCTTTTTTTTTTGGTTGCGTTGTGTTTTGTTTTGTTTTGTTTTAAAGTTATTTTGTTCTAAAATATTCTTTTAATTATGACTTTTTTATTTTAATTTTTAACTTATCCTTTTAATAATGGTCATACTTTAAATATTTTTAATACGTTTTTAAATAAAATACATAAAAAATTGGATTACAGATTCTTGGCACAAAAAATTTCAAATATAATAGAAAATTGTATTCAAAAAATTTTATCGTGGTCAACTGGATAGAGAAAAAATAAAAATTAAATTGTTTTTATTGTTATTATTCGGATAATTCTGCATAACTGCAATTTATATAATTGCTTTAATTGCATTGGATTATATACCAGAGGTACTTTATATAAACAGAAACAATAAAAATAAATGTGGAGTTTAACATTTTTGTTTTTGTTTTTGTTTTTGTTTTTGTCGTTTTTTTGTGTAACAAAAAGATTTGATTTCTGTAATTGTAGTCTCTGGTTGTAGGGATTATTCTATGAAATTAAATAATTTTTGTTCACTTTTTGTTTCTTGTTGGTGGTGTTGTTGTTGTTGTTGTGCAATTTGAATATAACCTGAATAAAAAAATGTAAAAAGTTTTTGTTGTTGTTGTTGTTTTCAAAACTTATAACAAACATCAGCAAAAAGAAAACAAAAAAAACAAAATATTCGTATATATAATTGCTATAATAATCTAGTAGTTTAATCATTTTAATATTATTATTCTGGCAATTATTGTTGTGTTCCCTTTTTATAAGAAAATGGTGAGATCCGCCATATTGGATTCTTTCATTTTATACTTTTGGTCCCAATTTTATTTTTTTTTCCCTGTCAAAATTTAAATAATAATAATAATGGGGTAAAGTGTACGTGTGTATATGTGTGCGTGTGTTTATATGTATATGTGATTAAAATTTATCGTCATAAATTGAATGCGTGATTTGTTTTAGGTGCTGTATATATAATAAATTGCATGAATGAATTTAATTTGTAAATAATTAAAATAATTGATGCATATACAAATTAGTTTTGGAAAGTATATTTATTATATTTTTGGTTGTTCATTAGTCAACAATTTATATATACAAAAAAAGAAAAAGAAAACAACAGAGAGAAACATACACAAACAGAGTAATAATTACAACAAAATACAAAATAAAATAAAACCGCGCAAAAATTACCTTTTAAAAGGTTAAATAATAACCCCAAGGGATTAAAATAATAATATTTTAAATAACCCCAATCAAAAAAAAAAACTAAATTATTTAAATCAGGTAAGTATAATAATGATCCATTTATGGTCTTATGGGGATTTTCAAAAAATGTTTATTATTACAAAATTTAAGTCTCTACACATAATCCATAATTGAAGTGACTCTTTTACATTATTATAAAATATTATGTTATTTTAGTCACAATGTCATTCAGACATGGTTATTAAAAAAAAAAAGTCTCCACTCTACAACGATTAAACATTCAGCGTTTGCGAGAAAAAAAAGTTTAAAATTAAACGAAAGTTTTTGTATTTTTAATTGTTGCTGGTGTCGTGGTTCTCATGATCATCATCATTAACATTATCATCATCATCATCATCATCATAATCATAGAATAATATAGAGAAATAGAGAGTAAAAGAGAGAGAGAGAGGGAAACAGTTGGTTGACCTCATAATCTTCAATAATGAAAATATAAGAAGAAGAAGAAGAAGAAGAAAAAAAAAACAGAAACAAAAATCAAATTCATTTCCCTGTTCCGCATAAAGTTCTACTTTGTTTACATGCTTTCATTAGCTAAAGCGTATAATACTTGAGAAGCGAGACTTTCTTTTTTTTCTTTTTTGCTTCTCCTTAAATTTTTTATACATAAAATAAAAAAAGGAATTGTTTCTTTTTTTTTACTTTTTTCATTCTTCTTTTTTTTTTCTTCGAATCTAAAAAACTTTTCTTTTTTCCTTACTCTGTATGTGCAAAAAAAAAAAAAACAAGAAATAGTATAAAGAGGGAGTGAGTGAGTGAGTGAGTGAGAGAGAGAGAAGGAAAGAAACGCAGAAAAAAAAAACTTTTTCTTTTATAAAATTGTTTGACATTTTATAATTTTTTCAAATCATTCTTAAAATTGTTTTGTAAAATTTAAATGAGAAATTTTGTGTTTTTTTTTTCTCCTTTTTTCTTTTTTATTTTTTTTTTTTTTTTATCCATAAAAAAGAAAAAAAAATAAGAAAAGAAAGTTTCATAATATTTAAGATATTTAAGAAAGAAAAGAAAGAAAGAAAAGATCTTTTCTAATATTATGTATAAGAAAATGACACAAATATATACAACGAATTTTTTTTTTCTTATTTTCTTTTTTTTACAAATTTTTTCTTTCAGTTTATTAATAAAAACTTAATTTTCTTTTATACATTTTTACTTCATAGTTTTATTACAAAAATTTCAAAAAATAAAAAAAAAAAAAAGAAAATATTAAAGTGAATATTTTACAAAGGGAATGACGAAAGAAAAAAAAAATATGTAAAGAATAAAAAAACAAAAAGATTGAAATTCAGTTTTTTTTTTTTATATCCCCCATTTGGGGTTTTTCTTCTTTTTTTTTTGTTTCTTTTTTCTCTGTTTACCGAAAAGTGTTTTTTAAATAAAAAAAAACTCTTCATTTTTTTAAATGCAACGTTTTGTATTTTATTAATAAAAAATTCTTTAAAAATTGTGAAAATTCTTTTATATGTTTTTTTATCTTATATTTAAGACAATTATTATGATTCATTTATTTATGCAACAAGAGAACTTCTTTTTTTTTTATATTTAGGATAACAAATTTTGTATTTAGAAAAACTTTTTTATAGAAAATTTCCAACAATATTTTAAAACAATTTTCATCTGTACGTGCATCTGTCCTCTTACAATATTTGTCCATTTTTAAATTCCATAAAATTAGAATTAAATTATTGAATAAAATAAGAATAAATTCAAAATTATCATTTTATCCTTTTTTCCATTTTCCTTATTTGTCCGGTAATTATCTCAACGGAAAATTATAATTATGTCGAAAGACAAAAATTTTCCTATGTAAAAATTCTAATTATAATTAAACGAAGAATATTATTTTCTATTAAAATTTTCAACAATTCTTTCTACATTAAAATTTAAGACACATAATAAAGGATTGTGTCTTATAGAACTCATTCCACTAAACTTATTCATTTCTTTCATCATTAAATATAAAATAATTCATTTAATGGGATAAAAAAATCTAAACACTTTTCTATCACATTAAATGAAGTGTACAATTTTACATTTATGTATATATTTATTTTTTTATTTGTAAAGAGAAAATAGTTGAAACAAGAAAGTTATAAAAAATACAACATAAGAATATAAAAGGAAGAAGAAGAAGAAAAAAAAGTAAAAATAAGCAACTCGTTATGTAGATTCTCTTTCTTTTTATCTTATACTTTTAATATTCTTGGCTTTTTGCCATTACTTTTTATTTTCAAACAAAAGTACCATATTCTAAGTAGAGTAAAATCACATTGACGTCACCTTTTCTATTTCTTAAAGGATCATCTTAAGTTTGAGTATATTGTGAATATTGTGAATATTGTCATGAACAGGCAAACATATACTAATATATTTTAGTAGATAGAAAAAAAAAAACTAATACAAAAAATGTTCACAAAGCCATACTTAAATAGGAAAAATCTAATAATTATTACATGGATAATGTGATCATCCTGCTATGAATGGTCTCGTCTTGAATATAAAAAGTTAAGTGCCATTATGAAAGTACATTTGGTTTTGCTGTTTATGACCATATATTCATTACCATTATTATTATTCCAAATGAGAGAATGTTTTTTTTTTCCTTTTCTTTCCTCCTTTGTCTTTGAGTGTACATTTTTCTTCTTTTTTTTCCAGTTTTCTGGACATTAGTTAAGAAGGTTAAGTTCATCGAATTGTGATCAATAAATAATCATAAAAAGAAAGGATGTTCACCAGAAAAAACGGTAAGATAAAAGAAAACAACAAAGGATATAAATTTTTTTTTTTCTAGAATAAAATGAAATTATTTTAACTTAACTAAATTGAAGTTAAACTTTTTTTTTATTTTTTGTCACATTTTATACACGCAAAATCGTATTGAAACATAATTTTATAACTCTCTAAAATTAACAATCAAAAAATAAAAGAAAGAAACCAGAAGAAAAAATTTATAAACGTAACGATAGCAACGGAAACACGTACAATTTATTTTCATTTCATTTTCTTTAATTTCGTTAAGCTTAAGGTATCACTGATCATTCATTATTTCATTTAATGTTTTATATCCATTGTCATATTAAACAGATTAATAATCTAACAGAAAGAATATAATTTTCTACAATTATATTTCGCTTAATTACAATTTCAACCTTAATCAACTATACTTTCTTATTAATATAATTCAGAGTAAATGTGAAACTATTCGTTACGCACATTTCACTGTGAATATAAAAGAATATAAAGAAAAGAAAAACCTTAATTTAGAATGAATTTTCTTGATAGAAAATCTTTTCTTTTTCTTTTCGTTTTTTTTCTTTTTCTTTTTTGGTTTTTGTTTTTGTTCTCTGGTCTTTCTCTCAAAGAATTCATTTCGTTTCTTAACTTAATGACCAGGAGATTATCTCCAATTTTCTCTCTTCTTCTTTTTATTTATTTTTTCTTTTTTTTTTTTTTTGTTCTTATTTTGCTTCTGCTGATTTTGGTCTTCTCTTGATTTATTTACCCTAACCACCCCTAAAAATGGCATATTAGTTTCACCAAACTCAAGTATTGTAATATCGCGTTGTTATATATATTTTATTTTATATAAGAGAAATACCGATTCCGGGATAACAACCAAAGTAAGAAGAGAAATCTATATATATATATATACCCGAATATAAACCATCGGTAATTGCTTTCAATAGAAGGGTATAAAGGTTGAAATATTGCAAAAGGAATTGGGGTTTTTACTTCGTTAAGAGTTACAAAAGCCTTGTGTTTAAAGATATTTTTATGCTTAGTCAAGTTGAACAAGTTTGAAAATAAATCAGATAAGAATAGAGATAGATGACTTTAAAAACTTTTATATACATTACTTACATACATTTTATTATTTATTTATTTATTTTTATTAATAAGAGGACAAATAAAGGTAAAATTATGTCAAATAGAAAATATACAATTTTCTTTGAAATTCTTTCATATTACATAAAAAATAAATTTCTTGGCTCCAATATACAATTGTTTAATATTTAATCAATTCCAGACTTTACGTATTCTTCTATATTCAATCTTTCATATTTTCTTTTTTCAATATTAAATTTATTTTCCTATATTTTTGAATTTAAAATAAAATATTCTTGAATTCTTGAATATTAAAAAAAATATTTCACTTCTGAATAAACAATAAAAACAAAAAGAACAAAAAGAACAAAACAATTATGTCAATCCAAAATAACTTTTCTTTTTCCTTTTCTCTACTCTTTTCTTTTTACTTGTGAGTGACTTGACAATGACATGAAAAACGAGAATTTATTTATTTGTAAAAATCAATCTTCTGTCCTTACAATAAAAATATCTCAATATTATATACAAACTGAAATTGTTTTTGAAAATAAACATTCAAAAAGTCAAATAGATAATAGACAATTTAACGTTTAAGATAATTGGCATTTTATAAAATATAATCAGCTAAAATTCTCTGAATATCTTCTTTGTTTTTTTTTTTGTTTTCTGTTTTTTGTTTTGTTTTCATTTCGAGAGAAAAAAAAGTAAATGAAAATAAATACAAAATTCTCTATTTTTCATCATTCATTATTTATTTGATTTTAATTAGTTGATTAGATTTAAGCGTCATTGTCACAATTATCTATAAAATATTCTTTGTATTTAAAAGTTTTCCAATTATAATTTCTTGAATTTTTTTCTTTTTCTAAAGAAAAGAAAATACGTTTTTTAAACTACTCTAAACACACACACACACACCGACTTATTCTGTGACTTTGCTACGGTGACATCATCAAAATATAGGACACATAGACGCACACACATGTTTTATTGCTTACGATGACACCATCAACATAACATAAAAATTAGTAAATGAAAGAAAAGAAAATGTGGTAGAGGCAAATGGGATGAGAGGAAAATGGGGAAGAGGAAAAACACAAAATTCGTCCATTCTCATAATAATAAAATCTAATAAAAGTAAACAATCTTTTCTCCTTTTATGATAAAGTATAAAAATACGTTTATAGAATATTTTCTTATATTCACTACAAATAATAAATAATAAAACTAAAAGTTTACTCTTAGTTTATTTTTCTTCTTCTCTCAAACCAACTAAGATCCACAAGTCAGGTAAAATGATGTCTTTAATAATTAGTTTTTGCCTCATTTGTAATTTTTTTTTTGTTGGTACAAATTAGTTGGTGCAAATACAATTGAATTGAAAGAGGTAAAAAGATATTTTTTATGTGTTTTGTAAACATAAAGTAAATAAAATAAGTGTATATGGGAAAAGTAGGATAAAAATTGATATAGAAAAAGAAGAAAAGAAAAACAATGAACGTATATAACCTCCACAGACTCAACTCAACTATATGTTTCCGTAATCCTAACATTAACCCACAACACCATACTTTTTTTTTATACCCTTCTGTTTCTTTTTTTTCCCCATTTTTGTTTATCCGAGGCAAAAAAAAAAAAGGGTTCTTTCTTTTAAATTTTAACCATTCCCCTACTCCACCATCCCTCAATAACAAAAGGATTTTAATAAAATAGAATGATTTTGCACAAACAAAAAAAAAAAGAATAAATAAAAGTAACACAAAAGAATTTGCGTTTAAATTAGAATAAAAAAACTAATACAAGAAGAAGAATAGGATTATTCTAATCATCCAAAATTCACAAGCTTTTTATAAACCAAAAAAAAAAAAAAATAACAGAAGAAGAAATTCATTAAAGTTTGGGATGATTGCATTTGATGGTTGTATTATCATAATTGAATTCATTGCTTATGGCAGATAGCACGCATTAAATGTGAATTTCTCTACAATATTTCTAAATATAATTAAAACAATGAAGAATTTAGTTTAGAAATAAAAATAAAAGAAAATTCAATCTTTTTTTTTCCAATTAAAATCAAAAACCAAAAAAAAAAAAGAAATCAAATCAAATCAAATCAAAAAAAAATTACTTTTCACTACAAAAAAAAAATTTTTTGCACAAAATTGCAAATAAAATGCGGTAAAACACAGAAGGGGTGAAAAAACAACAACAATAAGAAGATAAAAGAAAGAAAAATTATCTTTCTATAAACAGAAAACGGACACCATATAGAGAGACATTTCTAAGCAATAACAACAACAATCACAATAACAAAACAGGAGGTGGAACGGGTTAAAAAAAGTAAACTTCCCATTTTGAACTTTTATAGGTTTAAAAAAAAAATAAATAAAATGTTTTCATTGACAAAAAGAAAATATTCCCATTTGTCTTAAAACAGAAAAAAAAGAAAGAAAGAAAAAGAAACACAGAAACTTTTCAAGGTTTGATTTTTATCAAATTTATCTTGTTTTATTTCGTTGTATATTTTTTTCACTCCTTCTTCTTCTTCATCTTTCTCCTTTTTTATTTCTTTTTTTTTTTTTATCCTTTATCCGCATGTCGTCCGTCTTCGTCTTTTAAAGGATATCTCAAATCAATCTGATTGTTTCCTCATTCTTGTAACAAGATGATAAAACTTTATGTGTCTTAAGATGTATTTTTATATTCTTTTACATTTCTTCTTCTTTTTCTGATACTTTTTCTTTTTTTTTTTGTCTTTTCTCTATTTCTCTTCGTATAAATTCTTTTATATATTTTTGTTATGTTTTTGTTTTTGTTTTTGTTCTTGGAGAAAGGAGAAAGGAAAATTTCCTAAGACGAAGCGAAACGAAACAAAAAATAAATATATAATAAAAACATAAAAACAAGAACATTTTTGTTATCATTTTGACTGATTGAATATTTTTGTTTATTGCCGAAATATAATACTTTCCTTTCTTTCTCTTTCTTTCTCTTTCTTTCTCCTTTTTTTTTTTTTACTTTCTCTATATTTTTTTTTGTCATCATCGTCATCATTTTATCTATATGTGCTTCGTTATATTTGTATGCATATGTTTATATATATGTGTGTGTGTGTGTGTATGTGTGCCTGTACAAACATACATTTTCTTTATAGATTTTTATGTTTTCATCATCACGTATGAAGGGAATATTTTTTTTATATATATTTGTCAGTTTATAGTCAATGGTATAAGAGTAAAGAAAAAAAAATATGATCATTTGTATGAGGAGAAAATAGGACGAAAGGAAATATTGGGTTTGATTTTATTTATATTTTAATGTTAATGTTTGAAAGATCTTTGTACAACAAGGAGAGAGAGAAAAAAAATTCTAATTTTCATTTTATAATTGAATGTTTAATGAAAATCTAAAATATTTAGAATGTCACAATTTCTAATTTTAAAGTTGATTTTATGTTTACCACACCGCAGAGACAAACATACACATACACACACACGAATTCATATAGAGAGAATTTACATCAGTACAAAGCACACAAATAGGTACCCATAGGCACACACAATATAAGTTCTCAATTTCATATGAAAATTATAACATTGTTTCTATATAAATTTTCACTTATTATATTTCGTTACAACATTTACTCCAGTTACAATCATAATGGCCATCATTATATAAAATCAAATAATATCTACCTACACTCTAGTGTTTCATTCAATATTTTATTTTTAGTCTATCAATAAAAGCGACCATCTATTTTGGACAGTATAACCACATTACATATATTGATTTTACAACTAAACATTAACACACACACACACATATCCTCATTTTGTGATGACGTAGACACACACACACACACAAATTATTCAAGTTCATAAATTGTAATTTTTATTGCCACAAACAAAACAAAAGAAAAAAAAAAGCAACTTATGGGCATATAAATATTTTTGGTTCCGGGTTAACATTTTTGTCTGTGGCCAACAATAATGATCCTTTTTTTACATTTTAATTTTTTTATATGTACATTTTTTTTTTTGGTCTAGGCTAGGACATTTTTTCCCCCTTCTTTCTTCCTCATTTTACTTTGATTCTATTTTATGGGAAGGGATTATTTTTTGTTCTTTCTTCTTCACTTTGGTTCTTTCTCTGTTTTTGTGTTTTTTTTTTGTGTTTTTTGAGGTCAAAGAGAATGTTTAATTAATATTACATATTATAATGAATTATAAAATATTTACTGTATTTGTTGTTGTTTTATCTTTATCCTTGTCTAAATTTTATATTTCTATTTTAAACGGTACGATTTAAAATGAAACGTGTAATAATTATTTGTTAATAATTTTTTTTTCCTTTATCTCCTTATGAGGAGCATAGGGCTTTAACTAAGTCCTTGTATTTATTTCTGTCTTGTGCTATTAATTTTATTTTGTTCCACGATTTTTTCATTTTCTTTATTGTGTCCTCTTCCATGTTATTTTTGGTCTTCCCCGACTTCTTTTTCCCTGTGGGTTCCATTCTAAGGCTTGTCTGTTTAATTCTTTCTATGGTCGTCTCAGTATGTGTTGTTGAAGTTAATTGCTCATAGAATATGTATTTATCTGCATAACATTGTATTATTGTGGTTTTCCTTATTTTTGTGTATTTGTTAATAATAAATTACATTAATTATTGTACTTTATGTTTGGGACAGTAAAAAAAAAAACAAAAAGCAAAATAGAAAAAACACCAACATCAAAGTTTATTTCCCATAATGAAAATATTCCAAAAATTTATTCATTTTCTGTAATTTTTTTTTCTATCAATTTACTGGGAAATTAAAAAAAAATAATTCTATATGTTGGAAAATTTATTTTAATTGCAAAAATAATTATGATTTTCATAAAATATTCTTCTCTATAGAGTTAAGCGTTTTTTTTTTTTTGGTTTTATTCAAATTACACAAAATAAAATAAAAATTATTTAAAATGGGAAAAAAAAAATCTTCAAAGAATGAATAAAAACATTAAAAAAAAACGCTTTTATGTAATAAATTTAAATGTGTTTGATGTTAATGTTTATGTTAATGATTATAAAATAGAGAATATTTTCATATTAATAAATGGTGATGACTGATAAGTGGATGAACTAATGGTGGAACATTATACAGAATATTTTATTTATTTCTATTAAACACATTTGGGTGAATTGTTAAAAATATTTTATTGTATTTCAATTTTTTATTAATCTAGTAACATCAAACGAATAAGTTTAACCACCTAAGGTTTCATTACGAATGAGAAATTCCATCCCCGCCTCGGTCGAGATTCGAACTCGGTACAACCTTCCGCACCAAACACGTTGCCATGCTATGCCACTTGGGTCGGTTAAAAATATTGAAACATTATTTTTGTAGGATTAATTATAATTAGAATTTCTATACAAATTATACATTTATAATTTTTATTTTTTGTTTTGATTAATTTATTCTGTTTGATTGCATATTGATTGAAAATATTGAAAAGTTTAAATAAATTCACATTTAAATTCAAATATAAAAAATTATGCAATTTGAATTATTTTATTTGAAACAATCAAATCAAAGTTATGTTGTTGTTTTTTTTTTGTTTATTTAATTTAATTAAGATTAATGATGAAAAATCGAATTTTAGATTGGATAATTTTATTATGAAATATTTTTTTATTTATTGACTAAATTGTGTAATAAAATTAAATCATTAATTAATTACAAAAATTCTAATTCATTTTAATAAACTTTCTGATCCCTTTTGTTCTTTAATAAAAAAATAAAAAATGTATCAACGATTTTCCCGTTTTTTTGTTTTGTTGTTGTTGTTTCACTTTCTATTTGTCTCTTCTGTTTTTACGTCTTTTCATTTTTTTGTATAAAAAATACGTGTGCAAATGTATAGAAATATTTTAGAGTTTTTTTTTCCTTTCTCCCGTTTTAATTTTTTCTTTTTAAACAAAATTTACAAATAATATTTCCGTTTATTTTTGTTGTTGCTATTGTTGTTATTATTTTTGAAATCGGGATTAAGCTCTTGATGTACCAGGAAATAAATTACGTTAAAACACACACACACACACACACACACAATCATTAACACATGTTTTGTTTTTGTTTTTCTTTTATTCTTCGGTTAAAATTTAATTTGAATACACAAAGACTTTTATCTAAATAAATATTTTCAATTGGAAAATAATTAAATTTACTTGGAAAATTCTCTTTCAGTTTTCCTTTAATTTATTTTTTCTTTTGTTTTTTAGTTGTTTCGTTTTTTTTTTTTTTTAAAATAAAAAAATTCTTTGAAATATTTAAATGGATTCATTCGTTTTTCGTATTTATTCAATTTTTTTTTTTTGTTTTACATTTTACGTTTTGTTCAGTTGATTTTTTTTTTTGTTTCTGTTTTGTTCCAAAATATCCAAAAAAAAAAAAAAAAACTAATTGGAACATTTTTAGACTTTAGCTAGAGCGCTAGAGGATTCAATTTACAAAAAAAAAAAGAATTCTATTTCATTTATTTCTATTCAAATAATAATTTTTTCTTTCCACTTTTACTTTAAATTGTAAAATAATTTCTACATTTTTATTGTTGTTACTTTTCTTTAAATTGAATTAAATTGAATTTCATTAAAATCTACTATTATATATTTTTTATGTTTATAAATTTACATGCACGTGTACGTATGTGTGTGTGTGTGTGTATGCCCTTTAGCTATACGATTTAAATAGGGAATAGAAGTTTCAGTGTAAAAATTATTTTTTGAAAGAACAAAAAAAAAAAGGATAATAATTTGTATTTTTTTTTAGAAAAGGGTTTCAAATGTGGAATAATAAAAAAAATAACGAATAGAATTTTGTTTTTTTTTTAATTTTATGAATAAAAATGAAACCAAAACAAAACAAAAAAAAGGAAATTAATTAGAAGTGTGTCTGTTTTAGGTAAAGGGTGAACATAAGACTCTTGAGCATATACGGTAAGTACGTCGGCACAGAAAACAATTTTTACTTTAAATAAAACAATAACGAAAAAATATCAAAAAGAATAAATGTTACATAAAAAATAAAAGAAGGAACAAAGAAATTAAAATAAAAAACAAAAATTGTTAATGAAAAAAAATCTAACAGAGAGGGAATGCCACAATTTTAATGTTGATCTTCTCTTATTAGGATCAGATCACAAAAAAAAACATTTCAGAACTGAGTTGATTATTAAAAACTCTGAAAAAATAACTTCAACAGGAAACAAATTCAAAAATTTTGAAATATTTAAGATCGTTGCCATAATAATGGATCAAAAAAATTTTAAAAACGAATTGATTTTAATTGATAACAATATAACCCAAATCTTTTATAATTCTAAAAATGGGGTAATTTTTACCTTGGTTACCGGGTATACCCTATACCGGGTATACCTTATAAACGTTATCCTTTTTTTTTATATATAAATTTATTTCTACCTACACGCTACACCCATCACCTTAACTTAACTTATTCTTTATTCTCACTCCATTTAGATTATATATTTTTATTTTATTTTTTTTGTTAGTATCGCGTCATTTTATTATTAGTAAAGCAACACATTTTTTAATGAAATATAAAAACCCATTAAAAATTCTCCTTCTATTTATAGAATCCTTTTTTTTATTTTTCTGTTTGTTTCGCTTGTAAAAATAAAAATAGTTTTTCTTCTTTTTTTTTTTCTAATTTTATTATCCTAAGAGCTAAATGAAGATTAAAATATTTATAATTTAAAAAATAATTATAGAATGAAAAAAATTAATAGGGGAATTTACTTTCAAACCCACAACCAACCCACGTTCCTGTTTTTTTATTTCTGTTATAAAATTAATGAGATTTTTATGAGGATGGATTTCATTTTTAAATTCACTCATTTGAATGAATTTCTTCTTTTTCTTTTTTGTAGAAAACTTAAAGCTGTAAAAATATTTAAAAATACAGAAATTTAATTCATTTCTTCTTTGAATTCATTTTTAACAAACTGATTAAAAAAAAATCAAATTGTTTTAATTGAATGTTCACTCTCGATTATTTTCTTTACTTTCCAATTTTTTTTTTCTTAGTTCTGAATTCCCTAATTTGTGTATTGCATTGTGGAAAAATAAATATAAAATACAAAAATGTCACAATGAATCCAGTGCCTAGATTATGATAAATATGTGAGTGTGAGTCATCGCTCACGTCACTCATTCACAGTCACCTTATTCATTCGCACTCGCACCCATACACTCTCGTACTCACCATTTTCGGCACTCACATATTTCTCGTAATCCAGACACAGTAAATTATCAAGTTCTTCATAAATAAAAGTCTTTCATTTCAAGTAATTAAAGCTTTTAATCGATTTGATCATAAATGAAACAATTTTAACACTTTTTGACTCTTTGAGTTTTCATCAAATTCAAAATTTTAATTCTTTGTAATAAAAACGATTAGAATTAAGACATTTCAATTTTATTCAAAATGTTTCCCATATAAATGTCTTTGATTGTATAAAAGGTTTAACTAACAAATTAACATTATGTAATGGATTGTGTCATCGTTGTAAGCCAACGTAAATTCAGTAACACGTTCAACGAAATTTGATGTAATTTTTTATTGTAAAAATCTAAACAAAAATTTCGTCAAAATAACGTGAAATCTTCTTGTTAAGTTAGAGAAAAAATGAATTGTCATAAAAAAAAACAACAAACTTCACTAGAGACCAGAAAAAGTATTTTATTTAATTAAAGAAAAAATTCAACCAAAAAATAAAGATTTCAATTTAAAATTAATTATTACAAAAAAATTAATGTGATTCAACCAAAATCCAAACAGAATTTATGCCTCTGTACCACAAAATACAAATCTTTATGAAATTATTAAAATTCACATTTAAAGTGAGAAAAGGAACAACACAAAAAATGCGTAATCCTCCGTTAAATCTTTACACAGATTACGTTTAAAAAAAAATCAACACAAAGATTTTTGTTTTTTTCTTTTTTCTGTAAATTTGTGCTAAAAATTAAAAAAAGAGAGAAAAAAAATGAAATTAAGAAGAATAATTTGTAATTTTTTCCTACTTCTTCTTCTTCGTATTTTTTTCTATAAATTAAAAAAAAAAAAAGGTTTGGTTTTGGATGTAGGCTTTAAAGGTCTTTGTACTTTTTTTTTCCTTCTTTTTTTGTTTTTTTTTGTTTTTCTAGAGATCCAAACACGAAGCTCACAAGAAATAAAAAAAAAAAAAGAAGTAAAAAAGAAGAAAACACACAACTCCTCTTTATAAAACATTCTAACCCATATTTGGAAAGGTATATATATATATTTTTTTTATCTACCCCCTTAAGGGATGAACATAAATTTGTTCAATTACGAAGGTGAATATAAAAAATAGATTCGGGTAAATTTTTTCCCTTCAAAATTTATGGTATTTTTTTTTTCTTTTTTTTTTTTATTCTCGAAAATGATAAACGAAAAATTTTTGGTAAAAGAACAACAACAACAACAACAACAACAACAACAACACTAGCAACAGCCAACAACAACAACAACAATATACGAGATAAAGAAAAAAAGAAAAAAAAAAGCACACAGAGAAAATAAAGACAGAAAAAGACGATGACGATGATGACAAAAAAAAAATATGTAGAATAAATAAAAGAAACAAGGAAAAATTTTGAGGACTGAAAAAAAAGAGAAGAAACGGAAGAAGAAGATGATGAGGAGGGGAAAGAAGAAAAAAAAACAGTCTCAAGACGGATTATTATTTTACCTTACCGACATTAAGTCAATTTAATAAAATTCATTTTACTTTCTTCTCTCTTCTTTTTTTTCTTTTTTCTTGTCTTTCCTTTATTTCTTTGGTATAAATTTTCTTCTTTCTTCCTTTTTTTTTCTATTTTTATTATGCAGAAGAAGTAAGAAAGTTTTTTTTTCCTTTCCTGGTTTGATGGTATGTCTGCGCTTAAAGGTATAAAATAATATAAAAGGCTGTCGGTAAAAAATTTCACATGTGTTACTATTTTCGTTTCGTTTTCATTTTTTATTTCTTATTTTTTTTTTTTTCATCTCTCTCTTCTCCCCTCATCCCTCAGGCCAGTCCTTCGCCAAGAGGAATAAATTTACAACTTGGGAATTTTTTTTATCGTTTTTTATTTTTTCTCCCCTTTTTTTTTACTTTCCTTCTTTCTTTCTTTCTCACTCTTTTTATCATTCTTTTCTTTTACTTCCAGTTCTCAGTATGGTGTTTGGTGTACAAGTTTTAAGGGGTGTGATGGTTGTTCGAGTGGAACCATAATCTACAACAATTTTATTGAATTTAATTTATAAAATTGAAACAAGAAAAAAAAAAAAAGAAAATTAATTGAAAAGAAGAAAGTGAAAAATTATAAAGAAAATATGATTTGAAGGGATGTTGGATAAACACACACACAAACACAACATACGCACACACGCACATTTAATGACACCGACCATATACGAGAATGAAGTTCAAAAAATGGAAATTTCCAAAATAAACAACAATAAAAAAATATTAAAAATAAAAATAAATTCATTTGAACGAAATCAAAAGATTTTCTTTTCTCCTTTATAATTTCCCGCATATTCTCCCGTTGATTTGATGATGTTTCTGAACACAAATGAATAATCTAAGTGTGAAAGTAAAAATGAAAAAAAAAAACAGAAAAGAAAAGAAAGAAAGAAAGAAAATAGAATCAACTGTTGCCTATAATATCGTACTTTTTATATAGGGAACTTCGGCTGTGAATTCGGGAATTTCCTAAACACACACATACACATACACACCCACAAAATAAAAGAAAAGCACACAAAGGAGAAAAAAATGTATACGTATAAAGGGGAAAATTTCGAAAATAGAATTTTGTATACATTTTCAATGAATAAAAGCTACATCTGTTGGTGAATTAATTGTAATCGGAATGGAAATACAGCACATTCTTTGTGTCTTTGATAATTTAGTTTTCTTACCATTTTTCCTCTCATTTGCAAAATTAAATAGAAAATAGAAATTATAACCTACACAGTGAAAAATATAGTTGAGTTCATTGGCCCCATATTATCCCCTTCCGCTAAAATATGTTTTATCGGTGAAAATAAGATTTTCTCATAAATAAACTTACGCTTCCTTTTAGTGACGGAAGAAAAAATTTATCTTTATTTCTCTTCATTATAAAATTCAAAACAATTTATAATTTTTATATAAAAGTTAATAATTTTCACCTTTTAACATTTGTAGCTTTTAGTTTGCTTTCGTAAATGTTACTTTAAATTCTAGCGTACAGATGAAATCATTGAGAAACTTTTTCTGTAAGTTCTATAAATAAAATTTCATTAATTACAAAATAAAATCACAGTAGGAATGTCATAGATGCTTTTTCATTGCAAATGAAAGATTTGAACTCGGTACCTTCTTCCGCTCCAAACGCTGTCATGTTGCCATGCTACCACTTCGTTCAGTATATATTTATTATTTAAATAAAAATTCAGTCTCCTTTTTCATTTTATTCTACAAATGCTAATTACATTGATTTTTCAATCAAATAAAATATTTACATATTATATGAATATATTTTGTGTAATGACTTGAAAATGAAGAGAAAATTGTTATATAAAAATTTCTATTTATTTATTTAGATGGAGGCGCCGTATCATTTGTATTTTATGCTAATAAAATAAATACAATAATCGCTTTATATAATAATTAATATCCAGTAATAAATACATAATAATAATAGATAATTATTAGAGAGCAAAATTCTATATATATGTATGTATGTTTGTATGTATTTCAATTAATGAAAATCCATTCATAAATAATAATTTATTATTTTTAGTTTTAAAATGGAAAATCAAAATTAATTTCAATACAAATAATTTACATATAAATTAAAACTAAACAAACTTACAAATGTAATTTGTATAAAATAGAATTTTATTTGATTCAATAATTTATATTATTTCCATATAAATTAATTAATATGAAATTTATTAATTTAAAAAAAAATCTATTTTTTACAACCAAAATTAAATTAAATTTTCAAAAATCACTTTTCTGTTTTTGTTTTTATTTTGTTTGTTTGTTTCTTTGTTGCTTTTGTCGTTTTAATATTTTCATAAAATAAATCGATTTCAATTAAGGGTTTTTTTTTTATTTAATATTTGGTTGATTTTTTTGATTAAATTATGATTATGTGAATTTGTTTGAAAACTTTTTTTTTATGGTTTGAATAACGTGTGTCGTATTTCTGTATATTGTTTTGATTGATTAATTATTAGTTTAGTTTAGTCAATGTGTATCATTACTTTGGTTATTTATTATTGGAATATTAAAAAAAAACATAAATTGTGAAACTATTCCACAGTAATCCAAGACTTATTTTGCTTACATAAGAAAAATTGTTACGTTTTTATTTTATAGATTTAATGAAAAGAGATTAATTTTTTAGGTCTTATTAGTCTGTCATATTCTGGGTTCTTCCTTTTATTGTTATGTCGTCTAAATATTATTAGGATCACATCTCTACCTTAACAATTTTTCTACACTTACTTGAACAAACAACATAAAATTGATTGAATTTAGCTTTCTCTACATATTCACCACGTATGTTGCAAATAAGAATGAAATGAAGGAAACGAAATCAACAATCAATTTGTTTGTTTCCGTTCAGTTCATATTAATAATAAAGAAAAAAAAACTCGATCTGTCGTATATCTGCATAAACAATTTCAATCAACATCTTTTTAGTTTCCTAACTTTTAATTTTATGTCAAAGTAATTTTCAGGAATTCAGTTCACATCATAATGGTAAAATAATTTCATATCAGAATTATGCAAAATGTTATACACAGACACAAATGTTAGCACAATCATATCTTTAGACTTTACTTTAAGAAAATCTTAAATTAATTACTTCAATAAAAACCAAAAATTATTTCCTAATTAAAAGCAGAACAAAATAAGTTAAATTGAATTAAAATTCTAATTAAAAAATTTATTATTAAAATTTACCGCATAATGAATTTAATAGAATTTACAACAATTAATCCATGATTGAAATAAGATTCTTTATTCATTCTTATTAAAGCTTTACATAAGTATTCAATTCCTCTGATTGAATTTTCATCAAATTATTAAATTACAAAATTAATTAATTAATGAATTTAAAAAAATTACGATTTTCTGTAAAAAAAATTTTCATTTTCTATGAAATTGACAATTAAAAGAAAAAGAAAAAAAAACGTTGTAACATTTACAAGAAAACAAAAAAAAGAAAGAAGAAATTTTGTAACTTTGTGTAAATAAAATAAATATTCTATAATCATGTATCCCCATTTATTTCCTCTTCCTTCTCATCAACCTATTTATTTCTTTGCTCCCCCACTCCCCCTTCTACCAACCACAACCAATACCTACAGTATAAACACCCAACTCCCCTCCAACAAACCACCACCTATACCTACATTTTAAACGTTAATCTTTAAAATGCTAATTAGTTTTATGAAATTTCAAAAAAAAAAATATTACGATATAAAAAAACCAACGTGATATCAATTTTAGTCCCTTTTTAAATGTTATATTTTCTCTATATCTCAACCACCATTTACCAACCTCCCCCTCCTTCTTCTCTTCACATTATAATTTAATATTTGACTTAAATGCTTAATTTAAAAAAGAAGGATAAAAAGTTAAAGAAAGTTTAAATAAAAAAATAAACGATAGAAATGGAATTAGAATTTAATGGACAATTAAAATAAATTAACCCCTTTAAATTTCAACTTAAATGTATTCACATACAAATAAAACGATTAAAAGAAAAGTCAATAAATTTTACATTTTTTATTGTATTTTATAGATGTCATTTCTCTCTTTTCTTTTCTACTTTCTTTTCTTCTTTCTATTCTTCTTTCCTTCTTTTTGTTTTATAATTTTTTTATTTGGCTTAAATCCAAATAAAATAAAATTTTCATAATTTTTTTTGTTTGTTCAAATTTTATGGACAAATGTTGTCTTTATATTTTTTTTCATAAGATTTTAGAATTTCAGAATATTTGTTTCATAATTTGGTCATAATTTGTTAAGATAATAAATTGTTTGTGTGTTGAAATGAAATAGAAAAATAAAGTGCATGAGAAAATTATATTAAAATTTTATTTATTTTATTTGAATATGGAAATTAACAACACACAGGAAATATTAAATGTACAAATTTACTAAATAAAAAATGTTTATAAATATTAAGCATAAATTTGTTGTTAAATTTAACAATTCTTATAAAAATAAAATAACGAAACAGCAGATTATTCATAAAGGTGACAGAAATCTTATTGCAAGTAAAGTTTAGCTGATTTCTCACATTCATCATTTGCGTTATTATATTTTATCAATAATTATTTAAAAAAACTGATTTATTCTGTATTGAAAAAGCACATCAATTTATTACTTACTAAAAGTCCACACTAATTAGAATTGCTTTGCTCTTATCTATTTCCTTGAAAATTTGTGTACTTGGATTAATTTGTGTACTTTATTAATCAATGAATTTTATCTGAGTTTTCCATAAAATCACTGATCTCGATAAAGATCAAATGATATGTAAGGATGTCAGGATGTAAGGTAAAAAAATAATGATCAAAACAATTCTAATTACAATCATTGTTTCTACTTTACGATTATAAGAAATTAATTAACTTAAAATTTCACCAAAACAGAAATCATTCTTTATAGTTGATTTAATAATTGGTTCCTCGTTACTAAAAATGATAAAATTATTAATTTGAATTAATTAAAACATTTTATATTTTTTTACTAATTCCACTCTTTATTCAATGTTGATGTAACACGATTCACAATCTTATTAATTGATTCTTCTGTACCATATTCTGTTAATATATTAGAAAATGTTTTAAGAACTTCACTTCCAGTAAAATTTCGATGTGCATCTAATGAAAAATCTAAAATATGAAAAGATAAAGTTTGAAATTTTCTTAGAATTAAACAAACCAAAAAAAAATATATGTACACTCACAATTATAAGAGAATAGCGAGAAAAACATATCTTGAAATTCAGGAACAACAGGTAGATACGGTTTTTCATAGTAGCTTGCCTATAATAAATAAACAACAAATAAATAAATTTCTAAATAAATTTAATTAGGTGAAATTAATTTAAAAATAAATTTACAAAAATCATAAAGATTTTTGGTTTTCCAATTAATGTTTTATTCCGTTGAACAACAACATTTCCAATTGTTTCAAAAAAATCGTACAATTCCAATCGTGCATCTAACATTGGTTTGTCTTTATTATCATCACGTGAATGAGTTATGACGACAATCATAAAACATTCATATTGTGTAAAATCAATCGAACTTACTAAAATCAAATGAATTCATTTTATTCATAAAATTCTAATTTTATACTCACATTTAAATTTGTTACTCACATTTTTCAACTTCTCTACGTATTTTATCAATTCCATAACCTTTAATAATATTAGAATTAATATTAAATTTTTTAAATGTTTCTCTAAATGCGAGAACATCTTTATAATCTGGTGGTATTGGTTTTGATTCATATGCACGATCTTCAGGATATTTTTCTTGATGAAAAATAATACCAAATCCTTTTTTTGTATTTTCCATTTCTATAAATTGAATAAAATTAAAATAATGTTAGAATGTCCGATCTTTCAATCAAACATTTTTTTTGTTTTGTAAAGCAATTAAAATTCAATGTTAAATGTCGATGATGAAATTTGTGTTGGTACTCACTGGTTCCAATATTACCAAAGATGAATGGTTTAGACAATGTTGACATAATTGTTGGTACTTGTTCCCTTTATAAAAATAAAATAATAATAATTATGTCTTATAGATAATCTGGATCGTATAACAATAATTTGCTTACCCCTGATCTGTAATAAGTTCATATGTTACAGTTTCCATTATGGCTGATAATGACACTGATGAACCATTTTTTTTTACAATTTTACAAAATTTTTGAATAAATGGGCCACCCGTTTTGATACAGCGAATTGAACCAAAACCTAAAATAATTGTTAAATAATGGGAAACAAAAATAGCCAGAATTCTTATTCGTTAAAGTATTAATTAAATTTGGTTTTTTTCAGTATACGCTGGGAAGTCCCTTTTTATATAAACAAAATCAGAGATACTGAAGTTATCTTCATATTTGATTAAAACAATTGTTTAACTAAAGAGAGGAAATGAGATAATTACGAAACTGATACCGCAATACATTAATACCAATTTCTTATTTTTATCAGATTTTTCTTTTTAAATATTTTTCTTTGTTGATTTGATTTTAGAAATAATTGTCAGATAAGATAATAAAATGATTAAAATTGTAAATAATAACTATTCAATTTATACCTTCAAATGTTGAAAATGCAAAAAACATATCTGATACTTTTGGTATTGCTGTAATACATGAACGAAAAACACTAGAATCATGTTCACGACCATCCATTTTCTTAAAAGTGTCAACTGGTCTTGATCCTTTACAAGCCTAATAATTTGTATACAAAAGAAAAATAATTCAGTTTACAAGTTAACGTTAAGTATTAATTAAAAACAACGTTAAAATTCTACACAGATTTAACTAAAGTAAGACCCCGATTTACGTTGTCATATTGTGCCCCGTTTTCGAATTGCAACGCATTTGATTTTCATATTCAAAAATTCGAATTGCATTAATTGTATTCGAATTCAATTAATTTAATTTTAATTTTTAGTTTTTCTACATTTTTCTGGAAGAATTATAACATTCTAGCACTTTGAAAAAATCTATTTAGTTTTACTTTGAATTGCACTTGTTGGGAACCTAATCTACGACGTAAAACGGAGCCTTACTGTATAGTTTATTATAAATAAATATCTGACCTGAACAATAAAAATCTTTGGTTTATTTGCTAAACTTTTATTATTTTCAACAATTGGATTAACAATTGTTGAATACAAATCATATTTTTTATTTCTTGAATATAAAATATTATTTTCTTCACCATGTGTAAGAATTGTAATAATTAAACAACCATAATGTTGAAAATTATAATTTTTCACTAAAATAAATAAAAAGAAAAAATAAATTCAAATATAAAGAAATTTATAAATTAATTTAGGTAAAAATTATTCACATACATTTCTCTACAATTGCTTCAATACTTTTAATACTGAGATCATGTTTTAATTCATAATTTATTTGATAATTATCAAATATTTCACATAATGATAAAACATCATAAATTGTACCTTCACGATTTGTTTGATTTAATTTTCTTTCATAAATTTGATGATTAAAAATCACTGCGTATCCCTTTAACATTGACATATTCCTTTTTTTTTTTATTTTTATCACAAAGTAAAATATAATGAATGAAACGCACAATAAAATTAAGAATTTCACTTAATTTTCTTTTTTAAGAAAATAAATAAAAATTAAAAATTAAATAAATTTTTAAATGAAACTTTAATGAAGTTTGAATTGGCAAAATAAATAAATAATTTCGTTGTCTTTACTTTTTATACAAAAAAATTTATCAGAAATAAGAAATAAATTTACATGCGATAAGATTAAAACACAATGTAACAATAGAAAATTTAATCAATTATATTAAAGATTAAGAAAGTAAAAAAAAAATGATAATTAAAAAATTAGGTTTGATTTTATTTGATAAAATTTCTAAGAAAATACAAAAAAAATAAATATAACGAATGTGCGGCGTTATTATTGAATTTCTTCAAAATTTATAATTAGGCTAATAAAATTGTTGGTTTTGCTACATTAAAAAAAAAAAAAGTATTTCAATATTTTTCCATTTGTTGTAAGAATAACAATTAAGAAGAATAACAATTAACGGTTTGTATTCTGAGAAATTTCATTTACCGAATCGTTGAATTTATTAAAAATCCGCCATCTAAATTCAATAATTATTAAAATGAAAAATTCTCTTCAATTGATGAAAAAAATAGAAATTTAACGAAAATTAATAAAAAATTTAGGGAAAACTGACAAATTACAAATGTTTTCATAAAATTTTATCTAATCAATAATAAAATGATGATAAGAAGAATAACAAAAAAAATACTGATGATAATTTTTCGTCATATAAATTTACAATAAATAAATGTGTGGGTCAATGACATTTTATTTTTTAAAGATAAATCAACAAAAGTGACAAGAGAATAATAAACAATAAATTCTTTTTTAATTCTTAATTTATAATTTTAATTTTTGTTTTATTTTTAAAAACAAAAAATTGCGCAATTGTAGCAAGTGTAGAGAAATAACAGAATAATTGTGTATTTGTTTAGGTGTAGGTTCCGGTTGTGATATTTAACTACTTTTTGTGTGTAGAGAAATTATAGTGAATAAAATAATTATAATAAATTATAAAAAACAATTCATTGAATCATTCTCATAGTAGATAATAAAGTAAATTGTAGTTGATCTGATTTTGATAAATAAATTGTTTATGAATGAAAAAATATTCAATGAATCAATTATATTTATGTGGGAATTTTATTAGAAGATAATTGGGATTTTGATTCAATATTTTAATAAAACGCTTCCACTATAACTAGACTGTAAACTAGACAAAATTATTATTTTAAAAATATTACAATAATTGTTTGTTATAATCAAATGTGTGTTTATATGTGTGATTTTAATATATAATATAAAATATAATTCAAAATGAAAATGTGTGTGTATAATTGTACTGTTTGTGTATAGATTCATTTATCTTCATTAATTGTGTATTTTACCGGGTGTTATCAAATCATGATGAAAGACTTTCATTTAGACCACTTGAATTTTTTTCCAATTCTGATCAAATTTAATTCGGTTTAATTTTATTTCATGCTGGATGGGTAATTTAGGTATATTATCGTGTCGTCTTTTGTGTCAAACTTGTTAAGACCATGTAAGACAAAAGCATCTATAAAATCCGTGGTCCATTATTTCCACTACACTGTGATTTCAAAAAACAGAAAATCTTTAAGAAAATGATAACAGAAATTCATTCAATTTTCTGTATTTTACTTTTAGAAATATTTTTTCCTAAATATTCTTGAAGGATAATACAAAAATACATTATTCTGTGTAATCATTTCAAACTAACGAATTTTGTTCTCTCTTAAAATTTAACTAATTCAATTGGTCTAAGTGAGTTCAGTTCTTCCTTTCCATAAATAAACTTAAATAATTAAAATTAAAATCGATTTGATAAGATTTTTGTTCTATCCTCTCGTTGGGAAACTTTAACCATATTTTGTCGATCTGACAATAAATACATCAGCCCTAAAAAGAACATAAAATAGACAAGAAATTGAATTGAGGAAAATAAGTGAATTTTTTTTAATAAATAAAAATACAAAAAAAAAGAAACTTTTAAAAACAACAAATAATTTTTTGTTATCCAAATTTTACTCAATAAAACTTATTTAATCCTTCAAAAAAATTTTTTTTTAGTGTAAGAAAAAAATTACACTAAAAAAAAAAATTTTTAAGTCGAAAAAAAAAATTAAATTATAGAAGAATATTTTTGCTCCAACAAAAACTTTAAATTTGTTTCAGTTTCTTTAGAAAATTCTTTTTGACTGATCCCGTTATATTTTTATGAACACAAAATAAAAATGTTTGTATTTGTTAAAAGATTCTTTAAAGGAAGAACAATAAGGGAGGAAGTCATCAATTTCCAAATTACAATTTTAAAAGTAATTTGTGTATTTTCCACCAATTTTCTTCTTTTCTTTTTGCTCCTCAAATAAAACAAACTTTTTTAATGTTTTAATTTTTATTTTCACTCATTAGAAAGTCTATAAAAATTGTAGAAAATAAATTGTTTTTCCGTATAAAAAAAATCCACATAAAATGACAGAGAAAAAGAAATAAAAAAAAAAAGTGGGGTTTTTGGAAATAGGGCGGGAAGTTGTGTTTTTTTTTAAAGGAAAGTTTTGTGAAATTTATTTCAAGGTGAAACTCTTTATTTCCTTTAATTAGTTTAAAAGTTTTTGGTTAAAAAGATTCAAATATTCTGTTTATTATTCTAAAATATTTAATTTTTAAATTTCTTTATTTATTTTTGTTTTTTTTTGTTTTTCTTTCAATTCAATACAGAACTTTTTTTTATAAGTAAAGTAAAGACACAAAAAAATATATATATATGTGGTGTAAGTTTTTTATGTAATCATATCACATAATTTACGTATATCAAATGCAGATAAATAAATAATTCAAACTATGTTCAAGAACTTTTGTATATTTCTTCATTTTCATAACTTAAATCATAAAGTCACGTAAATATAAAAAAATGAAAGAAAAAGGAAAAGAAAAGAGACAAAAAAAAAATGTGAAACATTTGAAAACTGCTGCAACGTTTTATTGTCAGAATATTATGTAAAAAAAATTTCTATTACATGAAAATCTTATACTAACACCCAACAATAAAATACACCCAAAATACCGACACCCAAACCCAACTACATAATTTCTATCTCACTTTATAAAAATAAAAATTTTCCATCAGTTTTTTTTTTTCCCCAAATACGAAATTCGTGAAATGAAAATATAATATTTCCTTATCATTATTTTCTTTTATTTTGTATTTTGTTTTATTTTCTTGAATTTTTTATAAAAAGACAAATTAAAGGAGATTTCTTCAAAACGACATTAAATAATTTTTAATGGGAAAAAAAAACTGATGGTTTTTGAATATTTTTTTTTTGATTCCATTTTAAAGCAACGTTCATATGAACAAAGAACATTCAAACTAATATAATTTGAAATAATAAAAAATATGAAAAATATTTCGTGTAATTAATTTAACTGGAAATAATAATGAATCTTTAATATAATATAAGGTAATTTATTTGCTTTATTTTTCGTACAACAAAATTCTTTTCAGATTTTAGAATGATAAAAAAAATTGCATACAAACAATAAAAAAAAGTCTATTCATTGAAGCATGAATTTGTAATAGTAAAAGGAAACGATGAAAAAAATATAGAAAACTATAAATCTTATTATAATTTATCTTGAATTTAAAAAGTCTAACTTTACTTTATATAATTTTATTCATTTTGTTGCTTTTATGATCAAAAAATGAATTTTTTTAAATTATGTTTTCTATGGATTAAAGAAGAAGTTGAATGGATTGATTATTTATGGCTTTTAATTTTACAAAATCAGTAAATATTTACTAAATTTTATTTTTAATAATTATCTAAATATGAAGTTTATGTTCAAGTAAAGAATTCTTGATTTTTAAAAAACAAATAAATAAAATTTATCTTTAAATTTAGAATTAAAGATTCACGAACGCACCTCCAATATAAGCGTTCGTAAAAATATAAGAAATATATCGAATTTTAGCGATGTGATTTTTTTCAGTTCAGTGTTCATTTTTTTTGTAGAAATTAGTTTTTGTAGAAAAAATACGTCCATTTATGACTGACTTGCATTTTTGAATACTGTCATTTTGGTTTGTCGTGTAATAAAAAAGCATTGAGTTTTCTTTATTAACCTTTGTTTATTCACATAAAATTAGTGAAGTGAATATTTTAAACTAAAGTACTTTGCTTAGAGATTACTATAAAACATAAATATTTATATTATTTCGTGATTTCTGTTGTCTAAATAAAAACAATTTAAAAAATGGATCGTCTTTTAAGACTTGGTGGAATGCCGGGACTTTCACAAGCTCCTCCACCAGCCGATGCTCCAGTTGTGGATACTGCAGAACAAGTGTACATTTCATCATTGGCTTTACTTAAAATGTTAAAACACGGTAGAGCTGGTGTTCCAATGGAAGTTATGGGCCTTATGTTAGGTGATTACAAAGCAGAACGCCTTTTAGTTTTTTTTTGATTTAATGAAATTTTTATTTCATTTTAGGTGAATTTGTTGACGATTACACTGTGCAGGTTATAGATGTATTTGCAATGCCACAAACAGGTACAGGAGTTTCGGTTGAAGCTGTTGATCCCGTTTTCCAAGCAAAGATGTTGGATATGTTAAAACAAACTGGCCGTCCTGAAATGGTTGTTGGATGGTACCATTCACATCCTGGTTTTGGTTGTTGGTTATCTGGTGTTGATATTAATACACAGCAATCATTTGAAGCGCTTAGCGAAAGAGCAGTTGCTGTTGTTGTTGATCCAATTCAATCAGTTAAAGGAAAGGTAAAATTATTGAACAATCAGAGCTTTGTATTAATTCCCAAAAAGTATATTTTAATGTTCTTTTGATTATAACTTCTGACCATTATTACTTGTCCTTAAAATTAATTAATTATTAATGCAGTTTATATTATTTAATTAATTCATTATTTTCCCATAGGTTGTTATTGATGCTTTCAGATTAATAAATCCAAATATGTTGGTACTTGGACAGGAACCTCGCCAAACAACATCAAATCTTGGTCATTTACAAAAACCATCCGTACAAGCGTTAATACATGGTTTAAATAGACATTATTATTCAATAAGTATAAATTATCGTAAAAATGAATTGGAACAAAAAATGTTATTAAATCTTCATAAAAAATCTTGGATGGATGGTCTCACATTGGCCAATTATAATGAACATTGCAGTATTAACGAAACAACTGTATCTGAAATGTTGGATTTGGCCAAAAATTATAATAAGGTAATATTGTTAAATCTATTTTTATTATAATTTCAATTTTAACAATGACTTTATAATTTTTAGGCTCTTGAAGATGAAGAAAAGATGACACCTGAACAGTTAGCTATTAAAAATGTTGGTAAACAAGATCCAAAACGGCATTTAGAAGAAAAAGTTGACACACTTATGCAAAACAATATAGTACAATGTTTGGCTGCAATGTTGGATACTATTGTTTTCAATTAATTAAATTTATTTTAAAGATGATATTCTTTTTAAATAATTTTTAAGACTTTTTTTTGAACAATTGAAATAATTAAATTAACAAAAATTTTCTCTGAATTTATAAAAACGAAATAAAAAATTAAATTTAAATATTTTTTTAATTGGATTGTCTTACTACTAGATTTTTATGATTATCAATGTTAAAAACCAATCAATTTTAACCATAATATTTTTCCATTGAACTCAAATCTCTCCTATCTCTTTTTGTTTTCTCCTTGTCTTTTTCTTCTAATGACGTCACATAATATGTAAAGCAAAACATTTGAAGAAAGAATCTTTTTTGTTTGGAATGAAAAGTTAAAATAATAATAAACAAGGCAATGAAATTGTTCATAAATAAAGTAAATGGTGTACTAAATAAATAATGTTCTAAATATTGTGTAATATTATTTTCAATACTTTTGTTTTGTTTAAAAAAAAGTAAAAGGAAGGAAATGCTTATCAGAATTTATTCAGTTTATCACAAACAAATTAACAACTACTATATAAATAAATTCTAATCAAAGAAACGAAACACATTTGTTTGAAAATTCACTTTTACTAAATTCTAAATTTATTTTTAATCATTTTAAAAAGTAAAGTTAAAATATAATAATGAGTGGAATTGTGTGGTCGGAATTATTTCCGACAAAAATTAGTGTTTTTATTTTTATAGGTTATATGTCGCTTTTTATTAGTCAAGGTAAATAGATTTAATTAATTAAATGAATAAAATGCGCAAAATTAGGCCAATTAATTGATCTAAGATTTAACTAAAAATTTCAATAAAGATCTTATTCTAGTTTTTACTTCAAAAGATGTAAAAGAACAACAAAAATAACTCCTTCTTTCATAAAAGAATTAACAAAATTGTTGAAAGTGACAGACAGGAATTAAATTAAATAATTGTATAACAAAAAATGTTTGATCATTTAAATTTACCCTAATTATTGAACCCCCTTTCGATTGTTAATAATTTATTTACATTCCTACAATTCCCACTCTACGGAAGGAAATACTTTATTTACAATCGATTTTTAAAAATAATTGATAAGAATATTAAGTGGATTCACGTATTCACTTTTCTTTGGAAAAGGTCAATTACTCCTCCAAATTTAACTAAAAGTCCATGTCACAATCGTCAATATTTGTTTTTTTTTTCTTTGTTAAAAATAAAGTTGAAGGCATTTGTGTGAATGTAAAATTTATGTTGAAAGAAAATTTCAAAACAATTCAAATATTAGAAATTCAAGTGGGGTCAGAACACTCAAAAAAAAAATTCTTTCAAAATAAAATGACGCATGACGCTACAAAAATAAATAAATACAATCTGCTGTAAAACTTCATCCTTGTTCAGGAAAATGCTTTTCTTACATCTTAAGCAACTCACAGAATCTTTCGATTCTTGTCTCTAAATAAAAAATTACTAACTTTTTTTCTATTTTAAATTAATTTTCTTCCATTATTTTTCTTTTTAGGAATATTGGTGAAATCCTCACAAGAGAATAATAATAGTTATACGTACAATACAGTAACAGTTGTTTTATTAACAGAAATATTGAAACTTATTGTTTCTGTTATTTTATATTGTAGAACGTGAGATTAATATTATTTTATTAATAGCAATAATAATAACAACAAAAATAATTAAATTATTTTCTTTTCACAGAAATTCAATATCATCATTATTTAAAAATATTGTTAAAGATTCAAATATTCTTTTACTTTATTTTGTTCCAGCATTTTTATATTGTTTATATAATAATTTAGCATTTATTAATTTATCAACATTTGATCCAACAACATATTATTTATTATTACAATTTCGTGTTGTTATTACTGGGATATTATTTCAGGTAAAAATTATTAATAAAATACAAAAATAGAATAGAATTGAAAGACGGAAATATTTTCTTTATTTATTAGATTGTAATTTCTCATAAAAATGATAAGTCATGAGATTTATATCTGTTATCAAATTCATTATCAAAACACAAATAATTAAAGGTGGATTTAAAGAAAGTCGGCTTTTTTTTTTGTTTGTTTGTTTGTTTTTTTAAATACAAATTATTCTTTATCTACGATACTTTCTGTCTCTTTTCTTCTCTTCTCTTCTCAATTACCAAACTAAGGTCATACGACACATACGACCTTCTTTAAATTATTAAATTATTTATTGATGATGGAATTCTTTTGTGTAGAAATCATACATCTTTTATATGTTTCTTGCTTTCTCTTTCTTGTTCTTTTATAATAATCGATAAATAATTCGTTTTTATTTTTGTTTAAAAAGCGTGTCTTTAAATTTTTGTTTTTATTTTTGCGAATGTTAAATGAAAATAGAAGGACAGATGGTCAAGTTTAAAAGGTTATTTTTATAAATGTTTCTTGAAATTCAATTTGAACAATTTTTCTTCTATTTTCTTTACACAATTCGAAGTGAATATTATGTTGGAAGCTTTGACACAGAAATAGTGAACATGAAATTCTTTTAAGATCATTAATTAATTTTTTATTGTTATTAACTTTTTCCCCATCCCCTTTTTTGTTTGTTTGTTAAAAAATTAAATAACTAAGTGAATTTCTGATTTTAGGTAATCTTCAAGAAATATTTAATCAGAAAACAATGGTTATCATTAATACTGTTAACACTTGGTTGTATGGTAAAACAGGTAAATTTTGATGAGGAAGAAAATACAACATCATCATCAATAATTGATACAAGTAAACAAAATTTAACTGGTATCAATTTTTTATTTAGTATAAATGCATTATTTATATTAATACAAACAATATGTAGTTGTTTAGCTGGTGTTTATAATGAATATTTATTAAAACATAAAGGTGCTAATGTTAATATTTATATACAAAATGTATTTATGTATTTAGATTCAATTATATGTAATATAATTATATTATTATTACAAGGTAATTTATATAATTCATTTCAATATAATAATATAAAATTATTATTTCGTTTTAATGTTATTATAATAATGATAAATAATGCAGCAATTGGTATTATAACAAGTTTCTTTTTAAAATATATGAATTCAATATTAAAAACATTTGCAAGTGCATTAGAATTATTATTTACAGCAATATTATGTTATTTATTATTTTCAATACCAATTTATTTAAATACAATTTTAGCAATATTTATTGTATCATTTTCTATTTATTTATATTCACAAAATCCTGTTGTTAATACTGTTAATATAAAATCAAAACAAAATGAAGATGATGATGATGATGATGACGATGATGATGATAATAATGATAATATAAATAATGATAATGATGATACTGTTAAATTATTAAAAAATATTGATAAAAATCGAATAGAAATTGAACATGTTTAATTTTTTTGGTTTTGTAATAAATTTTGTATAAAAAACAAAAAAAAAAAAAACAAAACTCTAATTATAATTATTTACTTATTTATATTTTAAATGTTAAGCTTTTTTTTTTTTTTGTTTGTTTTTTAAATTTTCATTATTTAGAAAAAAATATTTCACTAATAAATAATTAAATTTTTTAATGTAAATGTTTCAATTATTTTCCTTAAAAAAAAAAAAAAAATTAATAATGAAAATTTCACTAATTTTAAGTCAACTTTATTCAGAAATTAAATGAAATGAATAAAGACAATTTTTATAGACAAAACGTTAGAATCTTATTAAAAAAAAATAAACTCAAAAATTTCTTCTTTTTTTTTCCTGAAATTAATTTATTTACAATTTGAATTTACATTTGAATATTTTAGTAAATTAATTAAAATTTTTAAATTGATTTTTACTATTTAAAAGTACTAAATAATTATTAAAATAAGAATAGTCTCTCTCTCTCTCTCTCTCACTCGCTTGATGAAATTAGAAGAAGAAAGATGTGAAATCTTAATAAGCTGAAAATGTAAATATTTAATTTTAAAAGAAAAAAAAAATCAATTAATTGAAAAATAAAGTAGCAAACTTATTTTTATTTTTTGCAAAGAAAAAAGAATCAACAAAAAACAACCTCATAAATTATAGAACACAAATCAAAAAATTAAATTAAATTAAGACGCTTAACAGAAACTATTTTTAGGAATAAAATATGCTTAACCGAATAAAAATCAAAGTGTTATTTTTTTATCGTTTTAAAAATATTGTAAAATATTGTTAAAAATTAAAATAAACAAAACAAAACAAAAAACCTTTTTCTTTTCAACTTTTTATTTTCCTTAAATCTTCTTATTTTTTTAATATAAAAATTTCAATTTATAAAAAACAGGTGTTTTCTTTTTCTTATAATTAAACATATACAGATTTAACGATTAATAGAATTAATATTTAAAAAAAATTGAACAATAGATAAAAAATTAATTTTAATTATAAAATGTAAAAGGGGGAAAAAAACAGATTAAAAAAGTTTTGTGACAACTTTTTTTTTTTAATTGAACACAAATACAAAATTTATACATACTTTTTCTAATTAAAGTAAAATATAAATAATTGTGTTTTTTTTTTGTTAAGATTTAAGATTAAAGTTTAAAATTTCTTATAGATTATTAATTTAAAATTTTTAATTAATTGAGAATAAAAAAAACACACAAACATAGGAAACAAAAATGATTCAAGATATTTTTAATAATTTTCATATTCAACTTGTATCATATTTTCAACAAATTCTTGTTCCTCATTATTTGCTTCTTGTTCCTCAATATTTGCTTCTTGTTCCTCAATATTTGCTTGTTGTTCCTCAATATTTGCTGCTTGTTGATCATTTAAATTCTCAATTTCAGCAATAGGCCCTAGATAAAGTCCAAACTGACGATGACGTAAAGTGTTACATTGTATAAGAAAATAATCAAAATATTTTTTCTCATCTTCTGTTAACAATTGAATATTTATACATTTTAAGCCAGTTTTTATTCTGAAATTAAAATGAAATAAACGTTATTCATTATTAGTAAGGTATGAAATTTAGTTAGGAAATAAATGATTATAATTTATTAAGTTTACTTACATTTGATCAAAATTATATACTTCCATATCTGGTTCAAATGGTATAAAATATTTTAAGATTAATGTTTCATTGAAT
Organism: Pedicia rivosa; assembly: GCA_963082725.1. Taxonomy (NCBI): domain Eukaryota; kingdom Metazoa; phylum Arthropoda; class Insecta; order Diptera; family Pediciidae; genus Pedicia; species Pedicia rivosa. The sequence goes on from OY720154.1 coordinate 33,094,987, forward strand.
GTTTGTTTTTGTGGATTTTTAGCACGTTCCATTATATGTATACCAATTAAACGTAATAATTCACACATAACACCAGTTAAAACATATAGAAGATCTTCAGTTGTCATTCTCGCTATTCTCATTAGATTTACAGTCGTTCCAATAATATCCTAAAAAAAATTCTTTTAAGTTTCTGAATTACGCATATATTTTCATTATCTTCTTTACTTTAATTAAATTTTCACTTTTTGTAGATTTACGAAATATGTGAATAATACAGGCAATTGTTGTATAAAGTCTTAAAAACTTATAATTATTTGATACTTCATATTTTAATAAAATACAAAATAATTCTTTTAATTCTGTATGAAAATAATTAGCCTAAAGGAATAAACAAGAATTTCAGATTAAAAATTTAAAATGTTTTTTTTTTTTTCTGTTTGTGTGAATATTTTTAGATTATAAATAAAAACAGCTGGTCCAGCGTTTCTTTGGATATAAGAAATTCATTAATGAAAAAAACAGTAGAGTAACAAAGAAAGAGAGAAAACTAAAGATTTTGTAGCATTTCGTTGCATTTTGTAGCTAAACAATCATTTGTATGGTTCTTATTTATATTTTGTTAAAATTTGAATAGTTTTTTTCACATCAACAATTTCTTATTGTAGTTTCTCCCCTTATATTATTCCGAGAAATTCAAATCAAAATCAAATCTAAAAAAAAGTTTTCAAGAAATTAATAGATTTTTTTTAATTATGTTTAAACTCATTCCGGAAGAGAATAATACCAACACTGATTAATTAAATATACAATAAATTAATTAAATAAACAATATCCTGAAATTTTTATCAAATAAAACTTACCGTAGTTAATTGGCCCAATAATTTATTAGCTGTTGGTAATATTGGTAATTGCCTATTTAAATGTTGTAATGAATTCCAACCTTTTAATATTAATTTTTTATATTCAACATCGATATACTGTGTTTGAAAATTATCAGGATCTACGAGAGAGTAAACAGTGACAATTTAATTCCATTTCCATCCCAATAATTTTTTTAAATACGTTAACTTTATGCATAAAAACAAGTGATAGTGACTCGACATAAAAAGTATATGACTTTAGTCAAAATTATATCTCATATTAATAAAAGGAAGACGTTTATAAAAGAAATCACAAAATTAAAATATATAATTGAATGAAATTGCCTTTCACTTACCAATTTTACGATAGAACACACAAAGATTTGCAAACTTTCCCATTTTTTTAAAAACACCAACATCCATTTTTAATACCAATTTTATTCCCTTTGAATTTTCTGGATATTTTTTTGGTTGAAAAACAGTAAATAATTGGCATAAGAAACAAAAATACTAAAAAAAAACAAAACAAAATAAAATTAAAAAATTGTTGTGAAAATTTAGACGAAATTTTCAATATTTTTCAAATGTTAGTATCTTTTTGAACTTAAATATTTCAGGCTTTAAATTACATTAATTGATTAAATTACCTGCATACATAAAAATATTGACATTCTTTGTTGATCGAGTTTCTTTAAACAATAATATACAATTTCATAGACTTCATTTGCATATGTATCGTGAACATCTTTTGAAATCTGACTTTTAGAATAACTTATAAACTTACTAAATATTATTGATTTGTAAATTCCAATTAGATAACCTTTTAAAAAATTAAAGAGAAACATTAAAATAAAAGAAAAGGACAAAAAAAAGCTTAAATCGAATAAATATCTAACAAACCTTCTTTATCAAATGTTAAAGAAACATTTTCATTAAAAATATATAATTTTACAATATTTTCAATATCTTCTAACTCATTTTTGGTTAAAAATTTATCAAATTCATGATATTGAAATGCACAACAAACACGTTGTAATATATCACTTCTATAGATATATGAATTAAATTTTTTTATATCATTCTAAAAAAATTAAAACAAAAATTAAAAATCTGATGTTAAATAAAGAACAAAATAATTAATACATACCTTTTTATCGTAATACTTTTTAGTATTCATCATTTTTCTATATAATCCATTATGTAATCTCTTTATTATATTTTCTGCTTCTACTAAACCACATTCATTAAAAATTTTATCTAATAAATTATTAATACTACTTAATAATTGATAATTTCTAAATCTCAACGAGCCATATTCAAGTTTATTTAATATTTTTATTAAATGCTGCAAATAGAAAACATTAAATTATTTTTGTTAAAGAATTTAATTTGATAATTATTTTATATAAAAAATGACAAATTATAAAGAGCGGATAATTATTCATAAATCTATTAATTATGGTAAAACATAAAAAGTTTTGAAACTTTTCTTATTTTAAAACATAATCAATAGAAATCCTATTTCTCTTATAATTTTCCACAAAACTATAATTATTTTTATATAATTATTTACTTTATCATTTTTAATATATCCTGTATTATATAAATACATATCAATTGCTAATAAAATATCAAGAAGCATTCCAAATAGGCAAATATCTTTTTTTAATTCCTCTAATACATCTGGTATAATTGATAATAATTCCATAATATTTGGATCATAATTATCTGAATAATAAAAAAAATATGTAAAATTAATTAAGAAACAATGAAATAAATTCTTTAATTAATTAATTATAATTACGTCGATTATAGTTATTCTCCAAACAAATATAAAATACCAATTTAACAGCTATACTTGCAGATTGAAATTTTTTCTCGGCATAAGAATCAAGAACAAATTTAAATATTTCTTTAAAATTCCATATTTTCTTATTTTTAACCGAAGCACAAACGAGTAATAAATTTTGTATTTTATCAAAATTTCCCTAAAATTAAAATAAATAAAAAAATGTTTTATGATAAATTTTAAATTATGAATTAAGTTTAGTGTTCTATTTTATATGAGCGAATAAAAACAATCCAGTTGAATTTAAATTCAATAATGAAATTTTGATAATTATTCTATAAATTTTTAAATGTTGTTTACTAAGATTATTAACACGCTTACAATTTTTAAATAATGAAATTCACATAAACTCTTGATAAATTCATAACTAGTTGTAGTTTTAGATCCTCCATTTGTAAGAAAAAAAAATATTCCAGCTGAATGACGTAATACTTCGGATTTTTCATTATACAGATAACAATAAATATGTTCAGTTGTTTCTTTATCAAATATTGATGGTGCATAAAAACTAAAGTGAAAAGAGACAAAAAATGTATAAATAGAAAAAAAAAAATATAATAAGTTAAAGAATTTCTCACTTTTGCATTTGATTAATTAGTTTTAAAGTGCAGCAAGTTATTGATACTCTTGTATCACGAACTAAAATTTTTAAATGTCGTAGAATATTTGGTTGCATTAAATAATTAATTAAAAATGTTTTTCGTATTTCATCAGTGTTTATACTTCTATCTTCTAAAATATCGTGAAAACAACTTAAAATTTCTTTCAACGAAGCACAATTCTTTAAAATAAATAATATTTTAATAATTAATTAATTTTAAAATTTTGTTAATTTCTAATTAATTAAACTTACATTAACTGCTAAAATATCATCAAAAATTTGTAGTGCTAGAGTGTTTCGATAATACTCTTCAGTGAATTCTTTCATAATACAACTGAAAATTTCAGTTACTGGAAGAACGCTAAATTCGAATCTGAAAAGGATTATACAAAAAAAAAACAACTTTAATCTCACAGAAAAAGTTTAGTAAAACTTAATTAGTTTCAAAAGAATTCTCATTATTTTGTTTTCTCGAAATTTTATTAAAATTTTCAGCCACACTGTGCAACGGTATTTCATAAATCCTGGTGTAGGAACAATAGATTAATTTAATTAAATATATTTAACTGTATTTTTATAAAAGAATGAATTAACCTTTTCAGAAATGCACATGGCTGAGAGGTGCCCACGTTGTATATGTAAACTCAATTATATAGGCAGAAAGTTAATCTTATTATAAATTAGGATAAAACTTACAATGGTCCTTTTTTCATGTTGATCAAAAATTGTTCACAAATTGTATCTATATATTTTAATGGTTCCTCATATACGCTATTTGTTACTTGACATACCATCGCATTTGCAAACTTCCTTTTAGAAGTGTTAACGAAAATCAGTAATATTGAACCTAAACCAATTAAATTACATTTAGAAATAGCAATATATTTAATTATAAGCAAAATAATATTTTACTTAAATAAGCAGCTGTTGCTTCCTTCATTTTACAATCAGACAAACTCATTGCCGTTAAAAATGATACAACTTTGGGTATAAAATCACAATCAAAAAAAATTTCTGATGTAATATTACGAAATATATATTCGTTAAATGCTAAAAGATTCCCTTTTAAATGTGGAATTTGGAAAATCATTTTATAGTGCTTAAAAATGAAAAAAAAAAATAATTAAATTCATACAATATCTTCTATTTTGTTAAATATTTACACCCAAAATCATGTTCCTCTTGATAATTTTAGAATAATTATCCATATCATTAACATCATCAAATGTTACATTTAAATCATAACCACTACATTTAGCAAATAAATCAAGTATTTCAAGAGTAGCACTTAAACCATTCAATGGAATTGTGTATTTATTTAACCATCTTTGCGCAGTAACCTTTATTATAAAAAATGTTTGATTAAATATTCTAATAATTTGTATTAATTATATTATATTTACACGTGCAACTCTTGGGGTTGGATGTGTACCACATAATGTATCATATAATGAGATTTCTAGTTCTTCCTCCATATTACTGTATTTAATATCCAGATTAATTTAAGATGTATTAATATGGTATAAATGGAAGAATTCTGCAAAATATAACCTCCAATTTAAATAAATTTTTTAATTTATAGATAGATCAAAAATATTAAATAAACACTATTAAAACTTATCAATCCAAGACTATATCTTGAAATTTTGAATAAAACACTATTAAATATATATATGAAGCAACATAATAGACAAAATATTTTGTTAGAAGAAAAAGCAAAATAAACTATATGGAAAATTTGTTTCCGCACCTATTATTCATTTAATTAAATTGTATAGTCAAATTTTACTCACCACAAATCTGATAAAGGATAAACTGCTTGAATCAAGAACCACAAACGAATTAAATTGACAATGAAAAAACAGATTACTTAATGCGAACAAAAAATATTTATTTATTATTATCAAAAATAACGAAATAATGCCGTTCGTTATCAAATTGAACGGATTGATGTTACGCCTCTGGCGTAAATAAAATAATTTAATACGCCTGCAACGACACTATAGAATCTAGTGGCTTTCAACTTTAACTAAAGATGTCAAAATCAGTAGTCTGAGTTTTATTTTAACAAAACCATTTTACTGTTAAACCTAAGGCATAGATTTTTTGGAGTTTTGAAGATTGCAATTCTCATTATATAAAACGAGCCGCTAAGTGAGTTTCATACTCTTCATTATATAGATTATTTGGTTTTGAAATATATTGAGAATCAAAATGTATAATATACCTAACTCAAATTTGGTTTTTTCAGAATTTCCAAACATGATGTATGAGGATGAAGAAACAAAATTGGCAACTTGTCCATTTAATTCTGAGCATAAAGTAAGGAAAGATCGAATTGTTTTTCATATCGTAAAGTGTAAAAAAAACTACAAAGATTTTAATGTTTGCCCGTATAATGCTTCTCACTACTTTAAAACTGATTTGGATACACATTTATTACAATGTCAAGACTATGCTCGTGATCAAGCAGCAAAATGCCAATATGAAATTTATCTTAAACAAAAGAAACAACCTATGTAAATATTAAACTGAATAATACTGATAATACTGAAATAAATTTTTTTAATTTACGACTAAAATTTTGGTTTCATGATTCAAATTCTCTATAGTCTAAACTAAAGTAGTTTATTTATGTCATCTTATGTTTTGTCTCAATAATTATAATAAATAAAAATTAATAAATTTGTTTAAAAAAATACATCCTAATAACGACATCTCTATGTGAGAATATAAATTTAGATATATACAATCGTTGTTGTTTTCTCTTTCTTTCACTAAATGTCAAATTTTTTTAAAAATAAAAAGAAAAACAAGAAAAAGCGTGTGTGTTTGGGTGGTCGTTTTTTAAATGAGATAAAAATGTACAATAGAAAACAAAAATAATTAAAATACTTTGATTGTTAAAAATCGGTCAATAATTTGTTTAATTTTTTTTTATTTTTAATATAATTTTGTTTATTTGGGTTTGTATTTAATTAAATAATTTAAAAAATGTGATCATACAACAAAAAAAGTTCTATTTTAACTCTTTATGAAATAATGATCTAATATTAATTGTGAAATATTTTCTATTTCTAAACAATAATGAAATCGTAAGTATTAAATAAATAAGATAAAATAAACTTATATTTAATATTAAAATTTTATTCTTACAGTACAATATATTGGATATTAATATTAACATTGAATATAAATGTATTTTGTCATACATCATCGCCAGCAAAATTTTCACATAATACAGAAACGTCTCCAATCATTTTAGATTTAATTAATGGATCACGCATAAACTATCGTATAAGTGGTAATTAAATGTTTAATTATCCTAATTAACCAAATTCATTTCACAATTAAATGAACCATATCAAATATAAATTAGTTCAGTTATTTAGCAATATAGGAAAACTGTAGTTATTTTCTTAATCAACAAATAGTTTTTACGAAATAGTTTTTCGTTTCTCAACATGAATAGGTTATTTTTGGAACCAATTCTTAGTTATTGCGAAAACAAAATAATATATATTGATAAGAATTGTTTAGTAAAGTTCGAATTCGTATTCATTCAATACGACGTAGAAATTTTTATTTTTAATTTTTATTTCAGTCACGACTAATATTAACAATACTTAATTATATATTTTTTGTTATTGTATAGGAAAAAAAGGTAAAGGTGACACATGGTTTGAAGGAAGAGAAAATCATGGTTATTGTGTAAGATATGGTAAATGTGAACTACTTAAAAATACAACTTGTCTTGGTTCTCTATTACCGTATACTAGTACAAGCCTCGATCTTACAGATTTATATAACCAAAATCAAGTAGAACAGCGTTTATATGCTTATCAATCATTACGTCATATACCAAAGTGTTGGGCTGTTATACAGGTAATTTAATAAATAAACAAATTATATTATCTCAGCTTCCGTGTTAGAATTTTATTTTTTATAAATTAATTTTAGCCATTCCTCTGTTCAATTTTTACCCCAAAATGTGAAAAAATAAATAATAAAGAAATGGTTTATTTACCATCACAAAGTATGTGTAAAATAGCAATGGATGCATGCCGTCTATTTAATAATACTGGACATTTTCAAGAATTATTTAAATGTGATGAAAGTATATATCCAAAAAATTGCAGTAATGATGCACGTGAAATGAAATTTAATTTAACATCAAATTGTTTGAAACCATTAGTGCAATCAGATTCAACAAATAATTATTATAAAGATATTGATGGTTGTAATGTACAATGTACAGATCCATTATATACTGAAGATGAACATCGTCAAATCCATAAATTGATTGGATGGGGTGCAAGCATATGTATTGGTTTTAATGTGTTTACCATTGCAACATTTTTAATTGATTGGAAAAATGCGAATAAGTATCCAGCTCTTGTTATATTTTACATAAATGTTTGTTTTATGATGTCTTGTTTAGGGTAAGAATAATTTTCGGTGATTTTATTATTTATAATATTTATTTTTATTTTAAAATTTTAGATGGATTGCACAATTCACACCTGGCGGTCGAGATGATATCATTTGTCGTAAAGATGGTACATTACGTGCTGGTGAACCAAGTGCGGGTGAAAATCTATCATGTATTGTCGTATTTGTGCTTGTTTATTATTTTTTAATAGCGGCAATGGTTTGGTTTGTTATTTTTACATATGCATGGCATATGAGTTTTAAATCAATTGGTAAAATCCAAGATAGAATTGATAAAAAAGGATCATATTTTCATTTAGTTGCTTGGTCATTACCATTGGTGTTAACAATTACAATAATGGCACTAAGTGAAGTTGATGGTAATTCAATTGTTGGAATATGTTTTGTTGGTTATATAAATCATGGTATGCGCGCAAGTCTTCTGTTGGGTCCAATATTAGGTGTACTATTAGTTGGTGGATATTTCTTAGGACGTGGGATGCTTACATTAATACAATTAAAAATAACTAGCAAAGAAATAATATCGGCCAGAGCAAGTAATAAAATTCGTGAAACAATTGTAAGAATGGGATTATGTACATTATTTATTTTGGTATTTATTTTGGCCACATTCGTTTGTCATATTAATGAATTTCGAAATACTGATGATTGGGCGGAACATTTGAGACAGTATATTAAGTTAGTAAATTGTGTTCTTTTTGTAGTGAAATTTCATTGACATAATTTTTTTTTTATTCTTTAAGATGTAAAATATTATCAACATTTTCTGATACAGAAAATAAATGCAAAATAGAATCAAGACCAAGTGTTGCAATACTTCAATTACATTTATTATGTTTTTTTGCATCTGGAATAACAATGTCGTCGTGGGTATGGACTCATTCCACAGTTGAAGCATGGGGACGTTATATTCGAAGGTAATATTGAAAAAATATTTATTAAACAAACACAATTCTTCTTTATTATTATTATTTTTCATTTGTATTTTTTAAATGATTAATTATTTTTTCTTTTTGTTTATTTATAGAAAATGTGGTTATGAAATAGATGAACCAGTTAAATTACAAAAACATAAATTAATAGCACAAGCATTTGCAAAACGTAAGGAATTTCAAAATCAAGGGCGTTTGTCCATTAGTTTTCATAATTCACATACAGATCCAGTTGGTTTAAATTTTGATTTAAATTCAGTTGCAAGCCATGATTTTAGTTCAACATGGGCAAATAATTTACCACGTTTTGTAAATAGACGTTATGCATTAACTGGTGCAACAACATCTTCAAGTCATGGTGGGCCTCGTCGTAATTCAATGGATTCTGAAATCAGTTTTAGTTATCGTCAAGTATCTGTTGAATCAAGACGTAATTCTGTTGATTCACAAGTATCAGTTAAATATGCTGAAATGAAAACAAAAGTTGCTAGTAGAAGTCGTAATTCATCTAATAAAGGTAAAAATCGACATAGAAGACAACGTGACTTTACAACAAGTGGTAAAAGATTTACTCGTAAAGAAAGTAGTACATCAATGGAAAGTCAAATTGTTACAGCACTTCAAAAAGGAAAGTATACAGATAAAATTGGTGGATCAATTTTAATACCAAATAATCGAAGCATGAAGAGACGTTCTGGTAATGCTGGTTTAGATTCTGAACAATTAAATGTTTTATTATCAAATGGTAAATTAATTTTACCATTTTTAAATGGACAAGGCATGACAACTTCTGACGATGAAAATTGTTCAAATAAATCATTTAAAATAAAAGATTCTCGTCTTGACGTTATATTGCGCCAAGTTGCTGGTATTGGTGATATTGATAGTGATGACGATGATGAAGATTATGATGAAAAATCTGAAAAATGTAAATTGAATAGTAAAATCGATATACAGGAATATAATACAACTGATGATGAAAAAATGTGTTTAAAAAATAATCGTAAAGATTATTCCCCAAAAATTAATATTATTTTGGATGATAAACCTCAAAATCAGACAACTATAACTGGCGGTGTTGATTGTTTATCATTGAAAAATAGTAAGGATGGTGGGCGTATCAGTAAAAATAGTATTAAAAGTATAAAGAGTCGTAAATCATCAAGGCAAAGTAATCGGCGTAGTAGAAAAACATCATCACGTGGAATGAATAAAAATTTTAAAATTGATAAAAAGGAAAAGGATATAGATTTTGATGATTCATCATTTACATCATTTGGTTCTGAATTATGTCAAATTGGTGGTGGCATACAAAGCTCATTCTCTGGTATTTCTTTAACAAAAACAAATTCCCGTAACAGTAAAAGAAGTTGTGATGTTGGTATACAAACAAATGCACATGAAATTGCAACACAAACAATGTCATCCTACGATGAAAATGAGCATAACAAAAAAATAGACAATAAAAAATCAGAAACAATGACAATTGGTACAACTGAAAAACAAATTCATGATGATGATCCGGATGATGATTATACAGAAAATCATCAATTATTAGCTATAAAACGTCGTGAACCAAGCATAATAGCACGTAAACATGAGGAAATGAGTGAAACGGAAAAATTAAAAATGCTTTTGTTCCCATCAAAATAATTCAACCGAATACTCAATATAAACAATAATACTCAAAATAATTTAAAATATTTTGATTTTTTATTTTATTTTTTCACTTACTGCATTTTTATTTTGAATATTATTTTTTATTTCTTTTTAAATTCATTAAATTTAGACAGCAAAAATCATCATAGATTATTTAATGCATTTACGTGTTTTATAAACAACCAAAATATTGAATAAGGAATTTTCATTTGGATTTATAATCCAAAATTAGATGAAATTTGTAACATTAAGGCTATTTTCCTAAACCCATTTTCATCTGCCTCAAATGTGTTTCTCACTTATTACACTTTTCTCAATCTATTTTTTAATTGTTTTGCTCAGTAAACTCATTTAGTTTAATTAAATATGTGTAAATAATTACTTTTGACTGTAAACTGTTGAGTGCAGAAAAGTGATTAGAATAGAAGTACAAAACAATCTGATTAACGATTAACGAACATAAATAGAAAAAAATAAAATCACAATTCTATTATAAAATTAAAAATGAACCCACCTCAATTTTGATTCAATATTGAATCTAGAATATTAGTAATAATTTATGATGATTTTACTGTAATTATTATTAATTAAGAATTTATTTAAAAATAAGTTACATATTTAATTTTATCTTATACAAAAAAATTTTTTATTTTAATGTATTTACCTAGAGAATATCCTACCTAAATGTTACCTAGATAAAAATATTTAATAAGATGAGTAGGTATATACTTATTTAATTTTAATTAATCAAAAAAAAAATTATTTTTTGTTCAGCGACATTTTAAAGAAGAAAGAAGTCTGATTAGAACGGATTAAAGAATCCAGAAAAAAAAAAATACGAATGAATTAAGGCTATTTTAACTTAACAATAAATGAAAATAAATTTTTTCTACGATTTTTTTCTAATATGATAACTAAGTAGCTGATGTGTGTTTACTGAATCTTCAAATCTCAAGAGTATAGAAATTTAAGAGTAACCATTTAATCTATTTTGTATTTAAGAAAAAAAAAAAAACACATTAAATTTAGGTCAGATGTTACGAGTGAACAATTCAAAAGTAATTCATAATCATTTTCTCGACTGTATGGGGAAAAAAGTATACCAACATTTTATACAAATTTAATCGTTAATAATACAATAATTTTTACTGGTTTCTTTTCACATGTAGAAAAACGAATTTATATTTAATAATTTCCAATAAGTACGAAGTTAATTCTAATTAAGATAAAAAATGATGATGTGTTAACAATGTAGCAGCTATAATTTATAAATTTTTATTTAAAATATATTGTTATTACTTGGATGATAAGATCTAAACACACAGAAACACAATTTCTCTGATAATTATAAGAAAAAAAAAAGTACTTATTGAAAAAGTGCCTTTTAAAATTTTACAATAAAAATTAATATTTTTTTTTTTAACAAATAGAATTAGGTAATTAAAAAAGAGAATACTCATTAAAAAAAAAAATGATGACTTTTATATTTTATACGATTGTATTTTATTTTATTTTTTATTAAAAAATATTAATAATAAATAATAATTTGATTTTTATAAATTAATTGTTTTATTTTTTGTCCTAATTCCAGTTTGGTATATTTTTTTCTAATTTATTGAACGTATTCTTCTTCATTCTTATTGTCGAAATAATTAATTTTTATTAATAGAGTGAAACACGGTTATAATGAACTTACAAATTTCTTTGTAGTTAAAAGATTAAATTTTATACATATTTTCATCTATCACAAAATGTAACTTTTAACACTTCTTGTTATGAACAAAAAGAGAAAATCAAACGACAATATTTTATTTTCAATTCATTTATTTATATATTAAAATTTTTAATAAATTAATCTAAAATGTTTTTCCTTTTACGAAAATATTAAATTACATTTTTTATTTAGTTAATTTCTAAATTCCATTTTTTTCTTATTAAATATAAAAAAAAAAATTAAGATACTCTGCAAATCGATATTATTTTTTTTTTTACCCAGTAACGGAAATGTTTATAATTATGTCGATTTTCAGTCAATCTTGTAAAAGCCGTTGAATATATTATAATTATTATAATTTAGTTAGTATTTTTTTTTATGTCATTAAAAAGAAGTACAAAAAAAATAAACAATAATAATCTCTTCACTATATTTAAAATTTAATATTAATAATGCACACAATCCTACCTATTAATAATGATACAAATTTAAATAATAGATTTTTTATGTTTCAGAAATATTTTAGTAAATTTTTATTTAAGTAAACAGAAACAATACTAAAATATTCGTTAATAATCTTAGTATTTTGAAAGATAAAATTAATCAGTAAAATATTCATTATTATTTAAATATTTATCTTTATTAATAAAATATATTATTAAGTTTTCATTACGTCATAAATTTCGCTTATATTAAGACTGAGGAAAAATATGTAAAAAAAAAGTCAAAGAAAAGATTTGTTAGGCCGATTTGAATGTTTAATGTATTTTCTCATTTGATCATTTTTGGCATTTTAATAAATTCAATAATCAAAACTCGTTTAGAGTTAACTCTGGTAGTTATTCAAAATAAAGTAATGGGTCATAGCTGACCCATTCTAATTTTCGTTACTTCATTTACGATAGTCAACGAAAATATATAATTTTATATATTTCAGTGACACGTATTATTTTTTTAATGAAATCTTTACTATTGGTTCATTATGATTTAACAAATATTATTATACTTTTCTATATCAGAAGAAAATAAAAAATGCAAATTCATCGTAATTAACCAGAGATAAAAACCTAACATTACACGTACTCATAATTAATCCATTTAAAAAAAAAACAGAATTTGTAATCTAAATCCTATTTTTAATTTACGGTCACAATCATTAATATTATTGCTTTTGTGTTAACATTTTTTATTTATGTAATTTTGTTTTATTTATTTTTGGAATGAAAAAAATTTATTATTTAATATTTTTTTTTTTTTGCTTTCTTATCAGAAGATATTTTTTAATTAAGAAAATGAATTGAATTGAAGAAAAAATTTAATTTTGAATTTGATTACTTATTTTTCTTAGATGATGTTGGCTTAATTTGTTTCATTTCTTTAGTCCAAATTTTTCCATTTATAAAATCGCCCAATAAATATAATGAAATTGAGAATATTAAAATAACAGCAAAGAATAAAATTCTTTGTGGTAAATCTAATACTTCTAACACTGGATATACCCAGACACCAGAATAAAACTTAATTATATGAATCCAAATAAGGTATAATGCTGTAAATACTAGAAGTACTGATAAACCAAATTTTTTAGATGGATACTGACGGAATGATGTACATAAATCAAGTAAAATAAAAACGACAACGTTTGTATGAAGTACATGATTCAACCAACTGAAAATATATAAACAGTAGATTAATTATTAATTCTAATACAATAAAAAATAATTTTAGATTAGAAACATGTGTATATATTTCTTTTTGGAATTATTTATATTACCTTGGAAAGAATTCATCAAATACTTTTGGGAAAACTAATTCACGATCAATGAAAAATAATGTCCAAAAAGTTACTCCTACATTTAATGCAAGTGGAAATGCGAGTGTAGCAAATAAATTATCTTTAATTTTTCTAATTTTAGGTAATTTCTTTGCACCTAATATTTCATTGGTTCCAATGAAATCATTTAAGAAGCACACTGTGAAATAAATCGCTTGAATTATCTGAAAAAGTAAAAACAAAACAAAATATATAGTTATTCAGTAAGATGATATGAAAGTCTTAAGAGATTATAAAAATTAGTAGGTATCAGGAATAGGAACCAGTTTAGTTTTATATAATTTGTATTTACCGCATTTAGAACAGTTAAATATTTAAATTTTCCCCCAAAACTATTTCCCATTCGATGATGAGTTTCTGGTATTATTACAAATGAAAAATCATAATAGATACTATAAATAAAAGTACTTGCAAAAATAAAATGCATTAATGTACGTAAAGCAAAATATAATCCATGATTCCAAGTTGCTTGTGAATTTGCTTTCATTTTGCTTTTTTCTATACTTTTTTTAATAATTTTTATATTAACACATTCGTTTTATTCCTCTTACTATGAACACACAAAAATAACTAAGTTGGATTATGTAATTATTGTTTTTTTTTAACAATTTAATTTTAATCTAAAATGATGATGATAACAAAAGCCGAATATACAAAACAAAAAAGTACTAGGCAAAATTAAATAAAAAATAGATAGAAGATGAAACAAAAAAAACATTGGAAATAAACGCTACAAAATAAATTTATAAAACTCTACAAAGCTACAACGCTACAATATCATTTGTGCAAAACGCTACAATAAAAGTTATAACTTGATAAAATTAAAAGATATGAAAAAATTTCCTCAGTTACAATAAATTCAAAAAGAAAGATTTAGATTGAACACAAATAATATCAAGAAAATGAATTGAATTTATTCTCATTTAATGTAGAACAAAAAAAAACGGATTAATTATTATTAGAGTTTTTCCAATCATATATATATAACACTCTTCAAAGTTAGTTTAAATTAATTATTTATATTTATGTAATCTAATTATAAATAATTGTTTAATAAATAAAAATAAAACATATAGATATTTTTAGTATATCCTGAAAGATTTTATATAATATAATTAATTTAAAGCGATTAGAACACTACAAAAACAAATATTGACGATGGGGCTTTTTTTTATTCAATAATATAAGTACTATTAAAATAATCTGTAGATTTATAGATAATCGATTATAGATTAAAATAACCAATCTTTGCAATAAATTATATAATATTCAAAAATTCTCGTGCATCGAAATTATTTATAAATAAGCATACAATTTTATGACAAACTTTATTAAGTGAAAATTTTTAATAAAAAGCAAACAATAATAATGGTATGGATTTAACAAATTAAAGAATAAACTTTTGAATTATAGGAATATACAAAGGGATTTTTTTTATTATTTATATAATTAAAATAACGAATATTTTAATAATTACACACACGTGTGTAACAACAGCAATCAATAACAACAATGAACCACAATTTATAATAATAATTAATTATAATTATTGAGAAAATTAATTAAATATGACCATGACCTACAGATAACACTCGAACACCATAATTTAATAATGTAGTTGAAGTTAATAAATAATATAAATAAATTCATAGATAAAAAAGAATGGATTTATAATTTAATCTCAATTGATTTTAATTTACTTGAAATAAAACATTAGAATTTCTTACTTCAATGATCGATGACTTTTGATTTCATTGAAAAATTCTTTTTATAAACATATAAACATAATATAATACACTTTCTGTCAAGCGTTTAATTTTTCAAAATTTTCCGATACAAAATCAAATAATTTAAATTAAAACTAATTGAGTATACAAAAAGGCATCTTTAAAATCATTGAAAACACATTTTCAAAATAAACATTATTTATTATTATTATTATTATGCCGGTCAATTGATGATATATCTAAAATAACTAAACTAAAGTACAATGACTTCACATAAATAACATTTATATTATTTTGAATTAAATTAAAATATATTGTTATCATTTTATTTATTGATTGACTGATAAATTTTATTTTTTTGTATAATTCCGCATTATAATAATTTTAATTATAAGTAAATAAATACAAAGTCTATCCAGATTATGCGTCAAAGTTTACAATTTCATTTTTGTTGTAAAAAAAAAAAAAATTATGATAAAGCATATAAAACAATCCCAATTTATTTTTTAGTGGCTTTTTTTATGTTATTTTAAATTAGGCAAAAAAAAAAGATAAGAAGTTATTTTAATGTCACTTAATGCTATAAAATAATAATAATAATTAAAAATGTCTTAAAACTGAGTAAAACTTGACATCAGTATAAAATGTCGACAATCTCTGTCCTTGAATCACAACACAATTCATTGAATTCCTGAATGCAAATGGAATTGTCTAATATCTAATAATTGGATGAACTATCTATCTATCAGGTCAAAGGTCTTCATTAAATCTATAATATTAATACAGAGGTTTTGTATGTAAAATTTTGTTTTGATTACAAATAGCAATCGAACAATTTTCTCATTTGAAGCGTTCATTCTTCATTCTTGCATTTTGTGGGTCATCATAATTGATTAATTAAAAAAATTGGACGAAACCAATGAAATCAATTTATTAATTATATGAAAATTGAAATTTAATTAAAATAATTGTTAACACTAAATTTGTGTGTGCGTGTGTGTGCTTAGGTATATAAAATTAAAATTTCTTGAAATGAGAAAAAGAAAGACAATAATTGAAACTGATTATATTCTTACTAACGTTATTGAATCAGACATTCCATAAGTCACATATTTTAATTAAATTTTTAAATCCAACCAATACAAAACTATTTTTAGATGAAAAAATAAAATCCGTCGTTGTATCCGTTAATTATTTAATTTATAATTTTTCTAATTTTCTTCAAAAACTCATCATTTTTTTTAATTCCCAAAAATTAGAACGAACAGAAATAAATTGAATTAAACAAAAATGTAAACAGAAAGCAAAAGCAAATTATTATTTATTGTGTAAAATAATTAATTATTCATTATTCAAAATATAGCAAAGCGACTTTTATACAAGAACCAAAAAAAAAGCGATAATTATTTTTATTTCATAAAACCCAATTAATTCATTTTTAATAAAACAAATTTGACGAAAAAGGGAAATAAATTCCAATTCACCTTGATCAAAATTTATATAATAAAACAAAAATAATATTTTCGCTCTGACTCATTTTAAGGAATTCAAGAGAAAATGTGAAATATTCAACCAAAAATTTATATTTGTTTATTTTTTTTTTTTCGAACAAACAAAAATATAATTTTAATATTTTATATTTCAATTTTCTTAAGTGAAAAAGAAAAGTAACGAAAAATAT
Organism: Pedicia rivosa; assembly: GCA_963082725.1. Lineage (NCBI taxonomy): Eukaryota > Metazoa > Arthropoda > Insecta > Diptera > Pediciidae > Pedicia > Pedicia rivosa. The sequence continues at coordinate 33,112,278 of OY720154.1, forward strand.
TATGAAAAATTTAACAAAATTGATTTTTTTTTTTATGTTAAATTTTCTTTCTTCATTTTATTTTTTGTTTTTTGTCTTTTTTTTTTCAAATCAAAAATTATTCTGAATTGATTAAATATTTTCACAATTTAAAAGTAATGGGGGAGAAAAAAGAATTAAAATTTCTAGAACTTTAATTAAATTGTAATGAATTTTTAATGAATTTAAAAAAAAATATTAAAACAAACCAAACACCACCAAGTGAGAAATTTTGTTTTTCCAGCTGTATCCACAATATCATGTTTATAAAGTTTAATTATTAATGTTTTTGGTATTATCACATAATTCCAATCAAAATAAATAGCATAATAATATTGAATAACCGCAATTAAATGCCATATTAATAAAAATGTACGTGATTTATATAATTCAAATTTTGTCATTTTTATTATTTATTTTTTGATTTCAAATTTCAATTTATTATTTTGTTGTTTAAAAACACGAAACTTTTGTTTGTTCAATATTATCTTTTTCTTTTATTTAGAAATTCAACAATAAACTATATTCACTTTTGCACAAATAAAAGACAGTCACATAATAAATATATTTAATAGGGAATTATAAAATTAAGATTAAGAAGAACAGCGAAAAAAAAAAACAATATTAATCCGCGCGTTCCAATTCCCACTCTATAAAAACACAAAACCAAAAACAACAAAAACAGCACAAAAGTTTAAAGTTCAGTATAAGAAGAAAATAAAAACAAAAAATCGAACAACAACACAGAATATTCTTCTGTTTTTTCTTTTTTGGAACCTTTTTTTTTTCTTTATATTTTCACATCGATCGAAATTACAAATGTTGTTTTTTTTTTTTGCCTTCACACAGAATAAATGTATTAATAATAATGTTGCTTTAGAATTAATTTAATTCTTTTTAAATTATTTAATAGAAAATTCCAATACGTCTCCTTTAATATATTGACTGACGGAAATTTTAATTTTTTCAAACTGAAACTTTTCTATATTTTCTTTGACGAAGAGATGATTAACGTGAAACACGCTGATATGTTCTGTTATATTATCCCCTTTTTATTATTTCGTTTTGTTTTGGTTTTTGTTTTTTTTTTTTTGCTCTGTTATAATTTTATTTATTATATTTTTGATTAGAAAAATGTAGAGACGTCGTTATAATTTAATTCTGAAGGTACAGAGTGTGATGATTTATTTGTTAGAGAAAATTAATTGTTTTAATAAAAGAATACGGTGAAGGGTAAAGTGTGTTGTAAATATTTTTGGACATAAAAGATAAGATAATAAATTAATTGGGTCAATATGAATAAAAATAGAAATTATTAATTATTTTTAGAATTAATTTAAATTCAGAAAAAAAATGCCAATTAGAAGTTTTTTTTATTGGTGAAAACGAAATGATTAAAGTGACTAATTGATGAATGTCTGTTTCATCAGAGCAATAAAAAATGTAAACTAAAATAAATTATAATTTCTTATCAAACTTTATCTATCGTCAGATAATGACAAAAAACAATTTTTTTTTTGGTTGCAGAATTTGATAAAAATAAACAGTGTTTTGATTTATAAAATGATTTTAAAAAATTCAACAAGGAGACAAATTAACTGAAACAAAAAAAAAAAAAGAATGAAAAATTCTCACTGGAATTCACTTTACTGAACGTTTGTTTATATTAAACCTAATTTATCTAATAAATTATAAACCAAATTATTTGTATTGCCATTCAAAAGAATTCACATTGAATTCTTTTCTATTTATAGAATTTAAATTGTTACATTTCAATTCATTATCTTCTTCATCTTTTTTTTTTTTGTTTTGTTCTAGTTTTGTTTACATTCATAAAAAAAATTTAAGAGAATCTGGATCGCCTAAATAGCAAAAAAAAAAAGAAAAATACAAAATGAGTTTTGTTTATTTATTACAACAGATAATGAGATTATATATAGGTAAATTGTGATTACGAAACAATTTACGATTTATTTTGAAAAAAATAAAAATATGTAGACAAAGATTAATGTTAATTAGTTAAATTTTATATTAACAAAATATAAAATATTTTGATGATATTTAAATTTATCTGCGGAACAAAAATAATACCAAATAATAATAATTTAAATCATTTTTAATCAAAATTATTTGTCATTTTTATGTTGAAACAAAAACTGAAACAAAAAAAAATGGTTTAGGTATTTTTTTTTTTTGTTTTTTGCAAAAAAAAAAATAATCATTCGTAATGTGATCTTGTATTTTTTTTTTCATTCTTTGTAACAATATTATAATTACGGATTGTATAAGGTGACTTTTGAAAAATATTATTCAATATTGTTGTCTATAATTAAATTAATTCTTTTATTATTTTTTTTTTGCATTACTCGCATTACTGAAAATGAAAATGTTCTAATTATTTAATTATGTTTTTCAATTATTCAATTATATTTTTTTTCACATACAAAATTAAATTTAAAAAGTACGATAATATTTATACTGACAGGCAAATTTAATCATTGTTATTTTTAATTATATTCTATCAGAATTATTGATGCAATCAATTCACATCACAATAAAAATTTATATTCATTCATAAGTATACTGTAACAATTTAGTACTTATTATTAGTGATTGTCATATTTTGTAATATTTATACTGAAAATACATGAACGGATTGAACTACATCTTTTTCTATTCTATGAAAATTAATTCTTTAAACTTTTGGAGAAAAATTATAAATTATCACTAAACTTGTTTTCATCCAAATATTTTTACTGCCTCTGTACAATAATACTCGATTATGTATGTGTTTTATCCATATTAAATTATTATTCTTATGTGTATTCAACAAAAAAACAAAAAAACTTTGTAGGTGAAGGATAAAAAAACCTCCGCTCTGTCTGTAGACAAACAGTCAGATATTATTTTTTTACCCCCGTTTCTAAAAATCTGTATTTGTGTGAGAATGTTTTTTGTATGTATGCATAAAAGAAATCAATATATTCAGCAGCTGATATTATAAGATGTGATGAGTAAGAATTGAACTTTTGGTGGGAGGGAAAGTTAGTAATATTAAATCATGATCGTTTAAAAAATATGTAGAATAAGTGCGGTACATTACTACCTTTAGAAAGGACAAGTCAATCTGAAATATATTTATTTGTGAGAGTAACATATTTATGAGAAATAAATGATTCCGCATTTTAGTAATTAAAAATCATAACATTTTTAGTGTTTTAAATTCAAAGAAATTTAAAAAATAGAAATAAAATTAAAATCTATAAATATAGAAAATATTCATTTAATTGAAATTTATTAAATAATCAATATACTTAATACAAGTTTTAATACGTTAAGTATTTTTATAAATTCTTGCTAAGTGATCACTGATAACCACGATTTCCACTAGTAGTAAATGTTTTATTACAAAAGTGGTTACCTTATCAAATGTAAAAAGAAATTTATAAATAAGTTCAAAAATTATATTAAAGAAATAATAACCAATATATCTATTTACATATGTTTTGTCAGTCTGATGGTAGACAATACTTTAATGCACATTTTGCAGACGATTTTGCTCTAAAAAAAGTTTTTATAAAATAACAAATACAGTGTAGCTTTATTTACAATCCGTAATGTGTCTTTTAAAATATTTATGTGAATTACATGAATGAATTACATTAAAATTGTGCATTTTTAAAAGTACCGATTTCTCATATAAAAGCTATTATATAAATAATAAAATCATCTTTTCAGCTTTGAGTTGCTAAAAAATAAAAAGTCCACGGATAAGCATAAAAGTTGTTCATATCCGTTCTCATTATTTTGTTACTTGTTGTAAAAAAAACATTTCTGGAAAAAAGCAAACATATAAATAAAACAAATTATTTTTAAATGAATAGGTTTTCATTAATTAATTTAGGTATTTAATAATTTTTTATAATTTTTATTATTGTTTTTAATATAAGGCAGCATGAAAAATTTATTCCCCCCACTTAACCCTACAATTTTCCCTAACTGTCAAAAGTGTGGCTGGCCGCTGTCAAATCAAAAGTGGTGTATTTTTCGAGATTTATTTCGCTATTATTATTATTATTATTGTAAGATTACGTTTGTTTAAATTAAATGACATAATTGTCTGTATTCATCATCTTTACATTTATAATAAAAATATGATTGAAGATTGACATTAAAATTTGTAGCTAATATTTGTGTTTCTTAAGAATCAGGAATTACGGGAAGAATTGATTGGATTATCGACACAAGTGAGAATGATTGCAACACCAAGAATATGTAGATATAAAACATTTTCAACCTGATGATTATTATATAAGTAAAAACAAAACATATATTTATATCCAGGTCGAGGTCGTCTTCAATTTTTGAAGATATTCATGGCAGTAAGATTTGCTTAGATGTTTTATAGCTATTGATTAATTTTCATTTTTTTTTATGTAGAATAAAAATTCCCGCCAGACTTGAAGAAATACTTAATACGCCAGAAAATGAGTTGTAAGTTTATGTTAGATATTTTTTTTAGTTCAATGAACTAAAAACAACCAATTTGTTTCTTTTAAGCACGAAGGAATTTTCTCAATTTACGATGAAACTAATTGCATTTCACTTGCAAAAAAAAATTGAAAGCTTCGTAGATGTCATAGTTTACTACTTATAATTTAGTTATATCATGAAATTCGTAACTAAGTACTGTGATTTTTTTAGATAACACAAGATCTATGCTATTATCCTAGATTTGTCTGCAATGTGAAGACTCAATAAAAACATTTATAATGTTACAAAATAAAAATATTGTGTTGATCGAAAAAATTCAACACGTGAATATTAATTCTGAGTCATAATAGTGAAAAGGAAAAACCAATACATAAATGCGAGGAATGTGGAAAAGTGTTCTTCGGGAACATGAAATACTTCACACATCAACTACTACACCTTCGAATGTGATAAAAAATTTCAGCAAAAGACAAGACTTTCAAGGCATATGAATTTTCACAAAGAAGAAAATAAAATTATATAGCCGACAGTTTCATTCTATACAAAATTTAAATAGCTTGTTCATGGACTATCGAAAAAAAGTGTTCTGAATGTAATAAATTATTAAATACAGCTAGTGGGTTGCGTAGTCATTTTTTAAGACATAAAGGTATTAGATACTCATGTGATCAATGTGATCTTTCATTTTCTGGTAAAGACTCGCTGTAAACTCGTAAAAAATCTATACACATGGGAATTAAAAATTATAAGTGTGTTATTTGTGGAAAAGAAAATTTTAATTCATATAACCATAAACAACATGTACTGTCTCATTTTTTGTTTATCTTCTGTTTTATCAATAATTTGATTGATGTTAATATATTTTTACAATTCAACAGGTAAAAACCCACACGCATGTGAAATTTGTCATAAAAAATTTACACAGCGTTCTGTACTTTTAGCACACTAAAACACATAATAGACATTAAAACACATAATACAGATTACTACCCATTTCGCTTACGATGTTCAAGTGGTCGAATCATTCACGAAATATCGGATATTATGTAAAAAAATATTAGCAATCAGAAAAATACACACACAACACATTAAAATCCACGGGGAAAGGAAAAATATGTTTGTCAGACGTGTGGCAACGAATTTACACGAAATAGTAATTTACTTGTTCATAGAAGAATAGTTGTGTACTACACAACTATTTCGATGTTTAAAAATCCATTGATAATGGATTATGAAATAAACTTATAGTGTATATAATAAGTGATGGGAATTTTTAAAAAATAATGGATTAATGATTAATCAAACCCTCGTTCCGGTACTAAAACTACTGATAAGTCTAATTAATCGTAATTTATTAATCAAGTGTCTTTTTTTAATAAGAGACAACATTTAATCGAATATAATCGAAAAACGATTAATTGGTCTATAATGGAATACTAAAAGACTTACCTCCACGTGGTGTATTCTGGGTAACGCTAAAAAGTCTATATTTACCTATTTTTTTACAAAATTTACCATTAATTAAACTGGTTTATCTTAATTTCAGGTAATTTATTTCAAGTTATATTTAATTACAATCATTATTTTTATTAAGAATACATTTTTTTTATAGGGAACTTTTTTCACATCTTTTTATACAATTAATATTATTTCTTTGATTATTGGGCATATAAAACAGAGGATTATAAATAGATTTACTATTTTTATTTGAAATCTTCTTTTTTTGGTTTTCAATATTGTTAATTTCTTTCGTAATTACTTAACTTTGCTAAGTTGCAGAGGAAAATAACAATTTATTTGAAAAAATTCTTTTGAAAATTCATTATGAATAAAATAGAAATCTACGTGTTATGTGGATTAAAATAATGAGGTCTTGCTGCAAATTTAATAATAAGATTTTTGAATTTATGAATTAATTAATTTTCTAATGAGCGAGATTTTTACTTTGTGATTAAAATAGGAAGGAATATTATTATAGGAATTAGTTTATAATTCTTCTTTATACGTTACATGCTAGAAATTATATAATATTACTGATAATTTTGATTATGCAACAAGAATCCTCTAGAATCAAACTAAAACTGGAAATATATTAATCTTTCCCTTTGCTCTTCAAGTGATTTTGCAGGAAAAACTCTATTTTTTTCTTAAAAAACGGAAAATATTCAACACGCACAATTTTTGAAATAAATTGAAATTAAATGATTTTATTTGTTCAGTGAGATTCAAAAATATTGAATTTTAGCTTTGTCACTTCCATTAAAATTTGGTATTGGGTTGAAACCTCCGCGTGGTAGGTCCACCGTTGTCTTAAATGATCCTGATAAGTTGATACCAACACACATTCATAAGCACATATAAAATAATTGTGTGTCTGCTAAATATTTTTTCATCATTCTTTATTTTTTCATAAAAAAATCCAATTATTATTAGAAAATTCAAATTATTTGTTGATTGTGGTCAATTCTTATTGTTGCTATGAGCGATGCACATAGATTTTGAAATTGATAACAGAATCTTAACAATAAAAACAAAATTGTATTTTGAATAAAGAAACATCACAAATTCTCCTTATTTTTTCTTATTTAATAAGAAAATACACAAATTTTATTTTCATTATTTTCCAATGGCCAAAAATAAAATATATGTTGCTGAAAATAAAATTCTTTATTTATGAATCAAATAAAATATAAAGTTACAGATGAGAAAAAAATGAAGATATGAATTTATTTGATTGAACCAAATATAAAAAAAAAATGAATAAAAAAATTTCTTTAAATTCATCCAATTAATTTACTTCTATTGACTTAGAGGGTTAACTCTTTCCTTTTAATAAAAACAAAATGTATTAACGCAAACAAAAAAATTAATAAAGATTTACAATTAAAACCAAAAGGAAAGTATTAATTGTAAAAGTTATATTTTGCAATCAATATTAGAACATTAATTAAAAGAGTTTCAACTTAATTCATCTTTATACACCTAATAATCAGCTTTCGTTTAAAAACAATAAAACTGATAAGTAATGAAACCAAATCTAAAAATTTCTTGTAAAAGTTTCTTGTACAAAGAGATAAACAAAAAACTTTTTGTCAGGAAATCAAAATCTATAAGTTAAAGTTTTTATTGGTCACCTAAAATAATCAATTAAAAAAAAAATTACTATAAAGAGAATCATATCTTTCTGATTATTTTTCTTTTCCACTTTTTATTGACTTTTTCTCAGTATTTATTTATATATACAATTAATTGAAATACAATCAAAATATTTCACAAAAAAAAAGAAAAATACAGAAAACAGGAAAATTTCCTCAAACCCAATAAAAACTTTCTATCCCATAACAAAAAATATAATAAATGAGAATAAAAGTGAAGAGAATGAGTTAATATATTTTGATACGGGAAATCCTATTTAATTCCAATAAAGCCTAAATTTGAAATGTTATTAAAGTTTATTTTCTTTTTTTGTTGTTGCTCTTGTTGTTGTTCTAAATAAATAAATTAAAATTTTAATTCAATAAAAATATGTTTGGTTTGGGGGTGATTTTTTTCCATAATATACTTTTGTTAATTTCAGGAAAGTTTAAAAAAATTCTTTAAACTAGAAAATACAGGGCAACAATAAAAACAGTCGAGAAGTAAAAAAAAACGGAATGAAAAGAATTTTTAATTTAAATAGAAAAGAATTATTTTAAATATTTATAAAAATTTCCTCATCAAAGATGATCGTATATTGGCTGAATTGATTGTTCGAAACAAATCTTTGTTGAACGTCTTTTTAATCTTTCAAGTATATTAACTGGTCCTGAAAAGGAATTTTTCCTTTTGTTAATTAGCTTAGCATGACATTCAACTGATTATTTAGCAACACACAATGAAAAGAATTTCATTTTTTCATCTTAACTTTAAGACATCCTTTGTATATTTTTTCATTGCTTTAGATTTTCGTTTCTTTTTGAAAAATTTAGAAAAAATTTCCTTTACAAAAAAAAAAAAAAAGGAAACCAAAAAAATCTTCTTTACCCAAAGTCCAAATTAAATAACTCAATCATTTAATGTTACATTTCATATACAGATTTTCAAACTCTTTGATTCTTTTATTAAAATGAGCTTTAAAGCTTTTTCGTTCTTATTGTTGTTGCCTTTTTATGTTTTTCTTTTTTCTTTTGTTTGTTTTTTTTTTTGTCGGTGTGAAAAGAGAAAATGTCCAGAACACAAATGTTTACATTTTTCTTTTGAGGTTTTTCAATGAAAGGAAAGTAAAAAAAAGGTCAATTGTTGTTTGAGTTTTTTCAGCTTTTTATAAACAAATTACATTTTTTTTGTGTGTGATTTCTACCCTGGTTTACTTTTGGGAGAAGTTATTTTGGGAACACTTGTGTTGTTGTTTATGAAAAATGAAATTATCAAATTTTTCTTTCATGAAAACAATTAAGACGATTATTAATTATGAACATTTAAAACTGAATTAAAATAAATTTAAAATTCTTCCCAATAATCAGTTTTTCAAAGATTTCTTGATAGAAATGAAAATTTAATTCAAACCGGAAGAATTGACTGGAACTGATTAATAATTTTGGTTTTTTATAACATAACGACTGATTTTTAGTCCTGTGGGTTATGACAGAAAAATAGAATTCCAAAATTATGATTGTTCAGAGTTTTACCTTTATTTTTTTTTTAGTCAATAGAATGAATTAATTGAGTTCTGTGTAAGATTCTTGTGTAAATAATTCCTATAAATTTGTGCACGTAATTATTAGAGAAAAAGTGGAATGTTCAGTTTCACAAAATCTTTAGAGATCCAATAAAAAAAACATTGCACCCTTTCTTCAATGGTTCTCATATGGTGTCATCTATTTGACTCTTCTCCAGCAGACTTATGGGTGAAGAAACTTCCCAGTAAGTTAGTCTAATAAAATTTCAATAATAAAAATTCAAATGAAAATAAAAGAAAAGACATTCAACTTTTATCAATATAATTTAATATTTAATATTCTTTTGTTTGTTTCTTGTTTTATTTATTTCTTTCTAAAGATTATAAAGAATGAAAAAACCAAAATTCCAGTCTTTTTGTTTTTTGTTTTTACATTTATTTATTTATTTTTTTTTTGTTTCTTTTTCTTTTTTTTTTTACACCATTTAATTAATTGAATAAATTGAATAAAGTTTCTATATAGAATATATATTTATATACTTTTAATTATAATATAGATTAGTTGTAATTTATTTGTAAATTATTTTTTCTTAAGAACCTTTTTAGATGTGACCACTCCCTCTCTTGTTTTGTTTGTTTTTTTTTTCGTGTTCTTAAATTATTTTTTTTTACTCTCGGTAACTTTTTATTATCTTAAGGTGTTTTTTTAAAGTGACGTCACAAATATATGGTTGTAATGAGAGGTTTACATCAGATGTACGTAATACAATTTAAATTTAATTTAATTCATTCTTCCATTACAAATATTTATGATCTGTCATTGAAATTTATTTCGAAGAACTTGCAAAGGATAATTTATTTATTTGTCGTAGTAGTTTTTATATATTTTTTATACATTATAATTTTTATTTTAATTGATTTTATTTATAGTCTGAATGGATTTATATTTAAATATTCCAATCTAAAAAACATTTTTTTTTTTTCATTTATTTTGGTTTTATAATTCACTTTCACAACTGATCCTATATAATTTTTGGACCAAACTTATGTAATTTTCCGACAGAGAATAAAAAGAAAATAATATTACATCACTCAATAATAATTAATTAAGTTTTTTTTAACTAATTAGTGTCAGCGTATAAATTCATGTTGACTCAAATGAAGTGAAAATTATGATCACTAAAGTTCAATTAATTAAATAAATTTGTAAAATTTTAAATGAAACTCTGCAATAATACTGTTTGACATTCTTCAAAATAAAACATAATCTTTCTATTCTACATACAGTTTATAGTAAATAGTCCTATAGATGAGAAATTAATTCATGAAATGTACTTTGATATTTTAATAAAAATTTATGAAACTAAAAGTTGTTGTTTTTATTTAAACTAAATTATTTGTGAATTTCTATTCAACATCTAATAAAAATCATTTGAATAATTATTGTAATTTGTGTTATAAAGAGATATTATTAAGATTACTGTCATTTATTTGTTCAGTTCAATGATAATGTTAATAGCAAATAAACTTTTTGTGTTAAAGAATAAGTTTCATAATTTAATGGAGTCCAACAACAAAAATATCATTTTTTAATTTTTTTCTTTTCTTTTCTTTTGGCACACAATTATTTTATTTCTTGTTGACAAACGTTAATTAAATTAAAAAACAGATTTAATTAGTTGAATAATTTTCATTTAATTAAAATTTTCTATTTTTAAAAAATCATGACAAAAATGTAACGATAATTATTTTGAACAAAAAAACTTTTTCTGTCTTTCAATTAATTCAACCGCAAAAAAGTTAAAAAAAACCAATGGTTTAATTTTTTGGTTTTTGTTTAAAATTCATCATCAATCATCAAGATTAAAATAATTTATAATTAAATTAATTAATTAAGAAAAAAAGGTTTTTATTCTGAAAATAATTCTCTTTCATTTGTTTCAAATTTTAAACGTATAATTTTTATTAAGAAATTGAGAAATACAAAAAAAAAAGTGTCAGAATTTATTATTTTTAATGAAAACGAGAATTAAAAGAAAATAAACGTAAAATTATAATCATTTTGTTAAAAGTCTATGATTAAGAAAGTTAACTTTATAATCCAGCTATATAAAAGTTACAGGGAAATAATTATTCTGATTTTTATATTTTTCATTTCATTAATTGGAATTTCTTCAAATTAATTAATTTTTCAAAATAAACAAAAATATTCAATTACCGAATAAGAAATAAAAGAATGTCAGAAAAGGAATATAATCGCGGTTTACTTTGTAGAACTAAATTATTACAGATGACTAAATTTAATTTCATAATGCAAACAAAAGTTGTGGTAAGTTTTCTCACACAAAAGATTTTGCAAATCATCATATTTTTTTTCTTTCTGTTTTTATTTTAACTTTAAACAATTTTTTATTTTGTTTTATTTCTTGTACAAGAAAGACTAAATCCGTGGCATTGAAGAATGTTAAATAAGGAGAAAAGTTATTACCAATTTTTAATGAATTAAAACTTTATTAATTTATATTCATTAATTTATGTTGACTTGAAGGAGAAAGTTTCATTTACAGATTACACATTTTTTATAGTTTTTAATTTTAAATTTATTAATTTCCATTAAAAGAATTTCATTTTAATGCCAATCAATAATTTTTGGTTTTTTTTTCATCATCATTACGAGCAGAAATTACAAATATTAAAGGATTAAATATTTTATTTACAGAATTTTTAGGAGATTTTCTTTTATCATCAATTTATAAAATAAAAATATAAATTTGACATAAATTATATAGAATTGTCGTCTGTCGTTTTGTTTATAAATTAAATTAAAAAAAAAAAAATCATTAACATTTCATTAAATTGTGAACTTAATTTTAAAATAAATAAAATAAAATTATTTATTTGATTTAATAAAAATCTTAACCCAAAAATCTAATATTTGTGAAAATAACTTTTGCTGGACGTTTTCTATTACAAAATTTAACTTGTTTTTGTTGATTTCCATTACGGTTCTCGTGAAGACCAACTAAAAGTTTAAAAACATCTTCTCGACTTGGTACACAAAGGTATCTTGAATCTGCCTCATATCTGTTAATTTATAAATAAATATTAAATTCAATAAGTTCAGTAATAGAATAATTTATACGTACGTTGTTCGGTTTCTTGAATTTTGTCGTTTCCATGGGTATCTTCTGTAGTAACGACCAGAACGTTTATTAACACCTAAAATTGATTTTGGTTCTTCAACATAGACAACAGGAAGTGGTCCATTTACAGAATCCTTTGTAATCAAAAAAAAAGAAGTCATTTAATAAGAATCCTATAGAAATTAAATTAAATTTTATAATATTTTACCTGTAACATTTTCATTAAATAAGCAGATTTGATTGCAATGTCTTCTTCAGTTTTTATTTCTTCAACTAATTTTCGATAAATATCAGTGTCAGTGTCATCACTATCAATTTCATTTGATATCTCATTATTTTCCGAATCATCTAAATTTGAAATAATCGGATCTGGCTCATAAGATGATCCCAAGATATCTATATTTAAAACAAAGAATGAAACTGATTTGAATTAGGATTATAAACGGATTAAATTTAATTTAATCTTCTGAATTTTGGTTTATTCTGTAGACAAATTCTTCATATAATTTTCAATTATAATTATTAAAACGTCCACTAAAATATTCAATCTTTTGATGGAATCTTATTCTATTTAGAAATTTGAATTGATTTAATCAACTCCTCTGTCTGACCTATATTCGTCATTACTTTCTATTCGTAGGAAACATATTTTGATTATAATCCTTTCTTTTTTTAATAATGGAATTCGACGTCTATCTACCGGAATTACTATTTGTAGCCACAATATCTATACATTCACTCATTTACATCATTTCTGTTAACAAAAAAGTCAGTACAGAATTTATATAAAATGAATAATACATTTTTACATAGTTGATCAATCACAATTTTATACTTTATATATAAATTCTAAAAATAAATTCAATAAAATCTTCTTCAATCTACACTTTTATTATCATCAACTTATTTTAAATATTTATAAAAGTTAATCAACAATTTTAAAAAATAAACACAACGTTTTACGTTCATTTTCATACGTCCTTAATTAATTTTATAAATTGTTTTCACATTCAGCTTCTTTTTTTCTTTTTTTTTTTGTTAATCTTTGATCTTTTATTATTTTTGTCTAAATTAGGTTTTTTTTTCTCTGTTATGACGTTCACAGAAAGAACAAAAAAAAAAAATATGCAAAATTCATTCAGTAAATATATTATCGCATTAAAGATTTACGTTTTTCGATTACGTTTATTAATTTTTTTAAATAAATTTAATGGATTTTTTTTTTATACTTTTATTTATTTTATGATTATGAATAAAGATTGTTATTAATTAAAGATATAATATACGAGTACAATAAAGATAAATTGTTTATTCTGTTAATTAATTTGATCAGACATTTTCAATCAATCTTTGAATATTGGAAGATGGTAAAAAAAGTTCATGAGATTAAGCAGAAATTCTGTTAAGCTTAAGATTTAGATAGGAAAATTAATTAAAATTTATTATAATTAAATTTATATTTTTTCAAATGTCTAAGAAAATTGTACTCGGTAGTTAGGTTCTTCTACACTGCAGTGTAATCCTGTAAAACGAGTACCGTGTGTAAATCAAGAGATAAATGAATTATTTAGGACGCATTTTTTTTTATTTTGAACAAAATTTATAAAATTTATTAATGCGAAATATCTTTTGTCTACCAAAATGTTGCTAAAATCAATTTATGAGTTTGATCAAATTAAAAACAATTAGAATTTATATGAGTTCGTAAGTGACGAATGAAAGTTCAAACTTTTAATTTTATTAAATATTTTAATCGATTTCATTTTTATTTTATAGAAATTTTTTATTTAAAATTCTTCATTAAATTTATAATTTTAATCCGTTAAGAAAATATGAAATTGTCATGATGAGTGGATGACTGATTATTCTAACATCTAAATGCAGACGGTAGTCACTACAAACATTTTTTTTTCTATTTCTCCTGAACGAGCCACCTATACTTAAATCATCCCCTCCTACAGTATTTTGGAGGAGTTGATTGCATTTTAGAAGAAAACTTTTAGTGGATAACGAAAAATACTAAATTACGTCAATTTCAAATGGATATTTTTATGCAAATTTATTAAATGTAAAGTAATGGATATTTTTTTTCGATTTTATTACGTTTTACATCTCAACATACAAATGTGCATACAAATTTTTAACTTTCTGTCGACCGTCACTTCAGGGGGAAAAAAAGAAGAAAAATTCAAGAGGAAAATCATCTACCCAATATAAAAGGATGTAATATATAACATCCCATCAAGTAATTTCCTGTTTCTACCTATTTCTTGTCATATATAAAAATGAAATTGAAATTGTCTTGTTTCTTTCCCCTTTGGTTTCGTTATTGTTTTTTTATTTTTATTTTTATTTTGTTTTTCGGTACAATGAGCTCAAATAAAACATTATTTTTATCCAAAGTGTAAAGACTTTAATGAAAAAGTAGCAAGAGTTTTATGTTAACCAGATGCTTTCGTATTTTATAAATAAATTCAAATTTTTAAAATGCGTCTCATCAAATGATAAATAGAAATATTAGGAAGTGAAATTGTGTTGTTAGAAATGGTTAAGTTTTAGGTAATCACATTTAACCATCTACAACAGGTTAACCACCAAAATTTCAAGGCTTTTCATATTAAACTTTTTCTTAGTACTTTATTCTTTATGAGCCAAATTTAAGTAATAAAAGTCCATAAAATGATGAAAGTTAATTACTTGTAATTCTGTGACATCAGTTACAAAATAAATGAAATCATTTTTTTTGTTTTATATTAAAATAGAGAACTTTCGATTTTCTTCTTAATAATTATTTATGTAACATTTTTAATATTTGCTTAAGTTGAAAATAGAAAACTCATCATAAAAATATTGAAAATCTTATAAACGTTAATCTCATCAATGTCTATAAAATATATTTCCTATTATAGAAATTTTTGTAATTATTTTATGAATATTGAACAAAATCCAATTGAATTTTATGTCAAAAATTTAAAAGTTATCGTAATTTTTCAATTTCAAAAAAATTAAATTGTGTTTCATTTTTTTATATTGGCGTTTAACGTAAGATCTTAGACGTTTAACGTTAAAGATCTTAGAATATTTAGAAATTACAATGAAGATAATTTTATTTGTAATAAAAAAAACTAAAGTAATGAGCAGAGTATTAAAATTTATAATAAGAAAATATCACGGTATAAAATGAAAGAAGTCAGTAAAGTTAAGTAAGTTTTAATAAAGTTTACTGAAATTAAATAATAAAGGAAAAAAATAAACAGGTAAGCTTCTTGTAATTAGTTTTAGTTTATAATTAGATTTTTGAACTGAATTTTGTACACAATATTTTCTAGTAAGGTAAATAACAGATTTAAAGTTAAAACTGAAATATAAAATTAATTATCCTTTTAGACTTAGATTCGATTTAGGAATTGTAATTACTGATTACTGATTTCTCTATTCTCTATTCAAGGAAATTCGAATAAATATTTAGTAAATTTTTGATTTTTGATTTTTAATAGAAATTGAATGGAAGAGAATTTAAAAATTTATTCAATCAATTTAATTTAATTTTAATTTTTCATTGGATTATTTCTAAAAAAAATTGTAACATTTCGTAGTTAGGAAAAATTTACTTTATTTTTGAAAATTCGAATGGGATTGAATTTTTTTTGTTGCATTTAAGTGAAATTTTAAATTAAAAAATAAAATGAAAGAAAACGAAAAAAAAAATAGAATGAAAAGCTTTAGAGTAGATTAACAATAAAGTAAAGGGGTTGTTGTTGTTTCGATTTAAAACGATTGCAAGAAATTCCAATGTAAAACTTTAATCGATTTCAATTTGATTAGAAAAGTTACATCATTTTTTGGTTTGTTATTCGAACAATTTTTTTTCTCTTTTCAAGATAGAAAAAGACAAATTTTACAAAATTTAAAAAGTTATGTGTAATGAAATTAAAAAGATTTCATGTGTGTTCGTGTAAATTTTTTTTTTGGAATAAAATTAACGATCTAAATAAAAATATAAAATATAAAAATATACCTACACGCTTTTTACGTTCTTTAACATGAATATACAGGATTTTTATACGTTCTTTAACAATAAGATATTAAATCATTCAAATGAATTCTTAACTGTCAATAGAAAATTTTAAGTTCAAAATGTTCATTCATTAACTTTATGTTGAAAAATGTTTTTTTTTTGTGTTTTGATTTTTACAACAAAAATTTCATTTCTATTTTAATCTTATAAATTGACTCTTGAAAATTGACTTTTGAAAATTATGACTGAAAGAATTTTGTATGTTTGTTTGTATTTCAATTTTTTATTAACCTAGTACATCAACGACTAAGGTTATTAGTAACTAGGAGACCTACTATTTTTGAGGTGGGTTCTGAACCACCTAGCATCTGCACATGCATTTTTAATTCGATTCGGCGCATTGCCAGCTCTTAGGAACACATGCAGATTTCCTAAGAAGAATCGTTCGGTTAAAACCTTATTCTGCACACCAACCGAGGGTCATAGATGTTATTAATCATTGCCCACTACTTTATGTATGTTTAGTACATAATTAGCCGAATGAAAAATTCCATCCCGCCTCGGTCGAGATTCGAACTCGGTACCTCCCGCTCCAAACGTCAGCATGTTGCCATGTTGCCACCTTGGTCGGTTGAAAGAATTTTATTACCTTTTGTTTTGTTTTTTTTTTTTGCGACTGTAATACGAAACATTTTGAATGAATCATAGCCGCAGAAATAAAAATTAATTTATTAAAGTGAACATTTTATAATTTCTAAATAAAATCTTCAAAGGGGCGACGGAAACCATATATCCGATAAATATGATTATTGAATTGAAATTTATGCTACTCAAATTTTTACAACTTCTTTATTCAATACTTTCAGTGTTGTTGTTTTTTTCCCGTTTTTGGTTTTCTTAGTAAACGTAAAAAATAAAATTTTATGGTTGGCATCCTTACAAAATATTACGATGTTGTGTGCTTCCATATTACTCTGATAATATTTAAGTTCTTTCGTAGAATTATTATGTGATGAGGTTTTATTTAAATATAAGAGTAAACACACACACACATACACACACACACATAAATTACATATTCAAAAAAAAATATATTAATGTTCTACATTTGGTCTATAAATTTACAACAAAAAATTTTTTATGTTTAACTTTTATAAAGTTAACGACCATACTTGGTAATGGATAATTTTAACATAAAATATTAATTAAATTGTCCAAAATTGTAGAACCAAATATAAAAGAACACGTGTCTAATTTTTTTTTATATAAAAAGGAAAATATTAATTAAAGCAAATATCAGTTGACAGTAGGAATGTAATTGTTACTTTCGTGTCTATTATAAATTTGTATTTAAAAAAAAAAAAGAAATAAGCACCTGTAGCGTTAGGAACCTTGTCATTTAGTTAAATTATTTACGATAATCAAGTCTTTATTTATTATCTATTTAACGGAATTTAAACTCACTTACATGTACTAAAACGTGTTCTTTAACTTTATTTATTGTGATACTTAAAGTCATTCGTAAAATAATCTAGAAAATAGATAGGCGAATTGTTTATTTTGTAATGTTGGCCTGTTGCCTGTGAGGTTAAATTTATTCAGGATTTTTATTTTGTTATTTTCTTTTGCTTCTTATTATTCTAAATTGTGGGTAGAAAGTTATACAGTTAACCTTAGGCTTATGTGGATATTGTGACATTATCAGATTTTGACAATCATTGAAAACCACGCAATAATGGCTTTGTGTTACTTAGAATTTATAAAAATTGTATTTATATTTTCATGCATTTCTGTTTCTTAAATTAACATTTTTATAAAAATTTAAAATTCTAAGAATTTTTACTGAATGGTAAACCTAAGTGACTCAATTGGTGAAATTTTGATTTATTTAAATTGTTAATCATATTTACAAAATTGATGAAGAATAATCTGATTTCATAAGAATTCAACAATATTTATTTTGTGAATATCTCGGGTTACCAATTGATTATTTAGAAATCCGTATGATTTATTCAAATAGGTACATATAATCAAAATATTAAACCGAAAATCTATTCATATTTTGAACATACTTTAAAGAAACGTTAAAATTTTTTAATAATATTTATCATAAAGTGGACTTCAACACCCGCGTAACCCAACAATGAAATTATTCAGAAACAGATGATTATTTTTTTCACTTGGGTGTTAGACATGGGTGTGCAATTTAACAAAAGAATATTAAATGTTAATTTGGTTTAAAGTATTTACATTTTAAAAAAAATGTCAAAAAAATATATTTTTGAAAAGCTGCGAAAAAAAAACAACCGAGAAAAAAAACCGACTCTTGTAACGTTTAACCTAAATCATAAACAACAACTTTTTTCCTGTTTGAGTTTTGGTTGAGTTTCTTAAATTATAAATATTTTCTTGACTTTATTTTAAGAAATTAATTGGATTTTAAAGATTTTCAATAATCGTCACAGATGGTTGCTTCGAAAATCGATTTCACTTTTATAAAATCCAATTTTTAATGCTGGGTTTCACAATAATTTTAATGGACTCTTAATGAAACAGAAAATTGAGAACGAATATAAGAGATAAAATTGTTGAAGTAATTTAAGTCTACGTTACAGATTTTTATGAACCGAACATAAGATTTTTTATAAATAATTTAATTTCGATTGAAAAATTTGTTACTTTAAATTTTATTTCAATAGAACAACTGAACAACTGATGCGGTAATCTTATTTTTAAACTAAACTTATTTACTTTGTACCAAAACAAATAAAATAAAATTAACAATAGTCCAGTCAACTTTTCTTTAATAAGAACAAATAAAAATATTCTACAACAGAAGACTTTTTCTAAATCAAAACTGAAAATATTTCCATAATAAAATTACGTTCACAAATGAACAAATGGCAATTATTTCATTTTAAACATTTCAGAGATAAAATTGTTCTCGCAATGACAAAATATAAATGAAATTCTTTCGATTATTTAATTGTATTAAATAAATTTGTCTTTTAGATTTGTCATAATTAATAATTAATAATTACTTTACGTTTATTGCATACTGAATCAAAGGTTGACGTTGAATGTTAGAAATTTTCAATTTTAATAACGTCCATTACTTTTAAGCTTCTGTGTTAACTTCTCAGAATTTTTGTAAATATTTTATGATAAGGATTAATTACGTCTTTGAGTATAAGATTTCTAAATGCTTTTTAAATTTCATTTAAATTCTGTAATAAAAATATTTAAAAGAATATTTCTAAATCTTTAACTAATTATTATAAATGACGCATTTATTTATTAGAATCTCTTTTTTATTTTCGACAAATTAAGAATATCCTTCAATTATTCATTCTCATACCAAAAAATAACCAAAAATAAAATATGAATATTCAAAAATAGAGAGAATTTTTATTTAAGTAAATTCCTAATTAACTTAATTTCACATTAACAAAAAAAAAGACAGAAAGAAAGACAAAAAAAAAAGAAAAGAGAGAAAATTTAAATTTTAATTAATAAAAAAAAAATTGGAAAAATTTTCAGACATTAAAAATGTGTGGGGGGAAACAAGAAAATAAATATAAAATATGAAAATCTAATCGTGAAGAATATGAAGGCGTTGATATAAAATGAATCGATTCACATCCAGATGAATGAAATGGATATTTTTTTATGCTGGGTTTGATAAGAGAAAAATAACAAGAAAAAAAAACGTTTTGTTTTTAAATTGACAAAATTTATATCGACTGCAAAGTATATTTGTACGGAAAAAGTAAATGATTTTTGTTGTGATTTTTAATTGGAAAATAAGGAAAAAGTAAAAACAAAGAAACGTGAAGTGTTTTGTTGAAAGCATTTATTGTAAATAAAAATCTGTAAATATTCTACTTAAGTACTTTTTTTTTGGTACTTCCAATGTATTGATTCTTAATACAATGAATTTATTTTATTTTATTTATTAGTTGGGATTGTTAGTTAATTATAAAGAGGTATGAGAGTCGACGTCAGCCCATCATTGTCAGTTTGGACTTTGGACACTGGACTTTGGACACTGAACTTTGGACTTTGGACTTCAAAATTTTCATTCAAGCTTTCAATCCTCCACAAAATACCAATTAAAATAGAAGAAAAAGAAAATTAAATTTTCAACTATTTTTATAATTTTGTCTTCGTATATTTGGTATTCGTCAAAATTAACTGAATTAAATTTAATTAGCTGATTCAAGAAAATTCTCAGTATTAGTTATTGTTATAAATATAAATTTAATAAAATTAAAATTTCTTTCTTATGTTGGAAATTTAATTAAAAATTCTATTTTATATTTTCCATATTTTTCACTCAATTTAATTTTCATATTTTTTCTTTAAGATTTTTCAAGAAAAATATTTGATTGAATCCATTATAAATTTGTTTACCTAAAATGAAAATGTCGTTTTATTTTTCTATTCTATTTGATACGGGGCAACACAACTAAAATAGGTTCAAATCAATAAGATTATAATTAAATTTTTTTTTATTGACGAAAATAATTCTAAAAATAAAAATTTAAATATAATTTTTTTTTAAGTTAATCTGTTGATGTTTCTTGATGTTTGTTGTGTATGTAAGTGGGTAGATGATTTAGTTGACGTTAGCCAAAATATATTCTGCTTTTTTTTTTATGATCCAAAAGAAAAACAACAAATATTAATGATTTCTATCAATCATAAAAGAAATTTGTGGTTTGAAAATATTCGATACAAACACAAGACAAACAATAACGTAATCGCACATTGACGTTTGAATGTGAAGAATATTTTACGTTTACATTTTTATTATTATTATTTTCGCTTTCAGTGAAACAGAAATAAAAGAAGATCAAACAGGACATTACACTTTGCCCTATCATATTAGAAATTCATATGATGAACTCAATTGAAAGGAAATCGAAAGATTTAATAGAATTCATTATATTGAAACATTCTAGTGATTTGATGTTGACTTAACTAAGTCTGAGTTTATATAAGAAGGAAAAATATTTGTATATAAATCTGTTTTATGACAGTTTAATAACCGAAGAAAATATCGCATCTTTTCTTATTGTGATTTGGTCAAAATTCTAAGAATGTAAAAATCCAAGAAACTCTTATATTTTATTTCTAATTTTAATAAAAATAAATTGGTTGAATATCACAGGAGTTGCTGTCTGGAGCTCCCACGCTTAAGTTTCACAGGTGGCTCTTATGAATGTCGTATTTTTTTTTTTATAAAGTAAAATTAATTTCATAATATTTTGTAGTCAATTTGCACGACAACAGAGACAATTGATTCTATTTTAACTTTAAAGGAATATTAAATAAATTCTCACGTCGAATGCGAGACTTGCACCTGAATGTTATTTAAAAAAATTAAATTTATTTTGAATTGTACTTACCAGTTTCTGGTGCATAAATTGGTTTATCATTTTCAGATGATAATGATGATGACGATGATGCTGATTCAATTGGATAATTAGTTTGTCTTGATGAATATGGTGAAAATGATTGTAAATTATTTGTTGGTAATGAGAAAACTCCTTGATGTGATGCTAACAAAATTATTGCCAAACAATTGAATAAAGACATTTTAATAACTGCCATTTTATTCGTTCCTTTTCTTAATTCTGAAAATAATAAAAACAAAAATTGAACATTTATTATCATTTTATTTTTGATTTATTTATTTTTCTCTACGGAAACATTTAAATTCCTTTTCTAGTCAAACGGATATCGGATTGTAAATGAAAGGAAATATACAACCAAAAATATTTCCTGAACAAAACAAAAAAAAAAACAAAACCAAACTAAGAAAATAGGAAAAGATAAAAAATCGGAAATCAGAAAAAAATAAACGTTTTCATCATAAATTTCTATGCAGAAATGTTTAGGTATTCTTCATCAATGGAAAATTATTTTCCGTGACATATTTTCATTCCTTCCTTCTTTTTTTTAAACCAAAAAAAAAAATAAAGAAAGAGGAACAGGATAATTAAATAAATTGTGATAATAATTTGTGAAATTTTAGAAATCACGTTCCATTAATTAAATATTAAAGAAATCGTGTGATTTTAATGGTTAAACCTCAATTAAAAAACTAAAATGTATAAACATTAAATATCCATCCCATCCCACCCCCACCCTCATCAGTCATTTGATCATATTTAATATCTGATAAAATGAATAAAGGAAACAAGAGACGGTGAGAGAAAAAGAAAGAAACAGTAAAAAAAAACAGATTGGTCATCTTTTAATTAATAATCAAAAGATTAGTAAAATTATGATTATCATGGGAAAAAAAAATAATCACCTCTCATTCTCATTGTGTTTTAACAGAAAAATACTCAACGCCTTCACATCAATGGTTTTTTTTTTACTAAGAATGTGAAAAAATTTTTTCTCAGAATCTTTTGTAATCTTTACTTTTATTTTGTTTTGTTTTGTTTCTAATTTTATTTTTGCCACATTTTAACCAAAAATCATTTCATTATTTTCTTAACAAAATATTTTTTTTCTTTACTTTTGTTGTTATTCTTGTTTTGTTTTTAAAGGAAATCCAATTTTTTTTTCCTATTTTCTTCTCTAATGTAATTTCACTGTTTTCTATCAATCATGTTTAATTAAGTAAAAATGTTCAAAGTGGAAATTAACGTTTCAATAACAACAATAACATTAATAAGAAGAAAATAGATTTTAGATGTAGGTGTAAGTATTTTTTTTTTCAATAATTTTACTGTCCATTAATTTATTTTTCAATTTTTTTCTTTATCATCCAATCAATATTCTAAACAAAAATGCAAATCATAATAATATTTTATTTATAAAATTAAGAACAATGAGAATACACGAAATTTTATTAAAAATATTTATGAAGTGAGATTAATGATTAAAGTCTCGACATTCTTCAATGGCAACAATTTAACTCAAAAATATTATACGTGGTAAAATTTTTTGTGTAATTTATAATAATTCCAATTAAAAAGAAAATCTGTTTATCTCTTTGAACTTTAAAATAAACGAAGAAGAAAGAGTATAAAAATTTATTATTAAAAAATTTATGAAACTCTTAAGGTTTCTGGTGACGTTTATTGTAAATTTGGTAAAAAGAAAACCAATAATATTCCTTCCTTGAATAATAGAATAATTACAATAGCATTATTATTAGTGATCTCCTATTGTCTTATAGATTCTTTCTGACAACCAAAATCTTTTCAAAATAACTAAAGTTTTGTTTCTCTTTTATTCTAATTCTATTTTTATTATTAATTCATTAATGTACTCAAATCCTCTTATTTCTCTCATTTTATGTAATAAAAATAAAACTGAACAAAAAAATAAAGAAAACAGAAATAAAATATCGGATATCGTGTAAAAAATTTTCTTTGCTTTTTATATTAAAAAATTCATATAATTAATCTGGATAAACATTATGTCTGTGTGTATTTCTATTTATTGTTGTTACACCTCCGCACAGTTTTTGTATTGGTTAAAGAAGCTTATCTAAAGTTAATTAGGAAAGATCCTTTAATAGAATTTCTTAACCTTAAACAATAAAAAGTTTTTGTGGGAACGTTTTCATGGGAGGGTCGTCAGGTCGTGTCGTGAATAAAATCTAAATTAATAATTTAAAAATGATTGAATTAAAATTCAGCTTATATTCAATTAGTTTACATGGTCATCAACCATCCATTATGGTTTCTATAAGAGCTTTATTTTGTTCATTTTGATAAATTAAATTATTACAACTGTCCAACAGAATAAAGGACTCGAATAAAAGGAGACAGTTAATCTAGCTCAACTTCAAGGTGTAATGTCCTGCAAATGAAGACACTTATTTATTGTTTTTTGAACTTTAACCTGATAATTCTGCTTATTAAGTAATTAAATTTTATTTCCTAAAATAAAAGCGTGAGGTTACTAAACTCATTTTTATTTATGTATAAATTTTTATATTCAATTGAAAAACGTTATTTAATTTTTGCAAAAATTATGAAAACAATAGACAAGAGAAGGTAACTGGCGGCTATTGAACGTATAAAGTCGGAAATACATGAAAATGTGTACGTTGACAAAATTAATTCAAATTTATAAAGTATTTTTGTCTTTAAATAAATATTTTGTTTTATTATTAACTTAAATTAAATAATGGGAAACACATATTTTATGTTTAAGTAAAAATTCTAAACATCTCTAAATCAGAAGGAGAGCAAAAAAATCAAAATTCTATAGACGATTGAATAAACTATTCGATTGTGTTCTCCATTAGAATAATTTCGCTTTGGGGAAAAAATAGGAAAAATTGTCATTTGTTAAAAACTTTTTTATAAATTCAAATTAAAAATATTTAAGGACGTTTTGATGAGAATTTTTGCTTTACTCGCTTATTCTTTATTTCCAATTATATTTCACATTAATCATTTCAAATTAAGTCTTAATAATTTTGAACTTAAATTAATTATTTTTCTCTTTCGTTTTCTGTTTTTTTTTCTAAAATTTAAAATTCCCATTAATTAATTAAAAGTTTTTAAATTCAAAATGATTTTAGTTAAAAATAAATAAAATACGTGAATGTTGTAAAAATATATTTTAAGGAATCAAGAGTCAAAGTCAGAACCACAAAATGAAAAAAAATAAATAAAAGGAAAAAATTAAGGTAATTACATTTAATGAATCAGATTTTGGTTTAACCAAAAATCTACAGCAACAAGTTGGAAATTTTCTCATAACCAAAGAAATGTGAATAAAATTCGTAAAATATTTATGCGGTTTTTTCATGGGAAAATCCCTGTCAATGTGTGATTATAATTCCATTAGGTTAATTATTTTATATGATACTTGAGTAGGTTTTTCCGTTCAGTTAAATTAGGATTAGACAATATTACTTATAAATATTCTCAATTTCAATTGTCTTTCAGATATAAGAAAAAAAAAACACAATAACAACAAAATTGATTTTCAATTAATTCAGTTTTTTGTTCTTGGAACAAATCGAATGTTTTAGTTTAGTAAAATTTGATAAGATAAATAATAATGAACAAATGAGACAAGTGCAAGGATAGATTATAATCAATGTAAAATTCTAGTGAAACCTAACATTAAAATGTACAAAAAAAACTAATAAACTTAAATTGAATTTTTAATTAAAAATTTGTAGAAGACAAAAAAAAACCCCAGAGAATCGTTTTAAATAATTTCCGAAAAATATTTTTTTTTACTTTTTCCCGTTTTTTATTCTCATTGAATAATTTCCAGAATGTTTAATGAAAGACAACATCAAAGTGAATCTTTACGGAAATTAATTTTCTATAGAAAAATATATTTTCAGTTTTTACTAAATAGAATAGATTGTCAAACATAAATGTATAAAACTTAATTATTAAATTTAAATTCAAGTGAATTCAAACAGGTAAATTTTAATAGAAAGAAAATTGTTATTTTGATGAAATCCCAAAAGTAAGAAAAATAGAAAATATTTTAGTGATGAAAATTATTAGAATTCTTATTTTAATTCTATAATTATTCTGATTATTAATTGTTGTTGACTCATAATCACCCGTGTCGGAATGCATTTGGAATTCAATCACATAAGAGAAAAGTTAAATAATCTGACTTCATAACATTGAAAAAATATTACACACACAATAAAAATTTTCACTTAACACTTATTTTGATTGTAAAACTTTTTATTTTGGAAATCGTTCAATTGACTTTTCTTTTCCTAATCTTTTGTGATTTAGAATTCTTCTTCTTCATATTTATTTTTTATTGAAAATTTTATTCAAAATTTGGGTAAAAGTTTTTATGTGAAAGTTATTGTTCACTTTTCTATTTGTTCTTTTGTTTGTTCAATTTTTATATCAGACATCAGGCAGGTAATGGGGAACAATCTGGATCTACAATATACATTTGTATTTGTAATCAAATGTAACAGAATACAATCAAGACACTTCCTATATGGAATGGAATAAAATAACTGAAGCCATCATCTTCTTTCATACACCAACCATCATTAATATTAAATTTTATTAATTTCCTTAATGTTAAAGAGAAGAGTTTTCAATATTTTCGTTAAATTATTAATTTCTTTCATTTTACTAATGAAATTAAATATTAGAAGCATGTAATGACACAATCACCTTTATATTATGAAATTTATTGACCTTCATTATTTGTTGATGAACTTCTTTCAATAATAAATATTAAATTTTGTTATTTTTTTTTCTTGATTGTTAATGTTCAATTTCATTAGAATAATTAATAAATTATTGTTTATTTTTATATACAAAAGATTATTTATAGATTATGTTTAATTATTAATTCTGTATTTTTCTATTTAAATTTATTACATAAAATTACAAAATAAAATAGACACAAATGAATATTTTTGTTATGATTCAATGAATTTCATAAATTTAATCAATTTTAATTATAATTTATGATTTATGACTTTTTTTAGAAATCTTTAAATCCACGCTTAGAATCTTAAATAAATTTCTAAATTGTTTCACTTAAAATTATGTTAGATTGCTTGGAAATATTTTGTGTTCTTTATTCTCATTTGATTAAACAATAAATCACAAATAATTATACTGATTTAATTAATTCATAATTAATTATTATATTTTTTTAACGTAAAATAAGTTTTGAAAAATTATAGAATAAATTTATGCAATTTTTAGAATTTTTCATAATTTTTTCATAAAAAAAATTAAACACAAAAAATTGCTTTTAATTTCTCCATTTGAATTTAATTTTCTATGAAAATGATACAAATTAAATAATTGTAAATAGATTTGGATTGTTCCGTAAGGTTTACAATTAAATAATTAAAATTTTATGAAACAGGAAAAAAAAAAATTATGATTCTTCAAATAAATTAATTCTTTGAAATTCGTGAAACATTTTTTTAAATAATATTTTATCGTTCAACTTAACAACCCAAATATCTCACGATAATTGAAGTTCTCAATTTAGATGTGAAAATCTTTATTTCATAAAATACAGAAAAATCACCAATAGATAAAAAAAAACTACCTAACATTAATTATTGGACTGAAAGTTCTTACATGGAAATAAAATTCAGGCCTACAATTTCTATTCAATTTTTATATATGAAAATTTTTAAATAAATCAAAATTTATCTTTATTTTTCTTTTTTTTTTAATTTAAACGAAAATAAATTAATTGTTGTTGTTTTCTAAATATTCGCTAATAAAATGAAAAAATGCTTTCTCAATAAAAAATATATTTTTGATTTAATAAAATAATTGACGAATGTAGGAAGGAATATCGGAAAAATAATAAAGGAAACAAAAATCAACAAACATTATTGGATATTTTTCTTCTTAATAATTTTTATGCTTTTACCAAAATGTAACAAACAATGTGTGCACTTAATATTTATTATTATCTTCAATCTTCTAGAATATTCTTATTTTTTAATAATAAAAATAAATGAATGAAAATGGAGTTAAGTGAACGTGTAAATTTTTAAATAAATGAAAGGAATAAGGACTAATGTTTGTCCTTCTACAATTGCAATTTTTTTCCCCCCATATTCAACGTAATTTTTATTTTAAATAAAATAATTATTCACACTTTTACTTACTTTCTCAATTTTAATACGTTTTTGTGTTTTTTTTTTTCTAATTTCACAATTTTCAAATTTTCACCAAAAAAAAATTTATTTTCTTTTTTTCTAGATAAAAATTTTTCTCGTAAATTAATTTAATTAAGAAAAATCCAAATTTAATAGAAATTTTCACTTAAATAAAAATCACGTTCCCTTTTTTTTTCCTCTAATTTATTGAATTTTTTTCAAAAAAAAAAATTCAATTTCACTTTTTTTTAAAATTTTTCCTTTTTTTTTAGCGAAAATTGTTAAAAATTCAAAAAACAAAAAATAAAAAATGTTTTTTCTTCTTTCTATTTTTTTTTTTTTATTTTTATTTGTAAAAAAAATTTATATCAACCAGAAAAAAAAAAATGAAAAGCACGAACCAGTGTAGATAACAGTGAATAGCAACACAACACAACTGACTTTAGATTTATAGGTTTTGTATCTGACTGAAAAATAATTGAACAGAAACAAACGGACACTTGTTGAGAAAATATTATATTTTGTGAAAGAATTTCCTTTTTTTTATTTTTATTTTTTGTACAAATATAAAATTTTGTCTATATAGAAAAACCGTTTTGTTTGTATGTATTGTGGGTAATGCAAGAACTACCCAAACCCTACATAGCATACCCGCAAAATTAGAGAAGGAGCGCATGCTTTTATATTTTATTTTTGAGAAGAGAAAAAGAGATGGACAATATTTTAATGGGAAATATTTTTTGTGCATTTTAAGAGAGAGAGTGAGAGAGAGAGAGCATGAAATGTAGGAGAAATATATTTGATAACAGAGAGAATATATTTGATGGTGAGAGAAATTGTGCGTTTTTCGTTGTTATAGTTTCGTTTCCCCTTAGTCCACTGTTCTTCTTCTTTATTTTTTTTCTTTTTTTTCTACTAAAAATTTGTAGAAGGTGGGAAAATTTCATTGAATAAATAAATTATATAAAAGTTTGTATTGTGGTGACGTCATTGACACTGATTCAAATAATGTATCTCTTCCACTTTTCTCCAATACCAAATATTCTATTCTCTAAATTGAACAACGATTTTCTTCTTTTTCTTTGTGATTTTCCTCATTTTTCTTTTCCTTTTCTTTTGAATGAGAAAAATAAAAATATATTTGTGTACAACAACAATTTTGACAAACAGTTGTAAGTGAAAAGAAAACATAAATAAATCGTGTTTGTCATCAGAAATAAAACTTGGCCATCATCGTCATCATTTATTTTTTGATATTTTCTTCTTTTTATTTCTGGGAGGGTGAGAATGTCAATGAATATTGAGGACAACAATAATAATAATATTTTATGGAATCATTATCCCACTCACAGTTAATTGTTCATTATTCATTTGGGGAATTGGGACAACATAGCAGGGGAGTCGGACATAAGGGAACAATTTTTTTTTTCTTTACTATTTTATTTACAATTTCTTTCAGTTTACTAAAATTCAAACCTTGCATTTTTTTTTCTCTAGTTTATGTAATTTGTATTTTGTAACCAATTAAAATTCCCAATATTTTTTGTCAAAAAAATATAAAATTCGAAAATTTCAACATTTTTTTTTTATATAAATTAAAATTTCCATTTATAAAAAAATGTTCAATTTTTTAAATTTCATATTTTGACAAAAATAAAATAAAATTAAAATGAAAAAAAAGATTTTCAAACAATTCAGTTGACCAAATTCACAATAAATTAATAACTACAAAAATAGATTTTTCTAAAGAAAAATAAATTAAATTCAATTGAAACAAAAATATTTCGAGATACTTTACACAAAGTATTGAAATTTCTACAAAAAAAAAATAAATATATTTTGAGATACAAAAATATATTTTACGTAGAACGCAATATAAAAGGAAAAATACCCAATGATAATGAATATTGGTTGAAAATGTTAGAAGAGAAAGAAAATATAAGATGAATATATAAAGGATATAAAATAGCCTTACGCGTATTAAACGTGTCTAAACACCGTAAACAAAAAAAAAAAGAAGAATTTCCTAGAATAAGAATAAAGTTGCGTGACAAGATTCTTACTAAAAATAAAGACAATAATAATAAATGATGAAAAATGTTATGAGTCCGTTTTATTATATTATTCTTCTTCTTCTTCTTCTTTTTTTTTTTTGGTTATTCTTTTACGCATCTTCATCTTTGGATTCACGCATATCATCACATACGTCACATAGGGGAATGTACGTTCATTGTATATATGTTGATTTTACTGTTGAATAATGTTAGATTATTATTTACAATTTGTAATGACAGAAACTGATTTATTTGTATATTGTATTCTGTGGAACAAAAAAAATATTACTAAAGGATATTCTTTTATATCCCTTCACTTTTCTAGAATTATTTATGATGTTTTTGGGTGTGAAATGTGAAAATGGAAAGAAAACATAAGACAAGACACGATTAAGGATGAGTTTTAAATGGGGGAACAACAAACATAAAAGTCTAAAATGTATGGAAATCCCCTGATTATTTTTATTATTATTCTTTGTCTTCTGATTTTATCATATTTTTCCTTCTTTTTCTGTTTTCTTTTTTTTTTCTTTTGTCTCAATATTAATATTTATTTCTTAACCAAAAAAGCAGCAAAAAAGCATAAAAGAAACAGAAACGAAAAAAAATTCCTACATTCCTTTTGCATTAAAATAATTTCATTTTCATTTTCATTTTCATTTTTTTGGTTCAAGTTTGACTTACATTATTTTTACCGTAGACCTTTTTTCAGTCTATATCTTATGAAGGATTAATATGAGATTTGTAAATAAAAATTTAAATAATGAAATTCATGTTTTAATTCTGTTTTGTCTAATAAGGAAAATTTATAATCAAAATTCAAGATTATAAAAAGAAATTTAATTGTATAAATTTTTAATGATTTTCATCAATTATTGATTATTGTCACATGATTCCGGTAACGCTTTTGAATAAATTATTTATTGGAATTAAATTGTTTTCATTTCAAGAAGTTCCGTGTATATAAATTACTTTGTACATTCGATTGTGTCAAATAAAGACAATGAATGAATGAATAAATAAAAATTTTTGTAACCCGTCAAAAATAGAGTAAATTTGTGCAATGAAATCTGCTGATAGAAAAATATATTCACAATTAAACTCATGAACTCGATTAGAAAGAACTGATTCTGGAAACATCTTGTACAATGCATCATTTTTAATTTAAAACATAAATTAAGTTAAAAATAAAAAAAATGACGTACAAAGTTAACAAAAGGTAAATAATCGTTAATATTATTTAATTGTCGTTATTATACGATTATAATCTGTTTGGCCAAACCCTTTTACATTTTTCTTCTGTTTTTTTTTTCATTTTCTTTTTGGTTTAATTATTGTCTTTTTTTCTTTTTTTTACATTCTAAAAATATAAGATTAGACAAACGACGACACCTCCACAAAATATTGTACATAGTAAATTAAGTTTAAAGTAAAAGCTACTGATAATATTTTTAACTTATCTCCTACGCTCTGTGTTAACACATTATAAAAATTTTCTTTATTAGTATTTGTAATTTCTTTTTTTTTCCATCCACATAATTTCACTTTAATGTAAATATTTATTTAAATATAAATTAGAATTATATAATTAACCAGATGTCATCCATTTATTAAGTTCTTTTGATTATTTTTCTTTATTATGTAAATTATTACAGTACAGTACAACAAAATTGTTTAGTTTATAGGGACCACATTTAATCGCTATGTATTTAATACACATTCTCTAAGTAAATTAACTTAATCCCTAAACATTTTTCACTTTTATAATTGAATGATATATTATGAAATCCCAAGGAACATTTTGTGACCAAATGCGTATGTGACGTCACACGACTTTAACGCCGTTACGTCGTGGCATCATAAAAATGCCTAATTAATGTTACTTGGGATACATTTGTAAAGCATATTTTATTTGCATTAGGAACATCTTTAATATTTTATTTAAATAATGAAATAAAAAGTAAATCACTTTTATACAAAATATTTGAGATATCAAAAAAAAAATAATTACAAATTTAATACAAAGAGATTATTTTTACTTTATTTAAATAGAAATTTTTCTCCGATATTTGTTAATTTGTTAATTACTCTGAAAATATTTTTTTATATTTGATTTTTTTTAAGTTACAACCGACATGCCTAGAAATTGTATTAAATATATGTATAACGATTAATATTAACCCTTTTATAATTAAGTGTGAAAACTTAAATTTGTATAGTTTACGAATGTCAATAAATTTATTCTTAATTCTTATCAATTTGTGTGCTTCAAACTTACACATTAGTCGTCACATAGATGATGTTAAAATATAGAAAATAAAATAAAAATAAAAGGTTAAGGTCGGTTAACTTTGATAATAGAATTAATCAAGTAAATTAAAAAAAAAAAACACAAACAATTTTATTTGGGAAAATTTATTTACTTTAATTTTAATTTAAAAATATTCAATTGAATTAATCTGATCTTTTTGATTGTGTCAGTCTAACAAAACAGCATCGAAACTTATAGAATTATGTTGTGTTGTTATTTTTAAGTAAAAATTATTAAAATGTTTAGAATCACAGTATTTTTATTTTTCTTAATAATTGTGCCATTCATTAATTCAAATAATTTAAATTGTGGTGTAATAAATAGAAATTATCGTATAATCATTAAGTGTCACGGAAATAATTCTGTAATTAAATTTTAACAATTAATGAAAAATTTAACCTAAAAAATTAATTTTTTTTTTCATTTTAGACACAAACTTTAAGAAAATATTTTATAAGCCATTTAAGTGAAATTGAGAAACAGGATGTAGAAGAACTTGATTTTACAAATATATTTTTAATCAATATTGATCATGATTGGTTGTCAGGATTAAGACATGATGAAAAAAATTGGGAATTTGTTGATTTTGGTATAAACAGGTTTGTATTTTCAATTATTCTGGAATTGAAATTTTGAATGGAATCACAAATATTTTTTAGTAGGCGAAACAAATAAGTACCAAAAATTATATATAAGACAACACAAATTAGAAGAAACCCTAATGCAGAAATTAAAAATAAATTCTTTTCTAATTACTTTATTTATTTTTAGGTTTTACAACAAAATAAAATTTTAAGTTTCTTTGAATTCCAATTTTACACTTTATCAAACAATTTTAGCTCTGTTTAATAAATTCGAAACGTATCTAATAATAATTGGCTTCATTTAATTAATTAATTAATTCATTACAAAAATATATACAAACCCATAATAATTATTCCTCATTATGTTAAAAATTAAAATTGATTCTTTTCAATTTTTTTTTTTCAGATTATCATATTTAGACGTTGGAATTTTTGACTCATTAAATCGACTTTCAAGATTATTTCTTCATCATAATCAATTAAGATCATTACCAGTTGGAATTTTTAATCAGAATTACCGATTGGAAATTTTAAATTTGAATTCTAATGAATTAACAAAATTAGAAAATGGAATATTTAATAATTTAATAAATTTAGATCGTTTATATTTGTCAAATAATAAATTAAATAATTTGCCCGTTGACATTTTTAATGAAACAAAAAATTTGTTACATCTTGATTTATCAAATAATCGATTAATTGAAATTAAATTTGGTATATTTAATTCAACACAAAAATTGACAATGATTGATTTATCTTTCAATCCAATTTTAACACTTCATTCAAGAATTTTTAATGGATTACCATTAACTAGTTTATACCTTAACGATTGTGAATTAACAGAAATTGAAGTTGATTTATTTGCAGAAATGATAAATTTAGTTACTTTAAATTTAAATGGTAATTCATTAAGAGAACTTCCAGAAAATCTATTTCACGATACTGGAAATATTGAATATTTAGATTTACACAATAATCTTCTAGATTTACTTCCTAATGATTTATTCAGTAAACTTCATCACTTAAAACTTTTAGATTTAAGTCAAAATCGTCTAAGACAATTGCCAATATTTGATGGAACAAATGAAATAAAATTCTTGAATTTAAATCAAAATGAAATTAAAAATATTCAAATTAATCCAAATTCTTATATTTGTTCTTTAAAATATTTAAATCTTGGTTATAATAAATTGACATTTCTAACACAAGAAACTCTGAATAGTTTGGTAAATGTAACAAGATTAGATTTTGAAGGTAATCCTTGGCACTGTCCATGTTTAAATGATATAATTTATTGGCGAAAAAATCATACACAGGATAATCGATATGAAAATAATTTATTTAAAACAGGTAAACGACCAATTTGTTTTGAAGGGGACATAAAAATTTGTGTCCAAAATGTTGTTGTTAATTTATTTTTAGCTAAACCATTTTTAGCAGCGTCAGTTAAAGCTGGATTAAATCATGAAATTTACTATTCAAATTCTGATTTAGGAAATTGGTTATCGTAATTTGTACGCAATTTTAATTGATTTTTTAATTTTGGTAAATTTAAATTGTAAGAAAGTCTAGTCTTCAAAGATTTTATGACACTTTTACATAACTACCGAAAACATTGTTAGTAATATTTGTAATTAATTTAAATATCAATTAAATTTAATAATTGTAAAGTTAGTTCAACAAGAATTTTAAGCATAACATTCAAGAATAAAATTCATATAATTTAAAAAATTTGTATAGTCAAATGAGATCAAAGAACCAAACAATTTTTTTATACGTTCAAATTCATCAGAGAGGAAAAATAACAATGAATAAAATATAAAAATTAGAATAAATTTAAAACTTTAATAAAACCAAAAATGTTATCAAAATAATTTCCTTTCTTTTTTATTTTTTGAAATAAATTTTTTCTGCTTTGTTTTATTTTTTATTTATTTTTTTGTACAAGAAAAGCTAAAAGAATAACAGAAAATTTACAAAAAATTATCATTATATTTTTTTCTCTATAAAAATATTTCTATTTTTTCCTTCCCTGTAATGGGGGTGCAGTTGCTACTCCACCAATAATTTCATTAGCCAAATTATAAAGATCAGTCACATTCTAAGTAAAGAAATTTAATTTAAAAAAAAAAAAATTGTTCAAAAAAGTTAAAAGAAAATAAAATTCATCTTTAGTTTATAAATAAAACTTACATTGGTTTCTTTTAAAATTAAAATCATTGGATCTTCATAATGAAGATTTTCATAATCTTTTTCTTCCAACATATGACCTTGTTCAATTTCATCCTGAATACTTTGTTGTAATAATGCAAAATGTTCTTCATCAGTTAATATTTGTACATCTGAATTGGTATCATCAATAACACTTAATAATTCATCTAAATCTTCATCATCAGATAATAATTCAATTTCTATTCTTCGTTTTAATTTTGGTGAATCATTATATTCGTTATCAAAAGTATCTGAACGGATTACAACGTCATTGGGTTGAGAATTATCAATATTTGTTGTTGTTTCAACTTTTGACTTTTTAGAATGTTTTGATGATTTTGACAACTGAATAAAAGTTAGATTAGTTTTTTCTCATAATTTTGTTTCAATAAATTTCTTTACCTCTAATTTAACTGTTGAAGGTGAATGAACTTCAAGATTTTCCGCTTCAAATGTTGTTTCTTCCAAACTTTTCTCAGAAATTTCAAAAGATGAATTAACATTGGTTGTTACTGGATCATTTTTACGTCGTCTTTCATCTCGTTGTTCTTTTCTATAATGAAAAATATATCAAAACTAATTAATAATTTCTTAATTCTAAAAAAAGTTTAAATTTTTTACTTCAAAGCATCAATTATTTGGATATCCTTTGAATTTGGATCTAGTTTAATTTTAGGTGGTTGTAAACGTTTTGTCATTATTTCTCGTTCCTCATCACAAAAATTTTTCAAACCCATTTCACATTCTGTATAATCACGATTTTTTATTCTCAATAAATCCATTCCACGTTCTTTATTTGACTCTGTATATTCCTCCTCCATTAATAAAGATGCTTCACGTTTTTTCTGCAATTCTATCTCTTTTTTTCGGTCTAATTCATCATAAATTAATCGATCCTTTTCCCATTTAGCTCCTTGTTTAATTAAACGTTCTGCTGCCTTCTCACGATTTGTTTTAAGCTAAAAATATAAACTTTTTGTAATTCGGTTTTCCCTTTTTTAAATTCAATTTAAATTTTATACTTTTGATCTTGTTTTTGTGATAAGAGTATTTGTCTGTTTATTAACAATAAAAACAGGATGATCAGCTAATTCTTTTGGAACAATATCAGATTTTCCACCCATTATTAGATTTCTTTCTCTTTCCATTTCAATTGCCTGAAAATAATATTCAGGGTTAATAAATTTTTCTTTATTTCAGCAAAAAATTCCTCAAAAAAAATATTTCTATGTCGATTAAAGGGCCGGATTAACCGTAAGTGAAAATAAATATTAAATTAAGGACGTTTAAGGACTTCATTTTTTGTTCATTAAATAGCAATTTTCTAAAACTGCATGAAGTTAGGTAATCAGTTTTTATTCAATTGTTTAAATTTAAATTAAAATAATAAACGGTTTTAAAACAATAATAAACTAAAATGGCATTTGGTAAATATTAAGTGTGTGTGAAGCACTAAAATATATTGAGACACTTTTCTATAAGAAAATAGAATCATTCGTCCTTGTTGTAAATAAAAGTAACTCATCAGTGATGTCTAGATTAATAATTATCTCTATTATTTTATCTACAGTATTTATAAACAATTATAAATATATATAATTCTTACACTAATATAATTAATAATTAATAATTAATAAGGCACTAATGCTACAATAATACTTCATATATATTTCCGTTCTACAGCTCTGTTCGTTTTTTCTTTTTTCCCTTAATCATCATTTTAAAAAAAAAGAAAAATTTCTTTATTATCAAAAATAGATTTGTCCTAACTTTCTATTTTTATTTTTTTTTTTTCTATTTTGTCCTTCATCAAATTAATGTCAGATTAATATTAATTTAATTTATTTTTCTGTGATAAAAGATAAAATCTTATTCGATTTACGCAACAGAAACAAAAAAAAAATATACACAAATCAAATTATTCAATATTAAGAGACAGATATTTGATGATATCGATAAAAATTTTAAATTGAATTTATTGGACAAAAAATTAATTTTATTCTAAATTTAAAAATGTTTATTTTTGTTTCATCAAATTTAATTGCATTTATTGAATGTATGACAGACATTGTGAGTATATATAGACAAAAGTACTACGTGTTTCAAGTGAAATAAATTTTCACCACATAAGACGAATATGCGCTGAGTGGTTTATTTATTTACCTAAAATACATTTGGCACCTGATATTCAAATATTTTTGAAAAAATAAACAAAAATAAATAATCTATAAAAACGAAGAAAAAAAGTTCAGAGAACTTTGACATAAATATTATAATATTTCAATTAGGATCAAATCAAAAACATGTCATAAATCTCAACGTTTATTTTTGTTCTTACTTTTTTTTTCTCCCCACGTAAAAAACCGACGAAAATAAAAAAAAAATTTATATAAAAAAATACGCACGCAAAGAGAAAAGATAAAAAAAGGAAAGAAAAGAAAAGGAAAAACAAAATAATCTACGTATGTGATTGTCTTTGTGTTATGTCAGTATAGATAAAAATTCTTCTTCTTCTTTTTTTTTGGTATTTTTTATCTAGATGGAGACGCGAGACGATTTACACAACACCCAAAACTGTCAAAAAATTGAAAACACGCGAAATCACTTAATAACAAACGTAAAATTTATCGATTCTCAATTTTTCCTTTTTTTGTATTTTCCATTTTCGTTTTTTATGTTGCAACATTTCTTCGTTTTCATAAAACAAAAATTATTAAAGTCAAAAGAAAGTCGAGATTTTTATTCATATTCGACACTCAACAATTTTATGATCAAAATATTGAAGTTTTGTTACTTTTTTTAGATATAAAATTCTAGTAAAATTCTAGTAACAAAATAGACAAAATTTCAAATAATATTTTCTTATTTTCCTTGTTTTGTGGGCACGTGTCTAAAAATTATATAATTTTTTTATCTCATTTTTGTTCCACGTTTTCATAATATACAATTTTTTTTATTAATAAATAATCGGTTTGACTTTGTAAGAACAAAAAGTTGAATGAAATACGTTAGACTTAGATTTGTAACTTTTTCTTGTAACAATTTACGGCAACCTACCAAATTTTGCTCAGAAATCTACCCTTCCCTGCGACCTCTTGAAACTTTTATAATTTTTATTTAAGAAATACGTGTGACGAAGTAGAAATTAATTACGCACAATTTCTTTCTGATGTAAAATTGAATAAATAAATTAAAAAATTTGCTTAAAAAAATACTTGGCGCCCCCACCAATATTTTATTGTTTTTTCTACTTTATAATTTTTACCTAAAGACAATTTCTGTCTTATCAAAGCATCTTCTTTTTTCTTCATACAATCTAATTCTTTAAAGAAAAAAATGTAAAAATTATAACCTACCTCACGTTGATCAATACGTTTTTGTAACGTTGCATTAAAATCGTCTTGAATTCTTTCACGTAATTCTTGCATATATTTCCGATCAGTTAATCGAACAACATTAGTACCCATTAATTTCTCCAATTGTGCACTTACTCGTGGTAAATTAAAACTGAAAATAAATGAATAAATTTCTTGTTAAAATAATTAATTAAAATTTTTTTTTTTCTAAAAAATAATTAATTTGTAAAAGTTCTTGTATTCAGATAATTAATGATTATTTTCCATTATTGGAAAGAACGAGTTTTCACCATTTGTATTTAAAAAAAAAATAAATGAATTAGAAAACTTCCAACACCATTAACAATGCCTCATAAAATATTACATGCAAATACTAGGCGCCTCCACCAACATGTTTTGGAATATGGAATTTTTACCAAAACCAATAAATTATTTAGAATTAGAATAAATAATTAAGAAAATAATTAGGGTCATAATTTAATTAAATATGAAATTGGAAAATAATTTGTTAATAATTGATAAAAAAAAAATACCTCAACACTTTGACTTTATTAGTTGCCTCCATCTAATTTAATTATTAGAACATTTATTTGTATTCAGATTATAATTTATTTATTCCTTAATTAATTAATTTAAGCAAGAAATACTAACTATTTAACTTGTACACAAATCAGAATAATCATAAATTTTAATAAACACGAGACAACAACACAATTAAATTATTTTTAATAGAAAACGCACAGAGGACAAATTTATTCCTTTAAACAACAAATATTATATTTACTAACAAAAATCTCTTTCTGTTACTTCTTGTTTTATATTTTTGATAAATTCTGTTGGTCATATATAAACGATTAAACACTAAAACATTTGAACACAATTGAATACAATTTCAAATGATGTTTGTGATTTCCCAACAAAGAAAATAAACTGATTTTCTCTATAAGAAAATTATCTTTTCTTACTGTTGTTTGTTCTACAAAATAAAGAATAAAAAACAATAAATTGTATTTATTAA
Source organism: Pedicia rivosa (assembly GCA_963082725.1). Classification (NCBI taxonomy): domain Eukaryota; kingdom Metazoa; phylum Arthropoda; class Insecta; order Diptera; family Pediciidae; genus Pedicia; species Pedicia rivosa. The sequence continues at coordinate 33,151,753 of OY720154.1, forward strand.
AAATGTTAAAAACGTGTCTGATACAAATTCCGAAATGAGACTAAAATATATTTTGAGGCCTACGTGTGTAAATACCCGTGAATTCGTCTTCTTTTTGTTTTTATTTTCCCATTTTATTTTTTCTTTTTAGTTTTTAGTTTTTTATGTTTGTCTATTGAAGAAAATGATAATAAAGAAAAGGAAATGAAAAAAAAAGTAGAACTTCATAAAATATATTCAATTTATGCGATACGATATTCAATATTTTAAATACAAGAAAAATACACAAAAATATCCTTTCAACAATAAAAGAAGCTAATATACTTTTGTTTATTATACTTACACATACAAGTACACTTACACACACTTACACACACATGCAAACATACACTTAATATACATAGTTCTTCTAACCATCTTTTATTAAATACATTCGATTTATAGATTTTATTCATATTTTATATAAAGTCAACGGATAAAGTCAAGAGTCAAAATAAATAAATAAATAAATATTATGTTGATGGGGGAGAAAAAAAAAAGTCAATAGTCAATCAATGTAAAAGAAAATTTCAATAGTTTTCTTTTATAAATTTTCAAAAAAAAAAAACCAGAAAATAACAACAAAAATATTTTATACGAATTTTTTATTGAGTCATGATTTCTTTTTTTCTTTCCTTTGATTCATAAGAAAAAAATAAGCTCCACAGGTTTTATTCTTTTTTCTTTTTTTTGCCATTTTTCTTTGAATTATTTAGCATTTATTGTGGATTTTCCAACGATAAATTCTCTTTTATAATTTACACAAAAGGTAAAAAAAAAATAATGGTTTAACTTTGATCACTATTTTTTATTTTGTTTATGTTTAAAAGTGTTAATGGATTTTATTTAATAACACGAAGAAAAGAGTGAAAGGCATAAACAAAGATTAGTTTATATATTTAGGAGGCTTATTAATGTGTCTTGTTTCAACTTGCAAAGGTCAATTTCTACCACAATGAAGTTTTAAACCTGGAACCCTATTTTGTGCCACTCTGTCACAATGAAGAAGTATAAGACATTAATTAAATTCAAATGTAATATGGATGCAACATAAAATCTGACAATATAAACTTTAGATATGATTCCTTCGATATTTTGAATTATTATTATTATCACGATGATTGTTCATTTTTTTCAATAAAAAACATCATTATTATTCAAATAAAATTTCAAATATCAAACTTTTTCTATCTTTCTGTTCTTAAAGAAACTTTTTGTTTTCAATACTTAAAATTTTATTTTTCACATTATTATTTTTGAAATTGAAAAGAAAACAGATATTTGAAGATTTTATTTTGTGCTCACATTAAAAAATATTAACAGCATTGAGAAAATCAAAGTTTTTTATATTTGACAATAATAAAACACTCGAATATAATAGAGGAAAAATGTAAATTAAAGCAAGAGAAGTTAAGAACTTGCGTTATTGCCATTTCTTTTGACATTTCACATTTATCATTCTGTTTTTTTGTTTTCTCCTTTTAAGTAATAACAAATACTAACTAATGAGGCTTACAAACACAATTAAATATAATTAATTATTCTGACCGGAAAGCAATTCGATGAATTTATACAACAGAACAAGATATACGTTCAATAAATACTTTTGGCTTCACAGAGTGCAACATTAATTATTTTATTTTATTAAATTCAGATGATGGACTTGACATTATTAAAGATGAACAATCACAAAAAAATGTGGGAAAACTTTCAAGTTGAATCTGTCAGGGGCATACAAGTAAATAAATATTTAAAAAAAAAAATCTAATTTCAATCGAAAATAACAAATAAAAATCTGATTGTTTATTTTAAGTTTGTTTGTTTGCGTTATGTTTGAGCTTAAAGCTATCAATTTATGATCACGATATACGAACATAAATTTCCTAAGAGACTTTTGTATTTCTATAATATGGCTTCGATGGGAAATGGAACATTTGTTGTTATTAATTTAACTCTTTAATTATTTTGTATACACAAAATTGTAGGTAGGTTTAAAATACAAATTTCATTGAATTATAACGATGAAATTGGAAAATCTGAAAATAATTTATACCATTCTATAATTCTTTGCATTATCGAAAATTGTATTCATCATTATTCGATAAAACCACAATGACATACAAAATGGTTGCAATGAAATCCATTTTTCAACTTTAAGATAAATATTTTAATCCTTTTAAGACAAATGAAAATCTAAACCCTTTTCCTAATTGCAAGAACAAGATTAAAATATACAAAATTGTAACCTCACCGTTTTTTTTCACAATCTTTTCCAAATATCATTTCTTATTTTTCCATTTAGATGAAAAGTGGAAAATATTTTATTTTCATTTTTTACTTTTCAAAATATGTACAAAAAAAAATGTTTGTTTGATCAAAAGTTAAAACATTTCAATTTAAATTCAAATATTTTACAAATACAAATTAAAAGTTCAAAGTGATGAAAAGTTTAACTTTTAAACTAAATTGGAGATTTTTTAGATATTTGAAATGATTTCAGAATTCATTTTTATTCTGAAAATACAAAATAAAATCTATTTTTGGTGAAAAGTAAAGAAAAAAAAAACAGATAAGATAAAGAAATGTATGTAGGCCGAACAACATTTTATTTATCTGGGAAATTTTAAAAATAACAATCTAGGAAAAAAAAATAAATTCATAATCAATTTTTTGAACTTTGATAGGAAATTTTAGAAGAAAATATTCGAGACAAAAAATCTAATTTATTGTTCCTTTATATTACTGCGAATTAGAATGACCTTTTCGTTTGTTATTTTGTAATAATTGTTTAACAGTAATAAAGACGTAGTCAAAACGAGACAATATTTATTTTCTTATAGAATTTCTATAATGGAAGAAAAAAATTTTCCACAACTTTTTCATTTCGAAAATTTGACAATGTGCGAAATTTGTTGAAGCGACCGAAATTTTCTTAATGCATCTCATTCACACATTTATTTTTCTGTATAAATTAATGTGAACGATAATCTCCTAAAATATTCACAAGGGTGATATTTAAGGTTTTTACTTTATTTAAATACATTTCGTTAGTTCAAACCTTAACATGGTACTAAAACTCATTTCTATTCTATTATAGTAGTGTGGCCTTGGTAATGGATTGAAAACACGTTAATAAATAATATAATTCTCATTTTAGAAATTCCCATATTTTCAATTCCTGGATGGCATTGAACGTTAACCCAAAATAAATCCCACAAAATATTTGTATATTTTTTTGTAAAAGAAAAAAATAAATAAATCTTTTTTTAATAAATTTTTCCACCCAACTATAACACACACTCATTCCTCCATTCACTGAAAACAATATAATTTCCATCCCGCAAAAATTGTTTATACATTGACTGACGATTTGATTTATATCAACATATTAGAACATTTTACAATTCGTATTACCTTGTACCATGTTACACTCTTTACTCGTTGATAAATAATAATCGAATAGAATGGGAAAATCATAAATATACTTATACAGTACATACACACACATACACACTTGCACATACGTTATATTTATTGTGGAAAATAAGACAAATAAATAAAATAAGGAAAAAAAAAAGAAGGATTGATTAAATGATCAAAAATTAAAAATCACAAATCATTTTCTTTATCCCGTACACATTTTTATAATCATTTTGATTTTAGACAAATGATTAATTTGAATTTTTTTTTTTGATTTATTAAGAGACCTACATAATTTTTATAGTGACAATTTTTTCATGATAAAATTATTCGATTTTCTGTCTTGTACATTTTTAGATTGGATTTGATTAAAATTTTCTAGTAGTTTTATGATTGTTTTCCATTTGTCTGTTTTCACACGTATGGATGGATGTTTTATTTTGGGTTGATATTAGAGTGCGAAATTGGATTTTTAATAAAACGACGTAAATAGTTGTATTAGTCATGATGAGTTCACATATATTGTTAGCTTTTGCTTTTTCCTAAAATTCTTTTGTATTGTTATTTTTTGACCTTATTTTCTTTTATGATCAAAAAAAGTTCAAAGACATTAATAAGTTCAAATATTTTTATTTAACCGATTAATGGATTTCCGTTTACATAAACTGCAGTGATTTGGATGATTTTTCGTAAACTTCAATAATTCTTTATTTACGTAAATTAACGATCAACCTATGAATCTAATGAGGAAGTAAAATATTTAAAATTCTGTCATCAGTTTTTTGGTTTAGAGCCAACATGAATTAAGTGACCAGAAAATTGTTACATGTTTTATATAATTTTTGTGCATAGAAAGAAACAAGATAATTGCAATTCTTGAGAACTTTTATTTATTCCATTCCACTGATAATTGAAAATGTTAAAATTGAAAACACAAATAATAAATAGAAAGTTTAAAAACTATAAAATAAAATATTTGAACTGTGCTAGATAATTATTTAATTTTAAGTTAAAATTATTACCCAGTTTTTATAATAAAATTACACTCAAAATAATTCAATTCATCATCATCCATTATCACTTCTTACACTTCTTGCACTTTATTCACTTTAACCGAAAAATTGAATTATAAAAAACACAAAGAAAAATTAAGAATTTTTATAAAACTTTCGATTTTATAAATTTTAAAACTTTAAGAAAGGAAAAGTAAAAGCACACTAAAAAAAAAAAAAAGACGACAAATAAAAGAGTTGAAGAAATCGTGTTAACACTGAAGCAAAATTATTTTGAAGGTGTCATAAATTATATTTATTGATGGGAACAGGCACAGAAAGAGACTAAATATTTTGAGTTCATTTTTTACATAAACTAAAAATAAATCTATAAAAGAAAACATTTGAAATTCTCTATTTCGAATGTAAAAAACAATTTTATCAAATCTAAAATAAAAAAACAAAATATATTTTATTGTGACAATTTTAATTAAAACATAATTTTTAACAAATAAATTATTTTTCTGCGTTCAATTAATTTATTTAAACAATTCATTTATTTATTTAGAACGAAAGAATTAAAGACTTAAAGTTTAGAAAATTAATCATGTCATTAAGATTTTCTATTTTTAGATAAAAAGTTTTGTTTCATTAGGAAATTCCGTTATGAAATTAAAACATCATTTTCCATTTAGCTTTTGGAATTTAAATGCTAAATAATAGATGTCACCACAATAAGAAAATACTTAAATCAGTGATGAAAAATTGAAGAAAATGGTTTGTATTAAAGCTAAGCTTTATTTTTTTTAAATTTACTTCATATTTCCAACTATTATTGTTCTATTTTAAATTATTTATTTATTGAAGTTTTAAACAATTATTATTTGTTAAAGTCCTAATAATCATAAATAATTTAGTTATTCAATTTAGTTTGTTAGGTAAACGATTGCTTTAAATTGTTTCCAAAAAGAAAAAGAATATTCTTCTCCACAAAATAAATATTAATATAATATTCGTGTTCTAAAACTTATAAGTTTAAGACTTGAATATACTTTAACTAATAATTTAAAAAGTTAAAAAGTTTATTAAACTGAAATCAATTTGATTTTCGATTGTTACTTTCATGCTTTTAAACAGTTTAGTCATAGTTTTCACAACACAAATACTTAGACAATAAAAAGAAAGTTCGTGTCAGTAGTATAGAGAGAAAAAGTTTTATTAGTTAAAAAATTTGGAAGTTGGAAAAAAGTGAAAACCTGTGATTTTGTGTGAAAATGGTTTTTTATAATTTTATTACAATAATTATTGTTTCATTATACTGTAAATGGCGTGTTAAATGTGAATAAAACCAAACATTATAATTTTAGGCATTTGGGAAATTATAAAAATAATATTAATTCATAGAAATAAACCAAATAAAAGAAATATTTCTTCCCATACTTACTTGCATTCGATTTGTGGTCCGTAATCATCTGGTAAAGATTCAACTTCCGAATCTTCTAGTTTTACATCAAATTTCTTGTGTTTTCCGTTGGAATGTTTGGAGTTTTCCTTCTTATTAACAATTTTTTTAATTTTCTTCTTATTAATTTTGAAATTCTTTTTAGCAGAAGAAATTATTGGACTCACCAATGAGTCATCACTGCCACCAATTCCAGTCGTATTATCATTTGAACTTTCATAAGGATTTAATTCTTGAAGTGAATTTGTGTCATCAATATTTCCTGGTTTTATTACAATTTGATTAAGCCATTCTTGAATATCATCAAATGTATCATTTGGTCGGCTTCTATCTTTTCCATTTAACAAATCAGCTGTTTTCCAAACTTCATCGGAACCAGTAATCATTTTCACTTTCACACAATAATCGTTAAAAAACAATAATTAGTTAAAAAAAAACGAAGAAACTAAAAGAAGAACAACCGTCTCGTAAAACGAACAGACAAACTATAAAATATTGTATGTACAAAAAATATACATTAAAGAAATCGTTGCCATTGTTTCATATTTACTTGTTTATATAATCGTGACGATTATTGAATGAAATGCATCAAAAAAGAAGAAGAACCACCCCAAAATAACCACCTAAATAATAAATTTCATCATAGGTTTTTTATTTTCAAATTGGATAATGCTCCAAAATATATTATATGAAGCAAAATGTTAATATGTACCATAGTGATATGGTTTGATAGTTTGACAGTGCAGTAGACAGTTCAAGGGAATTCAATTTTAAGTTTTTTTTTTTTTTAATTTTCCAAATAAAATGTATTCGATTATCAACAATCAAAAAGTTCAATTTTGAATTATTTTTCTGTGATTTTCATAAATAAACAAAATTAGAATATCAAATTCAATGCTCAACGTAGAAGAAGAAATAAATAAAATATATTAGGATCGAGTTTTTTTTTTCATAATCACAACAATCGCATTTAGAATATGTACTTCTAAATTTTGAAAATTGATACAAACTGACAACTTTGAAAAATTAATATTTTCTTTATTAAATTTTAATTAAAAAATGTACTCACGCAAATAATACGCTTGCCTTTTCCCACCAAGCTAATGTTGGATCTTCAACAAAGCCATTCTCATCATCATCTTCATCTTCTTCCCAAGGCATCTTTAAAAATACTCTCATTTGTTATAATTTTTAAAATTCATTTGAAATTTTTATTGTAAAACTTGTCTAATCCGGCCATTACTCGAAATTCGACAAAACTGTTTACGATTACTTTTTTGGTGTAAACTATATTTTGTAACCGAATTGGGAAAATTGATGGCCTCATTAAACCGATTTCAACGTATTTGCAAATTATTTACCTTTTCCTTTTTTATTTTATTCCTTTTTATTGTATGAGACATTTTTATTTCTCAGATTTAATAAATAATTAACTAATTAATAATTAACAACTCCTAATAAAAAAAATTTTGTAGAAAAATAAATAATAACAATTTATATTTGTTTGGATTACTTTGATTTAAACTTATTATTATTTGTTATTTGATTTTGCTGAACATTTTATACATTTATTGCATGTACATATATTTATTTAGTATTTAAGAATTTACAAATAAGTTTTTTTTTAATAATTTATTTTAAATAAAATAATTGTCTAATAATTGGACAGACAGAGAATATTTTGATACAATTTATATTATACTTAAAAAATAAAATTGGTGGAATTAATAAGGTATTTTATTTAATAAAATAATTCAACAACCTTTTTACAATTTTGAATACTTCTTATTACATGATTTTTTAAAAACAGTTGGTAATTCTATTTTTAAGCCATATTAACATTTAACTGTAATATTAACACTATTAAAATATTATTATATATTCGTAGTAAATATAAAGCTTTATGAAAATTTACAATTTAATATTTTTAATAATTTTATTTGTTTTTTTTAATTTTTTGAATAAATAAAATTATTCTTTATTTTATTGAACTCAAAAACTTTGTGCTAATAACTTTGTGCAATTAAACGACAATATTTTATTTAAATTATTTAAAAAAAATTTATTTATTAAAACATACAAAAAAAACTATTACATTTTTTTTTATAAATGTAAGTAATTTTCATTAATTAAATAATTATTAATTATTATTTAGTTTTTTTATAATAAATAATAATACATATATTATTACCACGAGTGTCACTTCCCCCACTCTAATACATTTTCCCATGCTGGCAAAAGTGCGGCTGTCAAAAATGAGGCGAGCTTCTGTCAGTTTTAATCACGTGAATTTGTGTAAAAAATTTCACTTTTACTGTCAGTATTTTAAAATCATTGATACAAAGTTGCAAATTCTCAGCATATTTTTAACCCTTTTTGACTTGATTCAAATTTGTTTTTTTTGTTGCATGTACATATCCGCTTTATTTAAGCTTTTGTAGTAAAGTTTTTCTTTAATAATAAAAGCAAAATTGATTAATAATTCCCAGAAACCTAATAATAGGCTTTGATAGTGTTCTGTTAAACAAATTGATAGTTTTAACCGAATTTTTAATTACAAATTCTTTTTTTATATTATCGTATCACATTCAAAATGAATTAATTAACAAATCTTTATAAAATATATCTCAATAATTAATTCAAATGAAAGCATTATATAAATTTGATAACTTAAAGGATAGGAATAAATATTTTACTAACAGAGTTTTAAATGATCAGTTTAGTGTTAATAAAATGATATATCAAATATATATATATATATATATATAATTGTTTTATTGTAAAATTATTCAAAAATTTTAAAGTGTCCAAAAGTTTTCCAGTTATGTTTTTAGGGAGACATTATTTTTAGGAATACAATTTAATGCTCTAGAATTATGAAAAACAATAGGTACTTATTACCAGAATTATTATTATAATTATTATATTATTAATTTCAGATTTCAGAATAATTCATAAATTAATTTAAAACATTTTTCAGTATTTTTGATATTGTCATCAATCAACACAGATTAACTTATTTTAAATCTTAAATTATGTTTCTAAATTAAACCCAGAAATTTTATGTAATTATCATTATCAGTCTTAATTAAAATTGCAAACAGATCAGTGTGTTGCTAAGAAAAAGTGTTAAAAATTAAAAATGTTTTATAAATTTACTGTTTTATTTCTTGTCTTAAAATTAATCATGTGTAATAATTATTTAAATTGTGATTTACGCAATATTGATAATTTTAAAACAATCAAATGTAATGGCACTAAATGGGTAAAATTAAATCTGTTTATATGAATTCAACTATCCGAAATATTAATAATAATTATTTTTTATTTTTGTTTTTGTTTTAATCAGTTGCAACCTTTGAGGTCAGATTTTATCAGTCATTTAAATAATACGGACCGAATAGATGTATTTAAAATTTCATTTGCCAATTCATTAATAGCTAGAATTGAACCAAATTGGACAAAAGATTTAACATCAAATGAAACAGAATGGAAAATTGTTGATTTTAGTTCTAACAAGTTAGTTAATTTGTCAATTAATAAATAATCCTTATTTACTCTTTCATTTTATTCAAGACTTAAGCTTCTGGATGCTAGTGTATTTAAAACTTTAGAAAATCTTTGGATACTAAATCTTAATAGAAATGAATTAAAACAGCTACCTGTTGGACTTTTTGAAAGAAATATAAAATTATCCAACATTGATTTATCTTCAAATAAAATAACAACTTTAGATATTGGAATTTTTGATAATCTTATATATTTACGAGAATTAAGTTTATCGAATAATGAAATAACTTCATTACCAGAAACAATTTTCAATTCAGTTAGATTTTTAACTCATATAGATTTATCTGGAAATTATTTAACGAAAATTGAATCTGGAACTTTTAATAGAAATGAAGATTTGACTAATATTGACATGTCTTTTAATCCATTTAATACAATTAATTCAGATATTTTTAAAGGACTTTCTTAATTAAAAAGTCTTTATTTAAGTTATTGTAAATTAAATCAACTTGATCCTATAATATTTCATGGATTATATAATCTTAAAAATTTAGATTTGAGTGGAAATAATTTAAGAACATTATCAGAAAATCAATTTCAAGATTCAACATCATTAGAACGTCTATACTTATATAGTAATAATATAGAAGCATTACCAAAAAAATTTTTTAAAACCTTACCAAGTTTAACATTATTAGATTTAAGTTTTAATATTATTAAAATAATGCCACAATTTGATAATGCAAGAAAATTAGAAATATTAAATTTACATCAAAATAATATACAAACTATAAAATTCGATCAAATAAGTAAACTTGATTCAATTTTAATTTTAAATCTTTCCTATAATCGACTGACATTTTTAGAATCAGATGTTATGGGTTTTCTTAGAAATTTGGTTCGATTAGAGTTAAATAGTAATCCAATTCAATGTCATTGTTTAGACGAAATAGAAGTTTGGCGTAAAAAATATAATCTGGAAGAAAGTGTTTATAGTAATAATTTCTTTAAATTAGGTAAACGACCAGTTTGTTTCATTGATAATAATATTTCATGTGTAAAAAATGTTGAAAAAAATTTAATTTATGCAACAAAATATTTAGAGGCTTTAACAAGATTTTATTGATTTTTATTTACTTTAAAATTTTTTCTTTACTTTTTGTTAATCTAATAAATTAATAATATTTAGTTAATGGTAATCTATATTTATAATAATAGTGTAATTTTTATGTATTCTTATGAAACCAATAATTTTATTCATTTGAATTTTAATTTATGTATTTAAAATTACGGTATTTGGATTATTCAAATAATTTTGATTTTGATAAAGTTTATTATTTAAATTTAAATTAGTGTTAGTGTTAGTGTTAGATGATATTGGCTACTATGTGGAGTGATTCTTTTTCCTTGTTTCTATTTTTTGTAACAACACAGGGCAATTTTTGTCCCATGCCGGATGATTAGTTTCAATATTAATTCTGCGTGATAATTTTGCATTCACACAGTTTAGACATTGTTCCTCACAGATTCTTTCACAATCTGAAGAACTATGATCTTTAGAGCACCAACCGCATTTTTTACCGTTCTGACAATACTTTGAAACGTGACCATACTGTTAACAATTAAAACATCGGGTTATCTGAATATGTTCAAATACCGGACATTTGTTCCATTCGATATTAAGTTTACCTACCCTGATAATTTTGTTATATGTAGTTTCATCTGGTTCCAACAAAGCAGTTATTCTGTTATTGGTTTCCTTGACATAGATTAAAAGAAATATTTCGTCCTATACTTACTAGCATTCGATTTGTGGTCCATAATAATCTGGTAAAGATTCAACTTCCGAATCTTCTAGTTTTACATCAAATTTCTTGTGTTTTCCGTTGGAATGTTTGGAGTTTTCCTTCTTATTAACAATTTTTTTTATTTTCTTCTTATTAATTTTGAAATTCTGTTTAGCAAGAGAAATTATTGGGCTCACCAATGAGTCATCTCTGCCACCAATTTTAGTCGTATTATCATTTGAAGTTTCATAAGGATTTAATTCTTGAAGTGAATTTGTCACACCAATATTTTCTGGTTTTATTACAATTTGATTAAGCCATTCCTGAATATCATCAAATGTATCATTTGGTCGGCTTCTATCTTTTCCATTTAACAAATCAGCTGTTTTCCAAACTTCATCGGTACCAGTAATCATTTTCACTTTCACACAATAATCATTAAAAAACAATAATTAATTAAAAAAAAACGAAGAAATTAAAAGAAGAACAACCGTTGCGTAAAACGAACAGACAAACTATAAAATATTGTATGTACAACAAATTTACATTAAAGAAATCGTTGCCATTGTTTCATATTTACTTGTTTATATAATCGTGACCATTATTGAATGAAATGCATCAGAAAAAGAAAAAAAGAAAAAGAAGAAGCAGAACCGTCCCTAAATAACCACCTAAATAATAAATTTCATCATAGGTTTTTTATTTTCAAATTGGATAATGCTCCAAAATATATTATATGAAGCAAAATGTTAATATGTACCATAGTGATATGGTTTGATAGTTTGACAGTGCAGTAGACAGTTCAAGGGAATTCAATTTTAAGTTTTTTTTTTTTTTAATTTTCCAAATAAAATGTATTCGATTATCAACAATCAAAAAGTTCAATTTTGAATTATTTCTCTGTGATTTTCATAAATAAACAAAATTAGAATATCAAATTCAATGCTCAACGTAGAAGAAGAAATAAATAAAATATATTAGGATCGAGTTTTTTTTTTTCATAATCACAACAATCGCATTTAGAATATGTACTTCTAAATTTTGAAAATTGGTACAAATTGACAACTTTGAAAAATTAATATTTTCTTTATTAAATTTTAATTAAAAAATGTACTCACGCAAATAATACGCTTGCCTTTTCCCACCAAGCTAATGTTGGATCTTCAACAAAGCCATTCTCATCATCATCTTCATCTTCTTCCCAAGGCATCTTTAAAAATACTCTCATTTGTTATAATTTTTAAAATTCATTTGAAATTTTTATTGTAAAACTTGTCTAATCCGGCCATTACTCGAAATTCAACAAAACTGTTCACGATTACTTTTTTGGTGTAAACTATATTTTGTAACCGAATTGGGAAAATTGATGGCTTATTAAACCGGTTTCACCGTATTTGGAAATTATTTACCTTTTCCTTTTTTATTTTATTTCTTTTTATTGTATGAGACATTTTTATTTCTCAGATTTAATAAATAATTAATTAATTAATAATTAACAACTCCTAACAAAAAAAATTTTGTACAAAAATAAATAATTTGTTATTTGTTTGGATTACTTTGATTTAAAATTTTATTATTTATAATTGGATATGAAAGGCGGGAATAAGATGATAAGGTACTATCCCTAATTATCTTCATGCAATTTGGTATTTTAAAAAATACAATAATTTAAAATGTGAAATAAGGATTCTTTTAGAACATTGTGATCATTATGACAATCTAATCCATAAAATCCAGCATTTCACAGCAAAAGTTATCCCTCAACAAGATCCTATTGTTGTTATCAACAAAAAAAAAAAAAAAAATCTTCTTAATTTTTTTCTGATTCTTCATGAAACAGTTGATAATCGCCTCCAAGTTGATGTAGTCTATACTGAATATTCTAAAGCATTCGACCAAATGCCTGTTCATGCATTTATTGTTGAGTTATTTAACTCTAAAATTCAAGATAAAATTATAAACAGGATAATTAGCTTCATCCGCTATTACACGCAATTTGTGATTATTAATGGACTAATTTCCAAACCGATTAACGCCACATCGTGATATTTATTATTTTTATGAAAAAATATTAAACAAGATGAAACTGGAACTATTTTGTTCGCGGATGATCTTAAAATTTGGAAAATTATAAAAAATAATAATGACAGCATCGATCTTCAATTAGATTTGGACATGCTTGGTACATTCTGTACAGACAAAAAATTAATCATAAATCTTGACAAGTGTGTCTAGAAGAAATGTTAAAAGATTAATAAAGACATCGTATTCATTAGATTCATTCATTCTAAAAAAAGTAGATGAGTTTAATTATTTAATAACTGAAAGTTTTCAATATTGTTTCATTACGTTATGTACTTTATTAGATTATTTTTACCTTCTGAAGATGACCTCCAAGAAAGTTTTTTCTTATAAAAAAGAAATTTTGTATACACAGTAAAAAATTCTGTGTAAAAGTAGTATAAAATTACAATAAATTCGAGAAAGTAATTTAACTATTTCAGGTATATGTAAAATATCGTACACACAGTTATATTATCAATACTTGTAGTGTAATATTATAATGGAAATAGATAATGATGCGCCTTCTCATTAAAGGTTATATCGTCCAACGAACACGGCGCGTCATATATGGAGTTTATTATAGCGTGTTAAGGAAATTAGGGGCTACCTGAATGTTTATATAATTATTATTTCCGGTAAGTGCACTTCCAGTGGGAGATAAAAAGGTGGGTACACTTCACTATCACCGTAAACCAAGATGAATCGTTCACTATGTAAAAAACATCGTGAAAATTTCAGTGATGGCAATCGGAACTGATCATAAAAAAAAAAAAACATTAATCGTGCATAGTCGGAAAAATCGCGACAATCAAAAAATGTGAAATTCAATAAAAAAAAATTATTTTACATAAAAATCAAAAATTTACAACAAGTTTTATGAAATTATATATTTCAGTATGAAAAATTATTGAAAATTTTTTCCTGTGTAGTCAAGAAGAAGAAAGTATTGGAATTTATTAAGTATTTTATATTTCCTATACAACATGAATAAACAAATAAAAATTAATATTCAGAATGATAAAATATTAATTAAGTTTTCTTAACAAACGAATTATTCTGGCAATATTTTGAACAAGATACCATGAAATAATTTACTCAACATAGTAAATTTAATTTCAACGTCATCCTCAGAAAACACAAGGGTTTTATGTTCGGTTGAAGCAAAATTACAGAATATGTTTTCGACACTCATCTTTAGAATATATTCTTGCTTTGCCTCGAGTAGGACAGGATTGAGAAAAAAGCAATATCTGCTATCAAAAGTCATCATGAACTTTTCTTCATTTATAGTTATATTCTGGTGATTACATATTTCAGTTGTAAGAATTTGTTGTTTTTCAGGAAAGCCAAAGTGTATTCCAATTAAATAAATAGCTTTATTAAAAGTAAATTTAGACGTTTGATTTTGAGTTGTTAGTGGTATCAAAGGTAAAAATGTTTCTTTATTTAAAAATATTATTTCTGAATATTCTACATAATTCAAATTTTTCCTATGTTTATTCTCAAAACCAAGATTATTATTTTGTTTTCTTTCAATACTCAGTAATAAAGAAAATTTTTCTTCCATCGTTAGGAGGTTATCTTCTTCTTTGATGCATTCCTCAAATTCTTTAGAAGTCATTGCCGGAAATCGAATGAGCTTAATTAAATCACCTAACTGTATACGTTTATTTATGCTACTTACATCAATTGAATTGTCAGTGCATTTCCTGGCAGCCCATTTCATAGCAGCCAAGAATATTTCATGTTCTGTTATTACTCCAGTCACCTCTAAACTCAATATCGCCGCCAAAGCATCTTTACTGATGGTTAAGAATTGGTCTGTCTTCAATACTGAACGCATGTGTTCTCCAATAAATAAAATCGCCTTATCTTTCAATTCATTGTGCCCTAAATTAATTGCTTTGTTTAGAGTGAAGCACGCTGACCTTTCTGTTAGAGAAGTTTTAAAATATTCTGAAAAAATTTTAATTTTTATTAAATGACTTTTCTAATTATTACAAACACTGTACCTCTACCGATAACTCCAAAGAAAAATGGTTTCCTCAATGTTGATGTTACAGTTGGCACTTGTCTAAATAAAAATTAATAATAAAAGCATTAAAATATTTTTTAGAAAATGAAAACTAATTATGTTTTATATCTAATTTATATCTAATTGATATTTTGTGCTAATTCAGCAGTCACATGATACATAATTGAGTTTATTGATTCTGTAGTTCCATTTTCTATAGCAAATTCACAAAAACTTTGTATAAAAGGCCCTCCAATTTTGGTGTCACGTTTAGAATTATTACCTGTAGATAAAGTAGCAGAAATTGTATAGAGTAAAATAATTTTTTTTTAATTTCAAAATATTGGAACAAAATAAATAATAAATTTCATACTCAAATTATAAACTCATTAAAAAGAAATGCATATTTTAGTTAATACGTATGCATATTTAATACGTATGTATGCATATTTAACTTGGAAGGTTTCATAAGGTTTATGAAAAAAAAAACAAAATACTGTAATATCTTGACTAAGTTCCATTGTATTAATGGAATTAATTATTTTTTACCTTCATAGGTTGAAAAAGCAAAGAACATATCACAAACAGCAGGCATTGTAAACTTAGACACATGTGCATCGTTTTCAAGAGAACAAAATGGAGCGTTTGAACCCTTGCATGCCTAAAAAAACTCAATATTTTGTAGTTTTCAAATTTAAATTGAATAAATAATATTTTTCTACCTGAATCAGAAAATTTTTTGGCTTCTTCGATAAACTCGAATTGTTTATGACAATTGGATTGACAATTACTTCATGAAAATTGTATGTCGAATCACGCGAAAATAAAATATTATTTGTGTTTCCATGTGTTAAAATTACAACTATAAAACAATGATATGGCCTAAAATCAAAGCTCTTCACTAAAACCAAAAAAAAAGTTGAATATCACAAACTTTTGTCTTCATTAAATTACTGGATTTACATCTATTAACTTCAGCACTAATTTCTTCAAGAGTAAAATCTGGATGGACTTTGATTTCAATATTGTATTTTTCTTCCTGGGTTCCTTCTCTAATAAGTTGAAATCCTTTATCAAATTCAAAATGATTGAATATAACGGCGTAACCATTAAAAATTTCTTCTAACGCCATCGCTTCTATTGGATTAGATAGAAGTTGAATTATCTTAAAGTTCGCAAGAAAACTGAATTTATTTCTAAAAATGTCCAAACGATAAGAAATTTGTCCTGATAATAAAATTAAATACATAGGTAGATCTAAACATTTACTAAATTCAGTTTGAACAGAAAAATTTAGAATTTATTTTTATGTAAAAAGACAAAATATTTGGAATAACTTTCTGAAACGCCTTATGCTGTTAATCTTGATATATGATAATTATAATTCTTCTTATCCCTCTTTTGATAAGCTTATTGATATTTGTTTGTTTGTGTTTATATAATGCCTAAACAGTTGTTCAAATTTTTGTATAACAACATTAGGGGTAATATATTAATTATGTAATTAGAATATTAATAACAAATATAAAAAGTATTACAACAATGAGTTCAGCATATCAAAAGAGCTTTGAGGCAATAAAATGAAATGAAATTATTTATTCTTATCTAGTAAATTAGAAATTATTTTAATGTAAAAAAAACTAACAGTCGATGTCATTTTACTTATATTCTTTGTCGAGCTATTTTTGAGTTAAACCTCATCAGATTCTTATGTCCAAATACATCTTGGGCATAAGAATCTGAAGAGGTTTATTTTGAAATTAATGAATCAAAATGAAAAATTATCAAAATTATAAAATATAAACATAATAATTAAATAGTAAACAGAAAATCTAATTCTATGACCGTATAGAAAATTAATTATACAACATACGAATTTTAACTAAAAAATATCAAAAGACAGTTTAAAAATAATCTAAAAAGATTTGATGAAAATCAACAAATAAAATTAAATATAGATTTTTCTCCAATATTTAAGATAACTCAAACCCCGTGGACCAGAGTGGTGTAGTAATAACTACAGAAATAGAGCATTAAAGAATTGAAGAACATCGACAAAATGTAAGCACAGAAAAATTAAACTCAGAAAATTGATGGTGAACACAGCAATTTCAAAAAACGGCACTGTTTGGATTTTAATAACACAAAAAATTTGGATGAGGAATACTATGAAAATTCAGAAGAAGTTTTTTCTTATAAAAAATCACCGTAAACCAAGATGAATCGTTCCCCATCTAAAAAACTTCGTGAAAAAATTCAGTGATGTCAATCGGAATTGATCGTAAAAAAACATTAATCGTGCATAGTCGGAAAATTCGCACCAATCAAAAAATGTGAAATCCAATAAAAAAATGAAATATTCAATAAAAAAAATTTATTTTACATAAAAATCAGAAATTTACAACAATTTTTATGAAATTATATATTTCAGTATGAAAAATTATTGAAAATTTTTTCCTGTGTAGTCAAGAAGAAGAAAGTATTGGAATTTATTAAGTATTTTATATTTCCTATACAACATGAATAAACAAATAAAAATTAATATTCAGAATGATAAAATATTAATTAAGTTTTCTTAACAAACGAATTATTCTGGCAATATTTTGAACAAGATTCTATGAAATAATTCACTCAACATAGTAAATTTAATTTCAACGTCATCCTCAGAAAACAAAAGGGTTTTATGTTCTGTTGAATAAAAATTACACAATGTGTTTTCGAAATTCATCTTTAGAATATATTCTTGCTTTGCCTCGAGTAGGACAGGATTGAGAAAAAAGCAATATCTGCTATCAAAACTCAATGGAATCATCATGAACTTTTCTTCATTTAGAGTTATATTCTGGTGATTACATATTTCAATTGTAAGAATTTGTTGTTTTTCAGGAAAGCCACAGTATATTCCAATTAAATAAATATCCTTATTAAAAGTAAATTTAGACGTTTGATTTTGAGTTGTTAGTGGTATCAAAGGTAAAAATGTTTCTTTATTTAAAAATATTATTTCTGAATATTCTACATAATTCAAATTTTTCCTATGTTTATTCTCAAAACCAAGATTATTATTTTGTTTTCTTTCAATACTCAGTAATAAAGAAAATTTTTCTTCCATCGTTAGGAGGTTATCTTCTTCTTTGATGCATTCCTCAAATTCTTTAGAAGTCATTGCCGGAAATCGAATGAGCTTAATTAAATCACCTAACTGTATACGTTTATTTATGCTACTAACATCAATTGAATTGTCAGTGCATTTCCTGGCAGCCCATTTCATAGCAGCCAAGAATATTTCATGTTCTGTTATTACTCCAGTCACCTCTAAACTCAATATCGCCGCCAAAGCATCTTTACTGATGGTTAAGAATTCGTCTGTCTTCAATACTGAACGCATGTGTTCTCCAATAAATAAAATCGCCTTATCTTTCAATTCATTGTGCCCTAAATTAATTGCTTTGTTTAGAGTGAAGCACGCTGACCTTTCTGTTAGAGAAGTTTTAAAATATTCTGAAAAAATTTTAATTTTTATTAAATGACTTTTCTAATTATTACAAACACTGTACCTCTACCGATAACTCCAAAGATAAATGGTTTCCTCAATGTTGATGTTACAGTTGGCACTTGTCTAAATAAAAATTAATAATAAAAGCATTAAAATATTTTTTGGAAAATAAAAACTAATTATGTTTTCTCTGAAATTATATGTACTTGATATTTTGTGCTAACTCATCAGTCACATGATACATAATTGAGTTTATTGATTCTCTAGTTACATTTTCTATAGCAAATTTACAAAAACTTTGTATAAAAGGCCCTCCAATTTTGGTGTCACGTTTAGAATTATAACCTGTAGATAAAGTCTCAGAAATTGTATAGATTAAAATGATTTTTTTTTACTTCAAAATATGGGAACAAAATAAAAAATAAATTTTATTTTCAAATTATAAACTCATTAAAAGGAGTTGCATAATTTAGGTATATATGCATATTTTACTTTGAATTTATCAAAACGTTTATGACTAAGTTCCATTGTACTTTTTTAATTATTTTTTACCTTCATAGGTTGAAAAAGCAAAGAACATATCACTCACAGCAGGCATTGTATAATTGGACACATGTGCATCGTTTTCAAGAAAACAAACTGGATAGTTTGAACCCTTGCATGCCTAAAAAAACTCAATATTTTGTAGTTTTCAAATTTAAATTAAACAAATAATATTTATCTACCTGAATCAGAAAAATTTTTGGCTTTTTCGATAAACTCGAATTGTTTAAGACAATTGGATTGACAATTACTTCATTAAAATTGTATGGCGAATCATGCGAATATAAAATATTATTTGTGTTTCCATGTGTTAAAATTACAACTACAAAACAATGATATGGCCTAAAATCAAAGCTCTTCACTAAAACCAAAAAAAAAGTTGAATATAACAAACTTTTGTCTTCATTAAATTACTGTATTTACATCTATTAACTTCAGCACTAATTTGTTCAAGAGTAAAATCTGGATTGACTTTGATTTCAATATTGTATTTTTCGAATAGGCCCATGAGAGACTTAACATCTTCCTGGGTTCCTTCTCTAATACTTTGAAGTCCTTTATCAAAATCATAATGATTGAATATAACGGCGTAACCATTAAAAATTTCTTCTGACGCCATTGCTTTCTATTGGATTAGATACTTTCACGTCACACCAATAAATATAAAAATTGCATATAAAACATTATACTACAAAGGAAGGTATAAAAGAAAAAAATGTAACCAATTTCTTTTAGAGAAGAAACGTAAAAAAAAACGAAAAATGATGGAAAGTTGTAAAAAAGTAAAACGTTGAAGAAAGAAATAATAAAAATTGTTTGATATTCTTTTTAAAAATATTATTAAATACCTACAGTATATTATGAATCCGTAATTTTTTAGGCAACGATTTAATTTGATACATTCAATCAATTGCAAACATTGAATTTTCGTTAAAAAATGATTATATTTTATTTGCTATTATCATTTTTTTTAATTTTATCTCTGATATATAATTATTTATCAGTATGAGAATATCTTATCTTAGTGTTATCGCTTCAAAAGGCAAAAAAAATGAAATTTCAATAAGTCATAAAGTAAATAAATCCATGGATTTATAAAAAAATATTCTACATTAAAATCAAAATTCACTTTCATTGATTGTAATCGCCATTCGTTATAATTTTATTATTTTCTTACAATTTTTCAATTACTTTTGTTTTAAATTCTATATTTTTTATTTAAATCTCTTAATTATATAATTGTGATATTGCTTCATTTAAATTGAACTACACTCTAATATATAGATCCTCATGTCAAAACTTAGTAGAGAATACAAAAGCTTTTAATAACTTACTACTTTTTATATTGGTCGGTTTAAATAGTTGATAGGTTATGCTTGTCTTTGTAACACAAATCAATGTTGTTTCCAATAATTATGAAGTGATCATCAAAACAATTAAATCTTCATAATGAATTACATAACTTTATAGCTAAATAAACATTTCACTTGATATCTTAAAGTTCGCAAGAAAACTGAATTTATTTCTAAAAATGTCCAAACGATAAGAAATTTGTCCTGATAATAAAATTAAATACATAGGTAGATCTAAACATTTACTAAATTCAGTTTGAACAGAAAAATTTAGAATTTATTTTTATGTAAAAAGACAAAATATTTGGAATAACTTTCTGAAACGCCTTATGCTGTTAATCTTGATATATGATAATTATAATTCTTCTTATCCCTCTTTTGATAAGCTTATTGATATTTGTTTGTTTGTGTTTATATAATGCCTAAACAGTTGTTCAAATTTTTATATAACAACATTAGGGGTAATATATTAATTATGTAATTAGAATATTAATAACATATATAAAAAGTATTACAACAATGAGTTCAGCCTTTTGATATGAGTTCAGCCTTTTGAGGCAATAAAATGAAATGAAATTATTTATTCTTATCTAGTAAATTAGAAATTATTTTAATGTAAAAAAAACTAACAGTGATGTCATTTTACTTATATTCTTTGTCGAGCTATTTTTGAGTTAAACCTCATCAGATTCTTATGTCCAAATACATCTTGGGCATAAGAATCTGAAGAGGTTTATTTTGAAATTAATGAATCAAAATGAAAAATTATCAAAATTATAAAATATAAACATAATAATTAAATAGTAAACAGAAAATCTAATTCTATGACCGTATAGAAAATTAATTATACAACATACGAATTTTAACTAAAAAATATCAAAAGACAGTTTAAAAATAATCTAAAAAGATTTTATCGTAAATCAACAAATAAAATTAAATATAGATTTTTCTCCAATATTTAAGATAACTCAAACCCCGTGGACCAGAGTGGTGTAGTAATAACTACAGAAATAGAGCATTAAAGAATTGAAGAACATCGACAAAATGTAAGCACAGAAAAATTAAACTCAGAAAATTGATGGTGAACACAGCAATTTCAAAAAACGGCACTGTTTGGATTTTAATAACACAAAAAATTTGGATGAGGAATACTATGAAAATTCAGAAGAAGTTTTTTCTTATAAAAAATCACCGTAAACCAAGATGAATCGTTCCCCATCTAAAAAACTTCGTGAAAAAATTCAATCGGAATTGATCGTAAAAAAACATTAATCGTGCATAGTCGGAAAATTCGCACCAATCAAAAAATGTGAAATCCAATAAAAAAATGAAATATTCAATAAAAAAAATTTATTTTACATAAAAATCAGAAATTTACAACAATTTTTATGAAATTATATATTTCAGTATGAAAAATTATTGAAATTTTTTTCCTGTGTAGTCAAGAAGAAGAAAGTATTGGAATTTATTAAGTATTTTATATTTCCTATACAACATGAATAAACAAATAAAAATTAATATTCAGAATGATAAAATATTAATTAAGTTTTTATAACAAACGAATTATTCTGGCAATATTTTGAACAAGATTCTATGAAATAATTCACTCAACATAGTAAATTTAATTTCAACGTCATCCTTAGAAAACAAAAGGGTTTTATGTTCTGTTGAATAAAAATTACACAATGTGTTTTCGAAATTCATCTTTAGAATATATTCTTGCTTTGCCTCGAGTAGGACAGGATTGAGAAAATTGCAAAATCTGTTAGAAAAACTCTTTAATTCAATCATCATGAACTTTTCTTCATTTAGAGTTATATTCTGGTGATTACATATTTCAGTTGTAAGAATTTGTTGTTTTTCAGGAAAGCCACAGAGTATTCCAATTAAATAAATAGCTTTATTAAGAGTAAATTTAGACGTTTGATTTTGAGTTGTTAGTGGTATCAAAGGTAAAAATGTTTCTTTATTTAAAAATATTATTTCTGAATATTCTACATAATTCAAATTTTTCCTATGTTTATTCTCAAAACCAAGATTATTATTTTGTTTTCTTGAAATACTCAATAATAAAGAAAATTTTTCTTCCATCGTTAGGAGGTTATCTTCTTCTTTGATGCATTCCTCAAATTCTTTAGAAGTCATTGCCGGAAATCGAATGAGCTTTATTAAATCACCTAACTGTATACGTTTATTTGTGCTACTAACATTAATTGAATTATCAGTGCATTTCCTGGCAGCCCATTTCATAATTGCCAAGAATATTTCATGTTCTGTTATTATTCCAGTCACCTCTAAACTCAATATCGCCGCCAAAGCATCCTTACTTATGTTTAAGAATTCGTCAGTCTTCAATACTGATCGCATGTGTTTTCCAATAAATAAGATCGCCTTATCTTTCAATTCATTGTGCCCTAAATTAATTGCTTTGTTTAGAGTGAAGCACGCTGACCTTTCTGTTAGAGAAGTTTTAAAATATTCTGAAAAATTTTCAATTTTTATTAAATGACTTTTCTAATTATTACAAACACTGTACCTCTACCGATAACTCCAAAGATAAATGGTTTCCTCAATGTTGATGTTACAGTTGGCACTTGTCTAAATAAAAATTAATAATAAAAGCATTAAAATATTTTTTGGAAAATAAAAACTAATTATGTTTTCTCTGAAATTATATGTACTTGATATTTTGTGCTAACTCATCAGTCACATGATACATAATTGAGTTTATTGATTCTCTAGTTACATTTTCTATAGCGAATTTACAAAAACTTTGTATAAAAGGCCCTCCAATTTTGGTGTCCCGTTTAGAATTATAACCTGTAGATAAAGTCTCAGAAATTGTACAGATTAAAATGATTTTTTTTTACTTCAAAATATTGGAACAAAATAAAAAATAAATTTTATTTTCAAATTATAAACTCATTAAAAGGAGTTGCATAATTTAGGTATATATGCATATTTTACTTTGAATTTATCAAAACGTTTATGACTAAGTTCCATTGTACTTTTTTAATTATTTTTTACCTTCATAGGTTGAAAAAGCAAAGAACATATCACTCACAGCAGGCATTGTATAATTGGACACATGTGCATCGTTTTCAAGAAAACAAACTGGATAGTTTGAACCCTTGCATGCCTAAAAAAACTCAATATTTTGTAGTTTTCAAATTTAAATTAAACAAATAATATTTATCTACCTGAATCAGAAAAATTTTTGGCTTTTTCGATAAACTCGAATTGTTTAAGACAATTGGATTGACAATTACTTCATTAAAATTGTATGGCGAATCATGCGAATATAAAATATTATTTGTGTTTCCATGTGTTAAAATTACAACTACAAAACAATGATATGGCCTAAAATCAAAGCTCTTCACTAAAACCAAAAAAAAAGTTGAATATAACAAACTTTTGTCTTCATTAAATTACTGGATTTACATCTATTAACTTCAGCACTAATTTGTTCAAGAGTAAAATCTGCATTGACTTTGATTTCAATATTGTATTTTTCGAATAGGCCCATGAGAGACTTAACATCTTCTTGGGTTCCTTCTCTAATACTTTGAAGTCCTTTATCAAAATCATAATGATTGAATATAACGGCGTAACCATTAAAAATTTCTTCTGACGCCATTGCTTTCTATTGGATTAGATACTTTCACGTCACACCAATAAATATAAAAATTGCATATAAAACATTATACTACAAAGGAAGGTATAAAAGAAAAAAATGTAACCAATTTCTTTTAGAGAAGAAACGTAAAAAAAAACGAAAAATGATGGAAAGTTGTAAAAAAGTAAAACGTTGAAGAAAGAAATAATAAAAATTGTTTGATATTCTTTTTAAAAATATTATTAAATACCTACAGTATATTATGAATCCGTAATTTTTTAGGCAACGATTTAATTTGATACATTCAATCAATTGCAAACATTGAATTTTCGTTAAAAAATGATTATATTTTATTTGCTTTTATCATTTTTTTTTAATTTTATCTCTGATATATAATTATTTATCAGTATGAGAATATCTTATCTTAGTGTTATCGCTTCAAAATGCAAAAAAAAATGAAATTTCAATAAGTCAAGTATAGTAAGTAAATCCATGGATTTATAAAAAAATATTTTACATTAAAATCAAAATTCACTTACATTTAATGTAATCGCCATTCGTTATAATTTTAATATTTTGTTACAATTTTTCAATTACTTTTGTTTTAAATTCTATATTTTTTATTTAAATCTCTTAATTATATAATTGTGATATTGCTTCATTTAAATTGAACTACACTCTAATATATAGATCCCCATGTCAAAACTTAATAGAGAATACAAAAGCTTTTAATAACTTACTACTTTTTATATTGGTAGGTTTAAATAGTTGATAGGTTATGCTTGTCTTTGTAACACAAATCAATGTTGTTTCCAATAATTATGAAGTGATCATCAAAACAATTAAATCTTCATAATGAATTACATAACTTTATAGCTAAATAAACATTTCACTTGATATCTTAAAGTTCGCAAGAAAACTGAATTTATTTCTAAAAATGTCCAAACGATAAGAAATTTGTCCTGATAATAAAATTAAATACATAGGTAGATCTAAACATTTACTAAATTCAGTTTGAACAGAAAAATTTAGAATTTATTTTTATGTAAAAAGACAAAATATTTGGAATAACTTTCTGAAACGCCTTATGCTGTTAATCTTGATATATGATAATTATAATTCTTCTTATCCCTCTTTTGATAAGCTTATTGATATTTGTTTGTTTGTGTTTATATAATGCCTAAACAGTTGTTCAAATTTTTATATAACAACATTAGGGGTAATATATTAATTATGTAATTAGAATATTAATAACATATATAAAAAGTATTACAACAATGAGTTCAGCCTTTTGATATGAGTTCAGCCTTTTGAGGCAATAAAATGAAATGAAATTATTTATTCTTATCTAGTAAATTAGAAATTATTTTAATGTAAAAAAAACTAACAGTGATGTCATTTTACTTATATTCTTTGTCGAGCTATTTTTGAGTTAAACCTCATCAGATTCTTATGTCCAAATACATCTTGGGCATAAGAATCTGAAGAGGTTTATTTTGAAATTAATGAATCAAAATGAAAAATTATCAAAATTATAAAATATAAACATAATAATTAAATAGTAAACAGAAAATCTAATTCTATGACCGTATAGAAAATTAATTATACAACATACGAATTTTAACTAAAAAATATCAAAAGACAGTTTAAAAATAATCTAAAAAGATTTTATCGTAAATCAACAAATAAAATTAAATATAGATTTTTCTCCAATATTTAAGATAACTCAAACCCCGTGGACCAGAGTGGTGTAGTAATAACTACAGAAATAGAGCATTAAAGAATTGAAGAACATCGACAAAATGTAAGCACAGAAAAATTAAACTCAGAAAATTGATGGTGAACACAGCAATTTCAAAAAACGGCACTGTTTGGATTTTAATAACACAAAAAATTTGGATGAGGAATACTATGAAAATTCAGAAGAAGTTTTTTCTTATAAAAAATCACCGTAAACCAAGATGAATCGTTCCCCATCTAAAAAACTTCGTGAAAAAATTCAGTGATGTCAATCGGAATTGATCGTAAAAAAACATTAATCGTGCATAGTCGGAAAATTCGCACCAATCAAAAAATGTGAAATCCAATAAAAAAATGAAATATTCAATAAAAAAAAATTATTTTACATAAAAATCAGAAATTTACAACAATTTTTATGAAATTATATATTTCAGTATGAAAAATTATTGAAATTTTTTTCCTGTATAGTGAATTAATATTCAGAATGATAAAATATTAATTAAGTTATCCTAACAAACGAATTATTCTGGCAATATTTTGAACAAGATACCATGAAATAATTCACTCAACACAGTTAATTTAATTTCAACGTCAGCCTCAGAAAACAAAAGGGTTTTATGTTCTGTTGAAAAAAAATTACACAATATGTTTTCGAAATTCATCTTTAGAATATATTCTTTCTTTGCCTCGAGTAGGACAGGATTGAGAAAAGTGCAATATCTGTTAACAAAACCCAAGAATATTTCATGTTCTGTTATTAATCCAGTCACATCTATACTCAATATCGCCGCCAAAGCATCTTTACTTATGCTTAGGAATTCGTCAGTCTTCAATACTGAACGCATGTGTTCTCCAATAAATAAAATCGCCTTATCTTTTAATTCATTGTGCCCTAAATTAATTGCTTTGTTTAAAGTGAAGCACGCTGACCTTTCTGTTAGAGAAGTTTTAAAATATTCTGAAATTTTTTAATTTTTAAAATGGTTTCCTCAATGTTGATGTTACAGTTGGAACTTGTCTAAATAAAAATTAATAATAAAAGCATTAAAATATTTTTTGGAAAATAAAAACTAATTATGTTTTCTCTGAAATTATATGTACTTGATATTTTGTGCTAATTCATCAGTCACATGATACATAATTGAGTTTATTGATTCTGTAGTTCCATTTTCTATAGCAAATGCACAAAAACTTGGTATAAAAGGCACTCCAATTTTGGTGTCACGTTGAGAATTATAACCTGTAGATAAAGTAGCAGAAATTGTATCGAGTAAAATAATTTTTTTTTACTTCAAAATATTGGAACAAAATAAATAATAAATTTTATTTTCAAATTATAAACACATTTAAAGGAATTCCAATTATGCATATTTTGCTTTGAAATTATCAAAAGGTTTATGAAAAAAAAAACAAAATACTGTAATATCTTAGCAAAGTTCCATTGTATTAATGGAATTAATTATTTTTTTACCTTCATACGTTGAAAAAGCAAAGAACATATCACTCACAGCAGGCATTGTATAATTGGACACATGTGCATCGTTTTCAAGAAGAACTTGATCGTTTGAACCCTTGCATGCCTAAAAAAACTCAATATTTTGTAGTTTTCAAATTTAAATTAAACAAATAATAATAAAAGCAAAATAGATTAATAATTCCCAGAAACCTAATAATAGGCTTTGATAGTGTTCTGTTAAAGAAATTGATAGTTTTAACCGAATTTAATTACAAATTCTTTTTTTATATTATCGTATCACATTCAAAATGAATTAATTAACAAATCTTTATAAAATATATCTCAATAATTCATACAAATTAAAGCATTATATGTGATAACTTAAAGGATAGGAATAAATATTTTACTAACAGAGTTTTAAATGATCAGTTTAGTGTTAATAAAAGGATATATCAAATATCCTAAAATTATTCAAAAATTTTAAAGTGTCCAAAAGTTTTCCAGTTATGTTTTTAAGGAGACATTATTTTTGGGAATACGATTTAATGCTCTAGAATTATGAAAAACAATTGGTACTTATTACCAGAATTATTATTATAATTATTATATTATTAATTTCAGATTTCAGAATAATTCATAAATTAATTTAAAACATTTTTCAGTATTTTTGATATTGTCATCAATCAACACAGATTAACTTATTTTAAATCTTAAATTATGTTTCTAAATTAAACCCAGAAATTTTATGTAATTATCATTATCAGTCTTAATTAAAATTGCAAACAGTTCAGTGTGTTGCTAAGAAAAAGTGTTTAAAAATTAAAAATGTTTTATAAATTTACTGTTTTATTTCTTGTCTTAAAATTAATCATGTGTAATAATTATTTAAATTGTGATTTACGCAATATTGATAATTTTAAAACAATCAAATGTAATGGCACTAAATGGGTAAAATTAAATCTGTTTATATGAATTCAACTATCCGAAATATTAATAATAATTATTTTTTATTTTTGTTTTTGTTTTAATCAGTTGCAACCTTTGAGGTCAGATTTTATCAGTCATTTAAATAATACGGACCGAATAGATGTATTTAAAATTTCATTTGCCAATTCATTAATAGCTAGAATTGAACCAAATTGGACAAAAGATTTAACATCAAATGAAACAGAATGGAAAATTGTTGATTTTAGTTCTAACAAGTTAGTTAATTTGTCAATTAATAAATAATCCTTATTTACTCTTTCATTTTATTCAAGACTTAAGCTTCTGGATGCTAGTGTATTTAAAACTTTAGAAAATCTTTGGATACTAAATCTTAATAGAAATGAATTAAAACAGCTACCTGTTGGACTTTTTGAAAGAAATATAAAATTATCCAACATTGATTTATCTTCAAATAAAATAACAACTTTAGATATTGGAATTTTTGATAATCTTATATATTTACGAGAATTAAGTTTATCGAATAATGAAATAACTTCATTACCAGAAACAATTTTCAATTCAGTTAGATTTTTAACTCATATAGATTTATCTGGAAATTATTTAACGAAAATTGAATCTGGAACTTTTAATAAAAATGAAGATTTGACTAATATTGACATGTCTTTTAATCCATTTAATACAATTAATTCAGATATTTTTAAAGGACTTTCTAAATTAAAAAGTCTTTATTTAAGTTATTGTAAATTAAATCAACTTGATCCTATAATATTTCATGGATTATATAATCTTAAAAATTTAGATTTGAGTGGAAATAATTTAAGAACATTATCAGAAAATCAATTTCAAGATTCAACATCATTAGAACGTCTATACTTATATAGTAATAATATAGAAGCATTACCAAAAAAATTTTTTAAAACCTTACCAAGTTTAACATTATTAGATTTAAGTTTTAATATTATTAAAATAATGCCACAATTTGATAATGCAAGAAAATTAGAAATATTAAATTTACATCAAAATAATATACAAACTATAAAATTCGATCAAATAAGTAAACTTGATTCAATTTTAATTTTAAATCTTTCCTATAATCGACTAACATTTTTAGAATCAGATGTTATGGGTTTTCTTAGAAATTTGGTTCAATTAGAGTTAAATGGGAATCCAATCCAATGTCATTGTTTAGAGGAAATAGAAGTTTGGCGTAAAAAATATAATCTAGAAGAAAGTGTGTATAGTAATAATTTCTTTAAATTAGGTAAACGTCCAGTTTGTTTCATTGATAATAATATATCATGTGTAAAAGATGTTGAAAAAAATTTAGTTTATGCAACAAAATATTTAGAAGCTTTAACAAGATTTTATTGATTTTTATTTACTTTAAAATTGTTTTCTTTTCTTTTTGTTAATCTAATAAATTAATAATATTTAGTTAATGGTAATCTATATCTATAATAATAGTGTAATTTTTATGTGTTCTTATGAAACCAATAAAAACTAAAATAAATTTTGCTTCCTTTTTATTGATTCAATAAATTAAATACTAGAATGATGAATGAAGGATGTTAAATTTTCTTTAAAATATTAAATAAACCTTATTTTTTTATTTTAAAATCAGTTTTCATATTTATTCATATTTAAATCTGTACAAGGCCAAAGATCGATTTTTTTAGTATTAGTCCGGAACTTCATTTTGAAGTTGGATGAGCAACTTTTGATGAATTAAAAATTTCGATTAAATATCCGTCTGGGTCTTTGATAAAAGCTAGCCCTTTCATGCGCCCTTCATCAGGACGTTTGCTAAATTGAACGCCCAACTTCTCAAATCGTTCGCAAGCTGCGTAAACATCTGGGACCATTATTCCTATATGACCAAAACCCTTACTTCCTTCGAGGTAGTTCAAGTCTTGCATTGTTTCTGTACCCCAATTACTATAAAAAAAATTTAGTAAAACATTTACTTAAATGATTTGTATTTTTTATTTACTGAGTTAATTCCAAGGTAGCTTTACGACTTAAAGCCCATTCTGTACGTTCAGAACCTTTAGGGATATCTGATAGACATTCATACCTAAAATAATTTATGTCCATAGAAATAATGTTTATCGATAAAGTTTCACTAAAATGTAAAAAAACTAATCACCCCATAAAAAACAGTGAAAACTTAGCTTCAGGGAAATCCAACTTTTGTAATAACACCATTCCTAACACTTCCGTATAAAAGGGCAACGAAAGGCGTGGATTTTTAATGCGATACATAGTTTGTTGAAACAAAAAATCCTGGAATTTTTAAAAAAAAATTATGGAAAATTCTAAATTTGAGTTAAATTTTCGTCACCTTGGTTGAAGGATCAGCTTGTTTACATAACTCATTCGCCTCCGAATTTGATATTCCCGTTAGCTCACCCATTTTCTTTGTGTATTCACTCAAATATAAAAATGCCAGCGGTTTCCAGAAAAATTATTAATAATAATTAACATTGAAAAAATGACATTTCGTAAAATATTTCATTTTTCATTATACCATGCAACGTTCCATAACTTAGTCAGTTGAATATCTTAAAAAAAATTAAACTTACAATTTTGTGATTTTATGCTTTACATAAATTGAAGGAATAGACATGTAGTAAATAAATTCTTTCTCTCATAAAGCTTATTCTTTAAAAATTTATTATTTGGTTCTTCAGTTGAGCTGTTTTTGAATAAACAAAAATAAAATGATTATTGACTGACAA
Source organism: Pedicia rivosa (assembly GCA_963082725.1). Taxonomy (NCBI): domain Eukaryota; kingdom Metazoa; phylum Arthropoda; class Insecta; order Diptera; family Pediciidae; genus Pedicia; species Pedicia rivosa. The sequence continues at coordinate 33,182,909 of OY720154.1, forward strand.
AAAATTCCGTCTTTTAATGTTAATGTGGTAGTGTTTTTTTTTTGCTTCACCTATGTTTAACAATGAAAAGTTTCACGTCATGTTTTCATGAAAACTTTGAAATTTTTAAGTTAAGTAAATGTCAAAAGTTTTACAACAACGTCACGAAAAAACAAGAAAATTCAGAAGATGGATCAGATTATGAAGATACTTAGAAAACGAAGAAGAATTTTGTCTAAATATGATAAAATCGTCTCAAAACGGCATAAAAATATTTAAAAAAATTTATACAAGTGTTCATCATGTTTTTAAGTTTTATGAAAACTTTCATGAAACTGTTGAACAAAATAAGCTTCCTTAAAAACTTACATCTCCGACTAACGTTATGTTATAGAATGCCACCATTCACCAATCACAAAAATTGATATATTTATATATGTGTCAAATTAACTGTCATACTGTCATCGTAAAACTTAAAGTCGTGAAACATTACAAAAAAATGGTTATTAATAAAGAAAACCTTAGTGATTTAAAAGAAAACTTTGAAAAAGCGTTAAAATATTATGAGGAAGATAGTAAACATGATCCAGTTATTAATCCATATAAGTCATTTTACGCAGCCCGTGATATTTTGTTAGAAATGCAAAATAATATTAAAAATTTACTATCCAGTTTGAATGAAGACAACATTGAGGATATTCTTATTTACAAATGTATATTAGGATATGTTTATAAAGATTTGGGACGTAATTTTATTGCAACAGAGGAATTTTCTGAAGGTGAAAAATATCTGAAAATGGTAATTGATTTACTTGAAGATTATAAAACTTGTGCCGAAGGTGTCATAGTTTATATGGAATCCCTAAATGAATTAGGGATATTATATTCTATTCGACAAGAAGCAATAAAATCAAAAGAATATCTTGATAAAGCTGAGCATCTTTATAATGATTATGAAAAAATTGGTATTGATGCATTACAATTAATAGATATATTTGGGACTAAAGATGAAATTGAACCTGGGAAAGGACGAATTGCACTTGAATTAATTCATACATTAACAATGTGTTATTTAGCCCAAATATTAGGTTTAATGAAAGATATGCATAATTCAGCATATTATTGTCATAAAACATTAAAACGTCAAATACAATATAATAGTTACGATGCAATTGATTGGGGGTTGAATGCGGCTTCTTTATCACAATATTTTTTTTCCAATAATCGTTTAACGGAATCGAGACATCATTTAGCAGCTGCTAACTTAATTTTGGATAAATATGAGAAAGAAACAATGATAGAACCAAATATGACAGAAGATCAACAAGGGGCAAAACAAGAAATATTTAAACATCGTTATGCTGATTTGGGTAAAATTATATTTATTAAAAAAACAGTAAATTTTAATAATATATGTTGTTTTTACAGCCAGATGTTGGGCAAAATATGGTTTAAATTTGTTGTCAACTTCAAAGGAACGTTTAATGGACGATAAAGATGAAACTGATGAGAAAAAAGATGTAAGCCTACAGACGAGTAAGTCTTTTAGTTGTAATTTAAAGATTATCTATTTATTGATTTTTTTTTTCAGGCATGTTGCAATTAAAAATAAGTTCAGAAAAATTTGAAACATTAGATGTATCTGAATATGAAAATTTGGTAACTGATAAATATTTATTAACAATGGACGATGCACTACCTGTTTTTAAATTTATTGAAAAATGGTTAAACAAAGCTAAAGAATATTATGACTCTGAAACAGAAGCGTCTGAGTATGCTAAAATAATACAAGATTTATCTTCAGCACATAAATATTTAGCATTCTTTGAAGAGAATAGTTCTAATCAATGTAAATTACATAAACGGCGTGCTGATTTTCTTGAAGAATTAGTGAAAATTTATAATCCAACATATTATATGAATATTTGTCGGTAAGTTTAAATAAATTGAATTAATCGTATTAGTTTTATTATACTCTTGTAAATTATATTATTTAATTACAGTGAAGTTTGGTATGAATTGGGTTTAACATATTCAACAATGTTAGATATAAAACTCGATACATTGGAAGCACAATCAGTTAGTGATCGTCCAACACCACATGCACTTAATAAAATAAATTTATTATGCCATAAAAGTATTGGACATTTTACAGCATTTTTAGATTCATATCGTAAAAAAGATACAAAAGAAATGCCTAAAGGAATTATATCTACAGATGATTTACAGCCAATATTATTTTGTTATTTTTATTTGGGTCGTTTATATTATAAAATAATAACACCCGATAAAAAAATGCAATTAACAAATGTTAGTAACAGTTTTAAATATTATAGTTTAGTTGTAACAACATGTACAGATAATAAAGAAACATCAGGTTTTTTTAGTGCTGAGTTAGGTGTTTGTAAAGAAATGGTTTCATTATTACCAAGAAAAATGCAAAAATTAATTGATGAAATTAAATCTTAAAAATTTTATAAATTTAAATTTAAAAGAAGATCTTCTTTATCGACCAGTTCACATGAATCTTTATAAGTTCCAGATTTTAAAATCAATTAACTTCTAACTTTGATCTAAATTGAAAGAATTGTTAATTTCGAAAAACATTTATCACTTTATATAGTTTTTTTTATGTATTTTATAAACATCGTTAAAGAAGACTCTCATAAAACTGAATGAAAATAAAGGAATAATGCTTTCAAAAAAATTGTAGCTTTCAGTAATAATACACAAATGATAAAAGTTTTTATTTCAAAATAATAATTTTAATTGTAATAGAAACTTAATCATCATTAACATTGAATTAATAATTTATTCATACAACAATAAAAAGAAAAATCCTTATACCAATTACGATGTCATTAATTAATAAATAATTCATACACTAGCAACACAAAATATTATAAAAGAAAAATTAAAAATAAACTTAAAAAAAAATATATATATTTAAAATTTAAATGTGCCTTTTTAATTTGCATTTAATTTACTTGCCTAAATTTGCGCTAGAATAAAAGTGAAAATACTGTCGCATCATAATATTATAACAACAACAATGTCATTATAACATGCCATCACAATTTTTAAAGAATATTTCTCTTAAGAGAGAAAGTGAGAGAGAGAGAGACAAATTCTTTTAAAGCCAGAATAATTTGTTTGTAAAAAACATGGTAGCTGAATTCATTTAAAAAAAATTCAAAATTAATAAATCAAATATTTTCTTTATTACACGCACACACACACATTTATTTATTTATTTTTTTTTTTTTTTACAATTTTTAATTAGAATATTAAATATATTTAATAATTTGTTTTTGTTTTACTTTTTTTTCATTTTTTTTTTACACAATAATTATAAAATATTTCCTTTAAAACTTAAATTTAAAACAATAAATTTAAAAATTAATCACAGAAATACAATTGTTTTTTTTTATTTTACTAATTAATTTAATTTATGTAAATAATTTTATATTTAAATAACAATTTTATGGGTAAAAGTTCTTGTTAAAATTTTTTATCTTTAACTTTACTTTTAAACATTAAAGAAAAAAGTAAAACTTTTAAATTTTTTAACATTTTTATTTTAGATTTTTTTCTTTTAATTTTGATTTTTATTTTATTCGTTTTTTGACAAACACAATTAATTTATTCTTTAAGCAATCAACAAACAAAACAAAAAAGTATAAAAAATATTTAATTTTAAAATTTATTCCCCTTAATTTTGGATGTGAAAAATGTCGAGTATTTTTATCACGTGAACAATAGGATTTTTTTTGTTTGGCTTTTTTATCATTTGATATTTAAAAAGTTTAAAATAAAATTTTGTGTAATAGAAACTGTAGAACTTAAAATTCTAAGAAGATTAAAAATGTTTATTCTACAAATTCCATTAATTTTTAGTTTTATTGAAATTTAATTTTTAAAGAAATTTAACCCGTTTTTTTTTTTTGTTATTTTTAAATAAAAAATATTGGAATGAATTGTTTTATTTTTTTTGTTTCTTTTTAGTTTTGCTTTTTTTTTATCTTTAATCTTATTCATTATATTTTTCATAATATTGTATTATTATTTTATTTTTAAATATTTTTAACCTTAACAATATAATTATATATAATTAAAAATAAAACGAATTAATAAATAAAAAATAATAAAAACAAATGATAATGATGAATTGTGTGTGTTTTATTTTTATTTTTTAATTTCTTTATTTTATTTTTTATTTTTATATTTTTAATATTTTTCTTTTGTTTTTATTTTTTACTTTTATAGTTTTTATTTTGTTTTCTTATTTATTTTTTTTTTTATTTTGCCTTAAAAATATATTTACAATTAATTTTTTTTCCCCCCAACAGAAATAACAGAATTATAGAAATTTTGATGAAATAGAAAATAGAAGAAAATAAAAGAAAGACATTTTATAACAAAATATATTTGTATAAATATTTTTTATTTTAGTTTTCGTTAACAATTTTTAATTTTATTATTTTTAAAGAAAACAAAAATTGTATTTTATTTTCTTTTTTTTGTGAATTATAAATTAAGAATCGATACAAAACAAACAAAAAAAAATGTTTAGAAGTGGAATAATGTGTGACAATGATTCTATGAATCATTTTAAATGAATTTTATTTTTTAACTAACAAATTAAATGTGTCTGAACTTATTGAGATGATTAAAAATAAAATTTTAGAGATCAAAAAAAAAAATGTAAAATAAAATCTAAATTTTTTAATTAAATTGCAAAATTTTCTTTTGTTTAATTTTTTCTTTTAACAAAATATCATTTTTTTTAATAAATTTTTTACAAATATTTTACAACATTTAAGTTCAATTTTCCCGAAACATTTCACAGTCTGTAAAATTTTATAATCATAAATTTGACTCAAACTCATTCTTAGTAGACTGTTAAAATGTACGTAAAGCTTGCCATTAATTAATTAGTAATAATTAAGCAAATATATATAAATTGAATGAAATTAATAAATAAAATATGAATAAAAAAAAAATACTAGAATACAATTTTTAGAAGATTGTTACGCTTTAGAAATTGTAAAATAGAATATTTATAAACACACATTTAATATGTTACTGAAGAGAATTTAAATCACCGACATAATGAAAAAGTATTTTAAATATGAGAAAGATCAGGTGACATCAATGAGTGTAAGTAAATTGTAGATTGTCGATTGTTTTCTTTCTTTCTTTCTTTTTAATACATAAAGCACTTAATTAATTTCAATTGTATAATATTTGGAATTTTGTTGTTGTTTTATAATCGAACATTCACACAAACAATGAAATTGTTGACTTTTCCAAATGTTACACGTAACTTTTGCAGAACAGACTAAATTTTTTATTATGCTAAGAAATTTACAAAATTTTTGGTTCATAAAAATTTTTTGTAAAAAAAGAAAAAAAATCGGCCTACTGTTGCTAGATTTCCCTGTTCTTTTGTATTTATTCATAATCAATTTTGGCAGATATGTATAGATGTAATTTATTTATATATTTATGTACAATTTTAACAAATACAAATGAAACAAAAATTATCATTTTAATTTAATTAGAAAATAAAATAGAAAAGAAAATTAAATCAAAATATATAATTTACGATAAAAATAAATCAGTTTCTTCAAAACTTTTCCACACACACACAGACACATCCGTTTCCAATAATTATTCCATCATTTTATAACAAACACACTTACCGAAATCATTTTATAAAAACAAAAACAATAATAAAATTTTCGTATCCATTATTAAGTCATTAATTTGTTTAGCCTTTCTTTCATTTTACAATATTTTATCCTTTACTCTATAAAGTTTTTGATCAATTTATTGTTTTTAATATCTGTCTTCATTAGAAAGAATTACCTAAATAAAATCTATGAAATTTACCTAATTTAACCCTATTTCAGTCAAGTAATGGTTCACAATCACTTGCACTTAAATTTGGGTCAACACCAATACGTTTTAAATAACGATTTCTAATTGTTGGATCTGATTCAGCATTATTTTGTACATCACTTGGTTCTATTTCTTCAATTGAATCACTATTTAGTAGTTTTGCATTAACGCTGTTCAAATAAAAAGAGAACAAAAAATTTATTAGTTTTTTTAATGAAAATGTTTTTTGGTTTAATTTTTTTAAATATGTAAATAAAAAAGTGAAGCAACAGAAAGGTTTGAATCTCAGTGTGGGCAGAAGTAAAATCTTTGAGCTCTTAAATTATTCATTTTAATTGGATTTTTGCGAATATAAAAAACTGAAGGAAATTAATTAAATTTAATAAATTACGAATACGGTGCCGGATTCTTTTAAAAGAAATTTTTGTTTGTTCAATTCCTTCCTTATGGAATATCTGATTAAATAACAAATAGTTTGAATTATTATCCTTTTTTTTAAAGCAATTTAAATTTTTTTTTTTACTTATTTTTCATTTATATTTGAATTACATTTGTAATAAAGGACAAAGGACAATTATACAAAAGCACAAATAAAGAAGTGGAAATTTACCTATCATAAAATTTGTATTTTTTCGTTTTCATATTTTCATAAGAGGAAGAAATAATTTCTTTTATTTTCTTATCACTAGAATATAATATTTGTATTTATCATTTTTAAGGCACTTAAAATTAAAGTGAATAAAATAAATAGAAAATGTATAAAACTTACAGTAATGTATGGAATCTGCTGTCTCTTTCTTCTGGTGTCATATTTAAAATTCCTTCTGATTTTGTATTGTGTATGTGGATAACAAATGTAGCTAACAATGATACTAGAAAAAATAATAAAATTATTCAATTTAATTCATTCAACATTTATTTGGATTTTGAAATTTAATTTGCCCAAAAAAAAATTTATCTTTTAATTCAAATTTCAAACTGTGAAATATTTACAGAAATAAAAAGAAAAATGTTTTACCTATAAGACAAATAACAAAGAATGTTTCAAGCCACATATAACCATAATTATCAACAATTAGACCAGCAATAATTGTTACAACTGCTAAACCCAGATTTTGTACCGATTGACAACTAAAAACAGTAAAATAATTAGTTAAATTTTCTTCAATTATTTGTTTCTTATTCACTTACATTCCATAAGCTGTTCCCAATTGATATTCTGGAATAATTAATGCAACCAAAGGCCACAAACTACTAGCAAGCATTGAATATGATAATCCCATTATAGTCTAAAAATATAACAATACAAAACGTTAATATTCAGTCTGAAATTATAATCGAATTTTAACACTAGAAGATAATACAAAGACATTCTAGTTAGTTGCTTTCACTAATTATCATGCCATTATCATCATCATTATAAATTCTATTCTTTTTGAATAATCTTACCATTCCAACATAAGGATCACATTTTGTGTAGCCAAGCATTGAATGTGCACCAATTGTTGTAACAATTGAAACTAATACCCAATTAACATTTCTTCCTGTTTTATCAACGATAAAACCAAATAATGGACTTGCAAATGCTGATATTATATAAACAATTGATGTAATTGTATTTGCAGGACCCGCTTCAAAATGAAAAACAGTTTCAAAAAACATTCTGAAAGAAAAAAAAACATTGAATTTAATGAATTATTATTCTCTATAAAAATAATTTATATTTCTTAATTACTTTCCATTTGCAATAAATGGAAATATTGCAACATAATAAGCGACACAAACAACAGAAACCATCCAAAATGAAACTTTAAATGTGGTGATATCACTTAATTTAGCAATTTCACCTGTTGGATTATCATTACGTCTTAATATTCTTTGAGAACGTTTGTCCATCCAACCTAAAATAAGGAGAGAAAATTGGAATTTTTAGATTTCCTGAAAAAAGGAAACACAAATAAATCGTGAAAGAAATACCTAGATTTATATAAATCAGATAATTTAAAACTTTCACTTTTTTGTTGTGTTTAAATTAAATTGTTCTTACCTAATATAAGTGCACAAATCATTGACATAACACATGTTAATGCAGCTAGAAATAATACAACACCCATACATTCATAACCTTGATAAAATTGTTTAACATATTTATAGACTGGTTCCATCACAAGAAAATTAACAGTACTTCCAACACGTGCAAATGATAATTGTAAACCGAAAACCATATTTAATTCTTTTCCTTTAAACCAAACAACAGCATAATTATTTTGGGCAACTGCAAGTGATTCAGCACCAATACCAAATATTAAACGTCCAAATACCATTATTGCAAATGAATCAGTTAATGCACCAAATGCAAATATCAATTGTCCAATTACAACAATAACCATATAAATAATTGTACCTAACCGAATTCCAAAAACTCTGTTGATTAGAGAAAATTAAAAAAAAAACAAAGTTAATTAATAATTTTTATATAAAAAATATATACATTTGCTGTACGATTTTCTATTAAAGCCATATGCACACAATTGTTTTCATTATATTACCTGTCAATTAAAAATCCTCCAATAAAACATAAAAATACATTTGGCCATGAATAAAATGAATAAAGCATATTATATTCAGCATTTGATAAACTTAAATCAGTCATTATATAATCTTGTAATGCACTCGGATTATCATAGCAAAAATATGAACCTAAAAGAGAAAAATTTTAATACATTTTAATTACAAAATTTTAATAAATGATTAATTTATTTCGAAAACTGATTTTTATTTAAATTGACTCATTTTAAAAATGTTTTGATTACTAAAATACACAAGGTCTCTCTATCTCTTTCACTCTCTCTTTCTCTTTCTTTCACTCTCTGGACAATCGCTAATATTTTACAATTATTTAGAAGACAGAATATAGAAGTAAAAGGAAACGTATATTATAATCTAATTTACAAATAAAATTAATTTAAATCCTTTAAGAAAGATAAATGAAGGACTTAGAATAAAGAGAAAAATATTATTTTGTGTAGGTTATTTTAGGGTGGCTAAAAATCATTATTCTTAGTTAAGACATGAGAAATTTCTTTACAAAAACAAATCAAAAGTGAAAAATAATAAAACCTAAACAACAACAACAAAAAATATAGAATGAAGTCAGAATACAGAAAACTTTGACTTTGTTTTTATTTTTATTTATTCTGTTCTGTTCTTCTTTTTTTAATCCCAACAATAAAATAGATGATAATTATTTTTATATAATAAGAAAATAGTAAATAATGTAACTCATCATTTGTTATTTAATCATATTTTTATATTGCTTTATTTTTTTTTTAATTACAATAAATTTTTTGTTGACGTCTACATGGTCTGCTAACTCATCTGTTTAAATCAAACATTCAATACAATTGTGATTATATTTCTTCTTCTTCTTTATTGCTATACAAAATTTTTTTTCCATTTATAGACATTTTTTTTTTATCATGAAACGTCAAACCAGACAAAAAGAAAAAGAGGAAAATTATGAATAAATTAATGTAACGGAGTTTTTCTGCTTCTCTATAATCTTCAGTTATGATCTGAAATCTACACTGATAAGAACACAGTCATAGATTCACTTCAACCAATCCAATATTCAATCCAATAGAATTATTTGCATGTTCCTTTATCTAAATTTTTGTATTTCTCAGGTTTTTGTTTCTTTCTTTTTTTTTTTTTTGCAAATCTATTTTTGATAATGACCATACAAATCAATGACAAATGGAAGGATTCTTAATCACATTTATAAATCTTTTTGTATGTAATCAATTAAAAGTGGAACAAAATTAAAATAATTAATTGATTGAAAATTTATTAATTAAAATTTTGTTCAGAAATTTATTTAAAAGTTTTCCATTTCAAAAATTGAAAAGTTAAAAATGCAAATCACAAAAAAAAACAATAAAAAGTAATTCGTTTAATGAACTTTTAATAAAAATGCTGAAAAAACTAAAATGATTTTATTAAAATTTGGCATTTTTCTATTGAGTTAGTTTACCAAAAGAACAAAAATGATAAATTAATAAAAAAATAATCATAATCTAAAAAACATAAAAATTCATTTCTGAGAAAATACAAAAAAAAAAAATTGATAAAAAACAACAATAAAATGAAAATAAAAATCGTAATCATTATAATGTGATTTTTTTATTTTTGTTGATGTGTTAAGAGTCGCCCTATTTTTAATTCATTAATGAAACTATAATTGAGTTAAAAATTAGTGTTTTTAGTTTTAGACAAATTTTTTTTTGTTTGTTTGAAAACAACAAATAATCGAAATAAAAAAATCTAGAATTAACAACAACAACAAAAATGTTCATTTTGATTTGATTCAACGGATTACAAATATGATTAATAGTCCCGGTTATTTGAATTTCTGGTAAAATAGAAAAAAATATAGGATGTTTGTGTACGACGAAAATAAGTGAAGATTATGAATAAAACTGATCTAAATTCTATTTTATAAAAAATAAACAATTATTTTTATTCTCCATTATTAAATTTCTCTTTTATTTTTTTTGTTTCTTGTTCCAATATTTTTATTAAATATTTTTTCTTCTTTTATTTTGATTTGTTTTGATTTGTTTTTTCTTCTTCTATTTGATAAAAATGAGAACAGAAAATTCTTTTATTGGAATTTTTTTGCGAAGAATATTTTGTAATTTATTTCAATATTCAAAGTTCAAAAAAAAAAAATTGTTCTTACAATAAAAATTGATACGTTCTAAATTTTTTATAATTATTTTACGTCGTAGTAAAAACAGTTTCTTAAGAATTTAAGAAAATGAAGAAAATGTCAGAAGTAAAGAAGAAAATAAAATAAAATGATAATGATAGAAAAATTGTGTTTGTGCAAATTTTTTTATAGAATTTGAATTTGATTAATTTTATAACAATTTTCAACAATTGTCATTAAGAAAAAAACAGAACCCGTAACTTATAAAGAATTTTTATAAAAAGAAATAAATTGAAAAGATTTTAAAAGTTGAAATGAAAAATTCAATTACTTGAAACTTAATTTTATTTTTTAAATTATTTTAATTTATAGTTCCATTTGTGGATGTTCACACACAATAATTTCTTCTTCTTTTTTTTATCTCAAAAATTGAAAAATGAAAAAAAAATTAGAAAAACTCAAAAAGAAAATAAAAATAGAATTCAATAAATAAATTACGAAATAAAGAATAAATTTTGTCTGACTTAACCTTCAGTTACCTTATAAAAACATATTAGAAAAAGCAAAAATTTATAACTAAATGAACCTCGTTCTAAATTTCCTAATAATTACAATTTCAAGTATGATACTTGATGTAATAAATATAATTTCTACTTTTCACATTTTCTCAAAATTATTCTAAAGTGAAAAGGATAATTCTGGTGCGAATTTTTAAATTAAAACAAAAAGTACAAATCTTACCAAATCCTAAGAGACACATAAATATCAGTGCAATAAAACGATGTAGTGTATGACTTGGATTACAACAAGCAGTTGCACCACATCCAGTTAATTGTTCTGATAATTCATCATCAACTCTTTCGGCATCATGCAAGATTGGGGCACGTGCCATCTCATCATCAGCGTAAGTCGGCATCTTTCAGTGTTCTTTAATTTATTCTTTAATTTTCTTTTAAACTTTTTTATAGAATTAATTTAAATTCAATTATTTGCCCGCACCATTTGAACTTGATTATGAGATGCAGATGGTTTAAAATAGAGGCGTATTGAATTTGTCAATTAGATTTTATTTCTAAATATTTTTTGATCCATATATTTGTTATTTTCAAATTTGTAAATCCCTGTTTTTGTTATTTGTTATTCTGAAAGTAAAAATATAATTATTAGTAGAATGGCAAATATGGTCAATATATCGATGCATCAATAAAGATTATTGTAAAATTATTAAATTATTTCATTCCTTAAAAAAATTATGAAATTATCTAGCTTCTTAAATTCACCAACAAAAAGACCAAAGTTTAACTTAATCGAAAAGCACAAAGCAATATAGAGATCAAATTTACTCTTTCTTTGATCAAATTTCATCCCTATCTTAATTTCATTTCTCTCTGATGTTATTTCTTCCCGTAATATTAGACTTATTGTATCATATGTCTATATGTACTGAAATTCTAAATGAAATTATTCTATATTTCTTATTTTTAACATTTTTTTCTCTGTTTATTTTGATGACTCAAATTTTTGTTATAAAAGAAACACATTTAACTATTTTGAAACTGTAAACGTATCAATATTTGTAAAAATCTTTAAACAAAATATAAATTTTTCTTTATCAAAATTTTTAATTAGAAAATAATGAAAACATATGCAAAGACAAAGACCTTCTCCTCTCTCTATCAAATTAAATTAAACAAAAAAAAAAAATGACAAATGACCAATAGTTAATTTATTTTTATTTGCTTTCCTTATCTGTTGGAATATTTTCAGTTAATTTTTTTTTTCCTTCTGGTTTTATTTTATTTAATTTAATTTTATCTATTCAATGAATTTCTGTTCAAAGGGTTTTTATTATAATTGATGTAGAGGAAAAAGGGAAAAACAAATAGAACGCAGTATTTAATGTCCTTTCAATAAATCATAATTTTAACAAACATATTTGATTTAAAAACAAAAAAAAAATTATACACAGAAAACAGCGTCAAACTTAACTATACAAAATATACAAAGAAAATTGTCTTTGATTAAATAAGAAGTGTAATTTATTTCGTTTTAAATAAACAAACAAAAAAAAAAGTTTTATGAATATAATTTTTTTTTTCTGATAAAAAACTTGAAAGAAATTTTCTTTGAATTTTAATTTAATTTACTTTCTTATAAGTACTATTATTAAATTTAACCTTTTTCATTTTTTTGCAAATCATTAACTGGAAACTAAATCCAATAAAAAAAATATAAAAATATGGAAAAAAGAACCAAAATTGTTTAATTACCAAAAACAAAATATGTTATATATTTTTTTATTTAATTCCTTTATAATTTTGATTTTAATTACGATTGATTTTTATTTATTTTTAACACAATATTATTCACTCTTAATAGAAATTCAATAATTAATTATTAACAATTATGTTACTTGTTGATTAAAATTAAAAACTGACATGAATGTCACTACTTCTATTGTCACTAAATTTTCTCTTTTTCTCTTTTTTTTTTGTTTTGTTGTCTTCTTCTTTTTATAATTGAAAACACTACAAATTTCATTTTTTTGAAAACACTACACAATAAATATTTGGTCGTATACTTTTTCAGAATTGTGTTGTAGCGTTTTCAAAATGTTTTGTAGCGTTTTCAACAACGCCAAAATGAATAAAAATATATTAACTAATTTTTTTTATGCTGATGGTGGTATAAATTTCGATTTAGTCCGAAGTTTTAGAATTTTTAATTCATATAAATTATATAATTCGAACAAAAGAAGAAGAAGAACTAATTTTTTAAATTCAAAATTACAACAAATTTTTAATTTTTTGGAATATTATTTTATTTTCCAAATCTTTACTATAAATAGCGAAATCAATTATTAAATGTCCACCTAAAACAAAATAAAATAATAATTAATTTTCATAGTTCTTTTATATATTTATGTTAAGACCATTAGCTGATTTAAATAAAATTCGTAAGGAATTAAATTAGTTTGACCCTCTACACACACTGCCATCATTTCATCAAGTTCCTCCTATTGAAAAGATTTTTTTACAAAAGTTAAGAGAAAAAAACTAAAATATAAATAAATTGTCTATATATATTTACCTGCGTAAATGGCTCGCCTTCTTCCAAAATGATTTTGCTCAAGTACTCTTTGGTAACATAACCTTTACCTTCCACATCTAGAATATGAAAGGCTTCCAGCAGTTTTTCAGGTAATGCTGGTTCCATTCTAAATAATTGATTACGATATAATAATCTGTATATAAGAAGAAGTTAAAATGTTTACTTATGTTCAGAGAGAAGTTGTGAGACGTGTGGTAAAAATCTGGACAAATGTATTGTTCCATTATTAGAATCTCCAAATTCCGTTTCAATAAAAAATATGATTTCATTTATTTCTGATTCACTCGGAACACAACCTGTTTAGTTTAACGATCAAAAAAATTGTTAAAATTTATATGGAAAATCGAATGATTTACCTAAGAATCTTAAAATTGTTCCAATTTCTCTAACATCTACGGTTTTATTACCATGATGATCAAATATTAAAAATGCGTCTGCTATTTTTTTCTCCAAATCATTTGTGATTGCTAAAAAGATTAGTATTTGAAAGTTTTTGAAGAAAAGGGGCATTTTAAAAATTTACCAATAATATCTGCAATTTGATCCATACTTTTATTTTGATTTTAATCAAAAAGATTTCTTATGAAAATACGAACTAAAAATTTGCAAAGAAAACTAAATATTGATCAAACAAATATTTTTGTATAAAAAATTTAGGTAACGAATTTTGCAACCGACCGTAACTATAGATACAACCAGAAAACTATTTTGTTCCACAAATTCAAATTGTTCGTTCCAAATTTAAAAAACAAAATTTTTAAGAAGTAAAATATTTCATTTGATTTAATTATTCAAATCATAAACAATAATTCACATTAAAAATAATATTTTATTACAAAATTTTTAATTATAAATTGATATTGGTACAAATTTATTTATAATATATAATGAAATGTCTATTCTGATTCATTAATTAAATATGGAGATTATTAATTATTAATTATTAATTGTTTTGATCGACTAAATAATATAATTTAATAGAAAATGTATTAAATCTTAGTGTTAATCAACTTGCTTAAAAATGATTTTCATTAATAACGGACTTAATTCAGTAAACTCAAAATGAACATCATCTTTCATTATTGACCATGGAAGACTTTTCTCATCAACACAGCGATATTTACAATTTGTATAATAATAATAATCAATATTAATTTTATATTCTTGATTTAAATAAATTAATGATGGTTTCGTTAAAATTAAACGTTTTGAAATTAATTTTTGATCCCATTTAATCTCAAATAATTCCTCATTTAAAATTGTATTGTTTTCATTCAGTATTTGAATTCTAACATTTTGTGTTCTATATGGTCTTCCAATACTGATCTCTGTTATATATATATTTTGATTTGTTTTAAATTTTGATATACCATTTAAGGATAATTTATAACTAATATCATCCCATTCTTGATCTTCATTATAAATTTTAATGAATTTACCTCGAATTTCATTTAAGTGAGAAAATGTATTTCTATATGTACTAACAAAGCCTTCATTATTCATTTCTCTTGTTGCAGTACAAATAAGTAATGATAATTTTTCATCTGAAGTAAGAAGATCATTTTCTTGTTTAATGCATAGAGCAAATTCCTCAGATGTCATTGTAGGAAATCTTATTAATTTAACCAGATCATCTAAATAAAAACGTTTATTTCTGGCAGTTGGTTCCATTTGATTTAAGATACATTTTTGTGTTGCCCATTTCATAACATTAGAAAATATCTCCATTTCTGTAATCGAATCAGTTTCTTCAATACTCAAAACTATTCTCAAAACTTCATTATCAATATTTAAAAAGGAATCTGTTTGCATTATTAAACTCATTCGTGATCCAATAAACATAAGAACTCTATTCATTAATGAAATATTTTCAACTGATTTGGACAAAATCGAACAAGCAGTTTCTGGTGTTAATGAATTGAATATAAATTTCTCACAATCTTCTTCAAGAAATTTTAGTAAATATTTTCTTGCTAGTTCCATTATATCAAATACATTTTCTAATGTGATATTACAATAATTCGTATATACAAATCTAAGGAATTCTAAAAATACTTCATATGATTTGTCAGTCACAGGAATTTCTTTGTTCACCTCAAAAGTACTTTTAAAACTTTCATAAAATATTGGACTCATCATAGATAAAATAAAACTATGAGCATAAATCTGTTTTTCCTCATCGTTAAATGTAAACGTTATATCCGACATTGTTTTTGTATTAAATAAATATTTACAGCTGTCATTCAACGTTCGCATATTCATTTGCCAATTATTATGATTATCACTATTATAATTCTCGTAACAAGCCATCTATAAGTATAATAAAGAAAATGAATTTAGAAGTAAAACTTTTTTTAAAAAAGAAAAACACCAATTAAAAATTATACTTTACAGTAAAGCAAACCAGAAACCAACACTGAAATTGCTCTTATGTGTTTATATGTACTTAATATTTTCTTTCTTAAAATTTATTAATATGAAAAAAGAATAATAAAATCTATACACATGCATTTCATTATTGAATCTACAAACGATATGAACAAACAAATATAATAAAGTTATTCTATTTTTATGACGATTTTATGTAGATCAGTATATATTTTTATATATTTACAAAATATTAAAAGTTATTTATAACTTTTTGGTTAGAAAGATAAATTATTAATTTATTTCATATGTTAGATCTAAAATACTTATCCCGATTTATTCTTAATTATCACAGAAAACAAATGGACTAAATAGCAATGTTTTTTTTTCAAAGAAAAATCTTTGTACTTAAACCTTCTATCGTTATTATTAAACAAACTTGAAACCTATCCGATCTCACTGACACACTCAATTTAAATTAAATTGTACACAGTTTAGTGTAAACGTGCAATACAGTCTAAAAGTCTAAACTTGACATTCATAATAATTAAAAAATTAAAATAGTTGGAAAAAAAAGTGAATCATCTTTTTATTTTTATAAAATTTATAGAGTAGATCTTAAATATGTGTATAACAGTTTTATACAATAAAATATTCCATGGTTTGGAAGAGGTGAGTAAAATTAATCGTTAAAAAATAGATTAGAAAAAATTATAGATTAATTGGGAGGACTAGGACTTTATTCACAGGTTGATTTACAAAACTCTGAATAATTCAAAGCTGGGTTCTAAAAATTAATGCAAAAGTTCCATGTGTGATCCGACTTTATTTGACGGTATGAAATGACAGAAGAATAACAATATTTCATATTGTTGCGTATGTCTAATTAACGTTTTTTCTTTAAAATAGAACATAGAAGAGATGAAAAAGAGAAAAAATTTCCTTATTCTCTTTTCTAGGAAGCATAAAATATGAAAAAGGAAGAATAAAAGGAAATTAAAAACAACAATAAATAAAATGCATTATACAAATTTATTAAGCGAATCTCTTGTGTTTCTCTGGTATTCATTATTAATTTTATTTAATTATTTTTACTTAAACTTTTTTTTTTTTGTGTTTAAAATTGTTTATTTTTTATTTATAAAATTACTAAATAAATCAATTATTTATTATTTATTATTAATTAATTAATTAATATATTGTTATCTTTTCTTTTTTTTTTATTCTGTTGTATGAAATAAATATGTGTGTTTTGTTTTTGTTTCATTTGTATTAATTTATTAAATAATAAAGTAAGATTAATATTTTGATTTTTATATAAATAAATTAAATAATTTCTTTTTTTTGTGTTTTTATAAAAAAAAAAGGATAAGTGAATTTTACCTTTCGTCTTAAATTTTAATTTCATATATTTAATAGATGCCAAAAAGATTATCAAAGATTTATATTTTTAATTCTTATTTTTTGTTAAATAAACTATTTTTCTTTTTTAATTTCATTAAAAATTATACAAAATTAATAAATTTATTTATTTTGTTTTTCTTTTTTTTTACGTTTAATTTTTAACTTTTTTTGTGTTGTTTTAAATTAATATTTTTTTCTTTACGAATAATAAATTATAAATTACAATAATTAATTCTCAATTTTTATTTTTTTTTGTTTTGTTTTGTTTTGTTTCTTTTTTTTATGTTTATATAATAAATATAAAGACTAGATTAAAAATTACCATTATTGTATTATACACAGCGTAAACAATGACAGTTATTTATTTATTATTTAGTTTTATTTATTTTTGGTATTAGAGGATTCTTCTTTTTAACTTTTTAACTTTTTTTTTTTTATAGTTTTAAAATTTTTCAAAAGGAAAAAAAAGGATCATTTTTGGGATTTTTAGTCTAAACGAATTTTATTTTTAGTTTTTAATAAACAAATTAAAAAAAAATAATTAAGGGTTAGTTTCTTGATAAATTATCATTTCCGTTTTTGTTTTGTCGCTGATTTAGAAACATATTTTCATTATTTATTTTCTCTTGTAAAATACGCCGATTTTCTTTCGTTTTATTAAGACAAAAAAAAATGTTGCTTATATTTTAATTAAATTTGACACGTGCATTTAAAAAAACTAACCCTAAAAATAATTAATTCTGTTTTATAATTATTATTATTATTATTATTTATCCATAAATCATAATATGTAATATTAATTGTTATTGAAAATCAGGCAGTTGATTGTATCCAATTACATTTAATTGCCAATTCTAGACCGAGATTCGTTAATTTTTATTAAAGATTAAATTGAATTGCCAGAGTTCAAATATAGATGGCACTTTTTTTTAGTTTAATCAATATATTTCATTCTCTTTCACTCTTTTTTGACTCTAATTAATAAGCAAAATTAGAGAGTAAATAATGAGACACAGAATATAATTGATTGAATAAAAAAAAATTGGATACATTCCTGAATATCGGCTTTTTTAATATTAATACAAGAATAATTATTATGGAAAATATATAAATATAATTAGTAGAATAATATCCGTTTTTTTCTTGTTTTCTTCTTGATTTTACATTTTTTTGTTTTTAGTAGGTACATACTTTTTTTTTTCGCCCGTCCTAATGACGTAACTCGTTACAAAATAATTTTCATTTTTATTTTCCTTCTACTCCTTCTTTATCTTTTTTTCACAAAAAAGAAATTGTTAGCTGAAATCGTCGTTTTGGAAAATCAAATTTTTTTCCATATCCTACTTAAAAATTATTTTTCTTTTTTTTTTCTTTAAATTCGATAAAATCTAAAACAAAACTACATTTAAAAAAAAAATCGTTTCATCTTACATTTTTTTCTTCCTATTTTTTTTTTTTTTTTGACTAAATATTTTTTTTTTATTCTGGATCGGGTGATTCAGACGATGTATTGCTCTCTGATGTATTCGTGATATTTGCAAGTTCCACGGATTTCAGTGAATTCAAATGTTTGTCTGGATCGAAACGGGTTTTTTCGTCAATTACCTGTTATTGATTTAAAAGAAAATATAATTAATTATTTTTATAATTAAAAAAGAATAAAAAAATTAAATAAAATAAAATATACAATTTTTTTAGAATAAAAGAGAAATTTTACATATATGTAGTACATATTTTCAATTAAAACGATATGCTAGGAACAGACCACTAATGCGATTATATACTTTACAATAAATAATAAAACGTACATCTAACTCTTTCGCCCTTTACCCTTTGTTTATAAACAACATAAATAAATAATAAAAGAATTAGTGAAATTAAAAAAAGGAGAATCATGTTAGAAGAAAAATCACATCATTAAGAGTCTGCGGAGAAATCATTTTTTATAAATTTTGATTAATAATTTAAATTTTTAAAAAAGAAAAAAAAATGTTTGTTTTAAAAAGCAGAAAAAAAATTAGTTAATAATTTTAAACTTACCTAAATTAATTATTGTTTTTGGTTAAAACATTTCTGTTAGTAAAGAGAAAAAACACACTGTGATCCAAAATGTAAGTAAAGAGAGGCACAGTCAGAGTGAGATAGAAATAGGATATAGGTTGTGTTGACATTGTTTTTTTTTTGTAGGTATTTGGTTAATCAATAATAAGAAAAAAAAAACATGCTTTAATTTTTATGTTCATTTTCATTTGTTATTTTTTTTTCATCGTTTTAAACTTTTTATTATGATTATTATTTTTTTTAATAATTAATATAAATGAAACAAAAAATATATTCATGTATATATTTTCTTCTTTCTCTTTTTCTCTCATTTCTTTTTTTCTTTTTCAATATTTGTTTTTTCTCCATTTTACAAATTGTTTTTTATTTTCTTCTTTATTTTTTTGTAAATATCAAAATATTTGTTTTTTCATTTCTTATTTTTGAAATTTTAAATTTATCTCCCAAAAAGCCAAAAGAAAAAAAAAAATAGAAAAGTGATTTTCAAAAAATTTCAGAAGCAAGGAAATAAAAAATAGAAAGCAAGTAGAAAAGTAAACAACAAATTTAATATTAATTATTTCAATATTATTATTTTTATTTTCTTTTAGAAAAGAGAGAGAGAGAGAGAGAGAGAGAGAATTTTTCTTCAATTTTTTTTTATCACAGATTTAGAATTTTTTTTTGTTTTTTATTTTAGCCAAAAGAGAGAAATTGTTTTTTTTTTTTGTTTTTGTTAAATGGAAAAAATCTAAATCAGAATCAATTTATCAGAGATCATAATTAAAAATACATAAGTTATTACAAAGATTATTTTTAATATTCAGTTAAAATTAAAAAACAAAAAATAAATTATCTGAAGAAAAAAATTTAAATTCATTCAAATCATTTTTATTTTGCACCAAAACTTTTAGTTTTTTATTTTTTAATTTTTTTTAGGACAGATTTTTTTTTTCTTAATTTTTAAAAGAAAAAAAAACTGTTATTAGAGAATTTTAGTGAATAAAGCAAAAATATTAATTAGACACAAAAAAAAAAAAAAATGGAAAAATATTGATTATAAATATTATTACGGTGATGATGATTTCATGAATAATTAATGAAATTGATTTAATTAAGATTTTTTTTTATATCAAGTTTATAAAATATTTTAGAAATTACAATTATTTTTTTTTTAAATAAAAACAAAAGAAAATGATTGGAATAATATGGATTTTCATCATATACACATTTTCATTATTTCATTTAGAAAAAAAAAAATAGCTGAGGAATAAAGTTGAGATTAAGCAGGAAGAAGAACAACAATAAAACCATTCAAAACTTATAAATGTTTTAAAACAAAAAAAAAAAAGTTAAATTTTAAATAAAAAGATTGTGTTAACTTCATTCCTAATAATCTTCCATTCACCTCCCTATTTTTTCTCAAAACTCATATTAAATAACTTTTTAATAGAACGCTGAACTCAATTGTAAGAATAAATATTAAATTATCTGCTCAAGATCAGATTTGACTTCAATTGGAATTTAATTTATTTCGACGGAATTTTTTTTTTTTTTGTTTGTTCATTTGTAAATCGCAACAATTTGAATTCAACCGACTATTACATTAAATTTTCATCACTTAAAATTATTTATTTATTATTTTATTATTATTATTTATATTCTTCTTCTTCTTTTTCTTTTTCGAATAATATTAGTTGATTAATTAATTTGTTAAATTATTATTTTTTTTTTAAATGAAGAAAGAAAAAAAGTCAAAAGTTTAAAAAAAAAACAACAAAAACAAAATAATAAAGAAAAAACACAACAATAACGAAAAAAAACTTAATAAACTTAAAAACAATTTTTTTTAAAGAAAAATTAACAAAAAAATAAAAATAGGAATTAAAAAAAAATTCATAAGCATCTTTAATAATATAAACTGCCGTTTTTTCTTTTGTATATAAATTAAATAATACTTTAATGAGTTACATTTGTTTTTACTTTTTTGTTTTGTTGACGCGGCTGTGATTTATTAATTTAAAAAAAAAGTATTCGATTAATTTATTCGAGTTATATCGTTTGAACTTTTTTATTTTTTTGAGAAAAATCAACAACAGCAACAACAACAAAAAATAAAAAGAACAATTTGAAACAATATTCAAATTATTTAGGAAAATAATTATGATAAATAAATAAAATATAAATATTTCATATCGATTATAAATATTGGTAGTCCATTTACATTTTTTTTTTCGAAAAAAAAATATGGAAATTATCTTGATTTGTTAAAAAAAAAAGTTTATTTTTTTTCTTCTTCTTCTTCTTTATAATTATAATATTTAGATCGTGAAAATCGACTTCGATTTTCGTTAACGAAATTATTATTATATTAGAAATAATATGTAATTAATATCAATAAATATAGTAAATTATTAAATCGTTTAAATTATAAAATAATTGAAAAAAAAAGGAACGTGAACAAAATCAAAAAACCAAAATAAACAATAGGTTTGAGAATTTTGTTTTCAATTTTTTTTTTATGTTTAATCCGGATATTCCTATCCAAAAAATTTGTATTGGGGTCATTTACGTGTTTTGAAAAATCCAAAACTTTAATAATTATTCATATAAAATAATAGCTTTTAATTCTTTTATAAAAGAACAATGATATGACGTCACAACGACTCCCAATTGTGTACAAAAAAAAACAACAACACATAATTGTTTTTTTTTTCTTATTCGAAAATATTTCTTTCATTTTTTCTGATAATTTTGACAGGTACAAATTTTGTTTTTAACGTTTTCTTTGTTCTTTTTATTTTATTTGAATATTCTTCATTGAATTTTTATTTTTTCTTATCAAAACAAAAAATGTTAAAATGAAGATAATTTTTATAAAATTTATTTTTATAAAAGTATTAAAATAAAAATTAGAAATTAAGGAAGAAATTATTCAAACAGAATAACAAGGAATGTCTAAACTTTTACTTATAAATTTTTCACAAATACGTTGATTATGTTGACGTTGTTGTCCATCACCATTTAATTGTTGTTGTGATAAATTATAATAATTGTTATTGTTATTTATAATTACCTTATTTTTAACAATGTTCGGATGTAGTTGTGTTATTTTTTCATTATCTTGTGGTAATGCTGTTGAATGTGGCGATTTTGAATAATATAATAAACGTTCATATTCATGAACAATACGAACTAAAATTAAAAAAAAGGAAAAATCGTAAGAAAGGATCGATTTTAATAATTCATTAAATTAATTTCAATAGATTTAATGAGATATAAATGACGCCACAACACTTGTTTAACGATATTTAAAATAAAATTATATAACTTTAGTCAAATTCACAAAAATTTACCTGTGGATTGTTCCTTATTAGTATCCTTAGTGGTAGCTTCTGGTGTACTATCTTTACGTAGAAAATGACTTCTTCTAGAACGTGTTAAACCGTTCAAAGGTGTTGATGTGACAACTGTATTTGATGAACTTGAGGTAGAATTTGTTGATCCATCTAATGAATTTCTATTTGATTGATTTGCTAAAAACAATAGGCCATAAAATGGATTCGATTTTCCTATTTTTGCTTTACAACTTACCATTGTCAACAATAAAAACATCATCATCAATATCATAACTGTTATTATTATTGTTGTTATTATTAGAAAGACCAATTTGTGAATTTTTACTAAGTAAATCCAAACTTATTCCACTATCAACAAATGGTGATGACGATATTAATTGATGTGATTGTGGTATCATGGACGGAATATATTGGTTTGATGATGTTGATGATGTTGTATCAAAACCAGTACCAGCTTCTAATGCAGCAGCAAATTCATTACTACTAAAATAATCATCAAGTACTAATTTAGCAACCTATAAAATAAATAAATATTTATAAAATTGTTTACACACTTTATGAGTTATAATATAAATGACGAACTTAATTATAATTTCCTTGAAAAGATAAATTCTCTTTATATGTACAAATATTTGATGTCTTATTTTTAATGAGTAAAATGAATGTATTTTAAATATTAATATTAAAATAGAAAATATAGAGCATGAAGTTTTTGGAATAAAAGAAAACCTTAAAATATTTAAAATATTAAATTTTCAAAACTTACACGAACTAATTCACAACATTCTCCAGTAATTTTTATATTATGTTGTCCAACATTGACAGTATATTTATATTCACCAAGTGTTGCATCATTTGTTGAGAAACTATGTAATAACATATTTTGTCCACCAGTTAGGCCATTACGAGATAATTTAATATTACCACCCCCACCAATATTTGATGATGTTATATTTGGCACATAATTATTTAAGAGACCAACACCACCACTTGTTGATGACGATGTAGATAGAATACCACTATTATTACCAATGCCACTAACACTACCACCAACACTACTACGACTATTTGTATTACGTGGTTGTGTCTCATCAGATGCTGATGAGGCAAGTGAACTACAAGAACCACCTTGTTGAGTTTGTTCTAAACGTACTGGTGATGCATTACGACGTATTGTCTCTTCAATCAATTGTTTTGCGTAACTAGAAAAGAACAATTTAAAAGAAAATTTTAATTTGTTATATTTTTTATTCGCATTCAATGAAAACTTACACAATTTTCTCTTCATTTGGACCTGTGATTTGAACTAATCTTTCTTTAGCTCCTGGATTCACTGTAAATTAAAGATGCAAAAACAGAAGAAAAAACAAAAAAATTAATTAAATTCAATTTGCATTTATATTATTTAATTTTTATGTTCAAACTTTTATGTGATTACACTTTTAGCTTTTTGTTTTTAATAGCTACAAAAAAAAACAAAAAAATTAAGAAAAATGCTTAACCTAAACAATTAAATTAGTAATTACATTATTACTTTATTGCATATAAAGTTTAATAAGGCTTATATAACAAAGATTAATAAACGTGAATAAGAATTAATATTAAGAAAAATAATTGAAAATAATGTTTCTTGTAATCAAATCAAGAATAGAAGACATAAGGAGAACAAGTAGCATTCAAGAGCTTTTCAATATTTAAGTCAAATAATGAAACGAGACTCACTTAACATTTTGTAAGTTTATAAATTTAAATTAATAAATTTATTTGAAATGAAATGTGAAATTTTTTTATTAGATTTCCCGAACGAGAAAACTAGAAAAAAACGTAAATATTAAAATGAAGGGTGTAAGAACTGCAGAAGAATCTCACATATTTACGTTCACAATGGATATTAAAATTAGATCAATTTTTTTAGTTATCAATAAAAAAAACATTTAATCCAGAAACCAAAAACAAAAAATTTAAAAATTTAATTCATTCGACAATCAATCAATCAAGTTAAATGTATTTGTTTCATTTGAAGTAAAATAAAAAAAAATACACAACGAAAAATTATAAATAATACTAAATTAGATTGGATCAAAACAAAAACATTAAAGAGTATTGGTGTACCATTTCAGTAATCAATATTTAGAAAAATTAAACAATTTTAAAAATAAATTATTTTTAATTTAATTTTCACAAAATCATAAATCACAGGGGTGTGGATGTTGTAAATAACCTCACCTTTGATTACAAAAATTAACTTCAATATTCTTTAATGTAATTTAACGTACACAAAAATATATATTTAATATTAATTATTAATTCTCAAGCAACTGAATCTATATTATAGATGAACGACAGGCAGGAAGAGGTATGAAAAAAAGTAACAAAATTAAGAATAATATAAAAAAAGAGGAGAATTATTACAAACAGAACACATAGCATATTTTTTTCATTTTTACACAATTAATTTAAATAAAATTAGTGACTTTAATATTATTTTTTAATAAGGTAAGCTCAGACATCATATTCTTTTTTTCTTCTTTCTATTAATTTTTATTTTTAATTAAAAACAATAGAATTATTAATAACGTGCCGTGCGATGCTTTCTTTTATTTTTTTCATTTGTTATTGATTTTTTTATTTTAGATGATGATGCTTTTTTTTCTATATTATTATTTTTTTGTTTTATTTTTGTTTTTGTTTTTTTACCTCTCTGAAAAGAAATAATCGTCTCGCTTAATTCCTCAATCATATGAACACGTCTGCCTTTGATTCCCATTACTATAAAATTATTAATTATATGTATTTTTTTTATAATAAATAATAAATAATATTCATTAAAAAAAATCATAATTCTTGTCTCTCAACTTTATTTCTTTTTTGCTTCCTTTTTTTTTTGATAAAATAATCAAATACTTAAAATATTTTGAAAAAAAAAATAATAAAAATGGGGGTCCGATCAATTATCATTTCATCATTGGTTATTTTTAATTTTTTATAATGTATTTTCAAATATTTTCTCACAAAACTGCATTGTTTATTTAATGATTTCATTTCGTAATTGTAAGTAGCGAAGAAATTTTAAAACGAATTTAATTATAACATATATAGGAAAGAAAATCATTAAACAAGCAAGAAACAGATGATTTACTAAATAAAACTAAAAAAAAACCAACGATGAAATTTTTGTTTTTCGGTTTTATAAAATAACTTTTTACCCTACTACAAAAAGAGAAGAAAAAAAAACAAAACTAAATAATATTGGTTACCTTTTCCAGAGTCTGCATTTCTAATAACAACTTCATCTTTAGAATAATTTTTTCCTGGTATTTTAGTTGGACGAGGAAATTTTCCCGATGTTTTTAATATTTCACCAGATCCTAAAATTGGTCCTGTTGTTTGACCAATTAGTGATAATGATGGGGGGGAGGTGCTTAACAATGTCATATTATCATTTAATGTTGACACTGAAATTGTATCTGGCTAAAAATAAAAAGAAAGAAAAATAAATAAAAACAAAAAATTAATAATTTAGATAATAGAAAATAAAAAGATGTCATTACCAAAATGAACAGAATTTTACTAAAAAAGAATTAACGAGAAAAAAAAATAACTATACAGAAAAATTTCTTATTACATATAATTTTATTAATTTAAATATAATTTAGGAATTTTCAAATTTTATTGTTTTTTAAACACAGTAATTAATATTTGTTCATGATATCTTTTTTAAGTATTTACATAAAACAATTAAAATTGAGTATAATAAAACTTTACAGGTAGCAAAAAATAAAATATGTTTTTGACATGAGATAAAAAAAAATTTGTAAAAATACAAAATATGTATCATCGTTAATTTTTTTAAATTTGGCTTTCAATATTTTTTCTTCTTTATTTTCTTGTTATTTTGAATATTCATTTATTTCTCTCATTAAGTCTATTTTTATATAATTTCTTTATTATTTAAAAATTTCTTTTTAGTCGAGAAAAAAAAATTTTATTCAAAAATTCATTGTCTTTAGTTTGTTTGTAATAAGTGAAAGATAACAAAAAAAAAAATTAAGTTAACAACTGAATGTCATTGAACGTTCAAGTACATACATATTTAATTTCATTATTTTTTTTTTTAATAAATGCATTACGAAATTTTTGATAACATTTTATTTGTTTCAATTAATTTGATAAATAAATAAAATTATATTTACCTCAACATTTGTGACTTTATGTTTATAATATGAATTAATACCATCAGAATTTTGCCATGATTTAGCACGTAATTCAATAAGTTCAAGTAAATTAAGACGTGTCATTATATTTAATTGTGGATTCTGTGATGAATTACGGAACGTTACAAATGTACGATCCAATGTATCTTTTGATATTATTTCTAGTTGTGGTCCTAGAATACGTAAATTTGATAATAGTATACTCATGCTTTCCTGATCATTGCATCCTGCTTGTAATTTTGAAGCAACATTTTCCAACAATGAAATTAAGTCTTCGACTAGAAAGGAGAAAAAAGAAATATGATTAAGTAAAAGTTTATTTTAAGAAAATTAGAAATATTTTTATAAATAAATAATATTAGTTTTGTTTCAAGCAAAATCAAATTAAATTTCGGTATAAATTTTGATAATCACATCACAAATTTGTGATCATCTTTAACTTAATCTATGTGCTATGCAGTAACCATAACACTTTGTATTAATATTACATACTTGATTGTATTTCATACAATGGGGTATGAGAATGCGTTTGCCTTGATGAAGACTTCAACGGTCTCGGTGTCTCCAAGCTTTTTGCTGGCCTTATATGTGACATTTGGAAAATAATTTTTTTTTAAATAAATTATTTCAAATGATTCCTTTCTTTTTAATCTTTTAAATCAAATTTATTTTATAAAAACGTTGGCACCTCCCCCTAATAAAATAAAAGAAAAACAAAAATTAATTAAAAAAAATTCTATTTCACTTAACCTCAAAAAATATAAAAAAAAATTTTTAGAAACAAAAGACACAGGAAACAACAAAATTAAATAACACAAGAAAATAAATTAATTTATTTTTTAAAAAAAATTACATTATTTTTTTAATTGACTGATTTAAGAAGGAAACCTGTCAATTTTCCATTTAAATTTTCACAGTATTCCTCTTTTTTTATTCAATTGAAAAAATCAAAGAAAATTCTATTTATTTTTCAATAAAATGTGCACACGATTAATTTCTATTGATTATCAATAATATATAGTCAGTCGAAGTCGAGAGAGTCACATGCGAGAAATAGTTTGAAAATTTATAAATAAGAAAAAGAAGAATTAAAGAAAGAGAAAAAATGGAATTTTTAGATTGTCAAAAAAAAAAAAAAACAAACACACACAAAAACAACATAAAGAAAATAGTGGAAATGGAAGTTACAAATTTTTTTTTTTAGAAAGGTGAAATTACAAAACTCAATTATGATTTGATATGAAAAATAATTAAAGCTTGACTTATTGAGAAATAGTTAAATAAGGTTTTTTTTTTCTTTTAATTTGTAGATATTTTCTTATTATATGAAATTTAATTGAATTTAGGAAGTCTCTCTTTCATTTATGAATTTTTATTAAAAATTTTTGTGGTATCGTGTCTTTTACAATTATTCACAAACCTAGAATTTATCTTCTAAACGAAAACAGTTATAAAAGGATAAAAGGTGTGATCAGGACAAGACAATAAATACAAAAATTTAAAAGAGAAAGGTAAATAAAAAAAATATACACGTACATAATAAAGTGAAAGGATCGTATTATTATTATTCTATTTATAAATTTATTACGGTTCATTTCAGGTTATAAAATATCCTTTTTGCAGCTAATATATATTGGTTTTTATTTGCGAATGTAAATATAAAATTTTGGGTGGGAATAATTTTTTGTATTTTTATGACACAAAAAGTTTCAATCTGTCTGAAAATTTATTAAAACGGTTTTCTTATTGTGCAATAAAATCTAATTTTTTTTATAAGGGAATAATGTTAATAACAATAATGTAATTTATGTGGGGAATATTTATAATTTTTTTAAACGTATTTAATATATTGTGGAACACTAGAAATATTCAGGAATACTTATTTTTAAGTTAAAAAAATGTCCTTGGCACTGATGATTTTTTTTTATTCTATTAAAAAATTAGAAAGTTTTAATTTGGGTGGGATCTAATGTCCTTAGTTATATTTTTACAGGCACGTTTACTCGTGGTTTCTGGACAGACACAATATAAATTAAAAAAATCGACAGGGAAATGTTCTTTTTAACTTTTATTTTATATTTTCAGAAACCTTTTTCTATTTTTTTTTTGTCATTTTCTTTTACATTAAAAAAAAAATCTAAGTAAAGCGAAAAAAGTCATCACTTAACAATGTGCTCGGATTCCGATTCTCATTTAAATTTTAAAAATGATTTTTTTGTTTGTTTGTTTTTCTTTCTTTTTCTTTACGTTTTTTTTTTATATTTAATTAAGAAACGGAAGATAATAAGTCATAAAATCTTAACACCTACACCAATGTTTAATTTGAATAAAATTAAGTACAAATTACTTGCGTGGCAAATAATTGTACAATAATTGAATATTATTCAAATAAAGAAAAATAATTTGAAAATAAATATTTGAATCGCTCTTTAAATGTCGTCGTCACATTTTTTTCTTGTTGGTTGAATTTCTGTGCATAATATTACGCATTTGCACTTTTAATTTTAAGTTTAATTAATAAATTTAATTGTATGTATATACAAAACTAATGTATTATTAATAATTACGTAAATTTAAAACACTTTAATAGTATTTAATTACATTAATTTACCTTTATTTATTGTTAAACTTAACGTTGTTGCTGGTGATTATATTTCGATTCGACTGTGGATGAATTACAACAAAAACAAAAAAAAATATATAAAAACTTCAACAAATGATCACATTTACACACACACTGACAGAAAAACATCCCAATAAACATATTTGTCCGTCAAATGGTTTCTTTGATAATTCTGCGAAAACTTAAAAACGCAACCAAATCAAATTAATAGCTGCTGTTTACTATTTGTAATCTTAAATAAAAAGTTGTTTCATTATTTTTCCAAAAAGAGAAAAAAAAATTCTTTATAATGATTTAAAATAAAGAAGAAATCCTTAATTTTTTGAGAATCAAAAACAGACAAAACAAAATGTTTATTATGCACGTGTGTATAATTTAGGAAATGAGTGCGTTCAATCATATATTTAATAAAATTTCATTAGCATCCGATTTTTTAAAATAATTTCGTTCTTTTTTTAAATTTTAATTTTACATCATTTATTTATTTCATGCAAATAAGAAAATTTAATTATATTTTTCATTTATATTTATTTTTTATACATACATCTAATATAACTACAAATTACATTCCACCGTTTGACAATATTTAATCGTAATTTTACCATTTCTTTTTATATTTATTTACATTTTCTTATATATCCATTTCTAAACTAAACTTTTTAATACTTTTTTGACTCTTTTTATATAACAATATTGAATCGCAGATCGAAATGAAATCTTTAACAATAATTGTTTACAAACCGATATTATGGAATGTTATTTTATTTATATATTTGCATTAATAAATTTTTTTTTTGCTCGAATATTATAACAATAATATAAGTACCTATATGATATATATATGATGATGAAGATAATAACAAAATATTTTTAAAACCGAATCATCTTCACATCTTTAATTTTTTGTAACTGATTTTCGTTCTGACTTAAATTGCACACACACATATTTACATTATTATAGATAGAAGATAAAACATTATTATTTTTTTAAATTAATTTACAAGACAAATATAATAATTAGATAATTTAGTTATTTGTGTTTGTGTTTATTTTTCTTTCAATTTTTAAGCTTTTCCACTAATTGTTGCTTGTCCACCAGCAGCATTTTTCTCACTCTCTTTTTCTAATTGCTTTCCCAAATATTCCCAATTGTGAACCATCAATTTTTGAACAGCTAACAATGCTTCGTAACGTACATTTGGATCTTCATGTCCCAACAATTGCATAACCAACTGTTTACCGCCAAGTTGTTCAATAACACTTTAATAAAAATTTAAATTAGATATTGTTTATTTTTTTCTTACAGAATTTTTTAATTTACTGTTTTCCACGAGGGTAATGACGAACATATTCGCCAATATCAAAACTCGCAACAGACAATACCAAGGGATCTTTTGATGTTTCCAAAAGATGAACTAAAATTCTTAATAGTTCATAATTCTTCTCATTAAGACAATGAGCATTCTCACGCCAGAATTTTGCTGATTTATGCACAGGAGACCATTCCAGACTAAAACATTAATTGCAATAATTTTTTTGTAAATACATTTTTATATAAGAGTTTGTTTTACCGTCCACTCTTAATTTCAGTTGAATATTCATCAAATGAACTTAAATCTTGTACAGAATTCTGTAATTTTTCAGTTAAAAATTCAACATCACCAGCAATATCTTCATCATCAAAACGTCTTTGTTCCAAAATTGATAACTGTTTTAAAACTTTACATTGTACCATTGCAATACAATGTTCTTTAGCAACTTGTGTATCTTCTGGTTTTTCAATTAAATTATGAAATACAGCTAAAATAATTCGTGTTACTTTTTCTTTTGCACAATCACTTAAGATATCAGCCAGAATTGGGATAACATTAAATTTATTCATTTTTTCAGCAAGAAGTGGATTGAATGTTAATACCCAAAGACAGAAGACAAGTTGATATTGAACCTAAAATTATGTTTTATTCATTAAAAAAAATATTTTTATAATATATCCATAACATATGATTATTTAAGTTAAAAACTGACTTACTTGAAAATTCACACGTGAGGATAAAATTCCAATTAATGTTGAAATACCATCAACAGAGACAAAAGCAAAACGATATTCATCGACTCTTAACATCAATTGAAGACAACGAGCAACAGATTGAATGTACTCATTACCCTAGAAATTGCAATATTTGATTATTAGAAAAAAGAATTAAAATGTCTAAAAATTATAAATATAATTTGTTATTGCTACTGATTCACAACAATTATTCTAAATTTTGAATCATGGATGGTTTAAATCAATTTGGTTTGTTAATCAGATAATGGAAGAAATTATGTTATATTTTGTGCATTGAGAAAAACATATTTTTGAGTTTTCTTTGAATTTGGTTTAAACGATCCAGTAAATTCCAATGATTTTTTTTTGTTAGAAAAATGTTAAGTTATTTCATTTATGTTGTTAGTTCCATTTACATTATATAACTAATATTATTTTTAATTTAAACTTTTTAGTTCTTCCAAATTTTAATTAAAAATCAGGAAAGACGGAAAAAGGGTGTGTTAGTATTTGTTAGTTTAGTTTAATTTTTTTTGTTTATCTTTTTTTTTGTGTTTTTGACTAAACTACAAATAAAACATCTACCGGGATAGTTATTTCAGGTTTTGTTATTGTATCAGATCCTAAAATACGTTCATCAATAGAACTCGGTACAACTTTGTAAGATTCTGAAATTTCTGGTTGATTGTGATGTGCATCTTGACGATGATGATTATGATGTATATTTCCATGATGATGTTGTTGTTGTTGTTGAAAAGCGATTTGACGTTTGGAATTAGCCTCAGCTAACTCTTTTAGGTATACACTGGCCTTTTAACAACATTTATAGAAATTAAATAATTACAATAATTAACAAACAATTATTTTTTTTTTATTTCTTAACTTATTATAAGAATTTCAAAACTGCATTTGTTTTTTGTTTTGATTAACATAGAAAAAGTAAAAGTTCACAAAAAATAGAATTCTTTTAGTTGAGAATTAAAGACAATTTAAGAAAAATAGATTCGATACAGAAAACAAACAAAAAATCATCTAAACATCATCAACGTCAAAATCCAGAGAATTAATTACTAATAGCAACAACAACATTATTAGTTTAAATAAAATTTAAGTCTTGTTTAGAAACGAACGGTTTAAAAAAAACTGATTAACCAGCAATCCCAATTCCAAAGCTGTTATTAATTATTTCCTTTTGCGTTAAAAAAAAAGCTCAATCATAAAAAAAATTACTTACATTTACGACCAATTGATCTTTTAACCATTGAAGATAAAAATGTAAATCAGGTTTTGGCATTTGTTCATGACCCCAACAGGCAAGTTTACCTAAAATTCTTGCCGACATATTTACAATAAAACCATCTTGACGATTCAACAAGTTAAGGAATGGTGCCCAAACACTTTCTTTTCGATTTAATGCATAATTGTGGAATATCTCAACACGAGTACGATCTTCCTGTGAATAATTGTTTTATATTAATATGGGGGAAACATTAAAAACAATATTAAAATTTGCCTGCAATAAATCATCAATCATAACCAGAATATACTGGATAGTTTGATCTTTTGCGACATGAGTTAAAAGATTTAACAAAGTTTTTGCAGCTTGTGCATGATTTTGTTGAAGATAAGCAGTTTTCTGATCAGTATCCAGGGTACTGACACAGCTGTAATCTTCGTTGGAAATCATTTGAGACCTACAATTATATTGAGTTTATGTGTTTTGGTTAAAAATAATTACATGACAGAGCTTACTGGAAATATGATTGCCAATTGATTTTTGTTTGACGAATGTCTCCAGCTTTTTGTTGTAAGACGCTGGTAGCGACGATCATATCTGTTATTCAAAGTTAATGCGAATTAATGAAAATGATTACAAAAAGTCCCACGAAATAAAATGATCGAAAAATTATGAGTCCCGTGCTAAAAATTGAAAACTCCCAATTTAATTATCGAGCATAAACTTACCAATTTTATCATCGGGAAGTGATGAAATTAAATCCTGTACATCAGCCATTATAATTGTTAATTTTGATAACTTTTTACTATATTTTTTTGAATTTATATTCACTTATTTTTCGTAAATTGCAAATTTCTTATTACGATTGAATTGATCTTGTGACTTTTCTTTTTTTTTAAGCAAAAGATGAATGACACAAATTTCAATGTTGCCGTTATGAGTTAATTTTGTGATAAAAAGAAATAGCCCAGTCGATAAGTAGGAAAACAGCTGATTTTGTACAACAACAACTATTCACGTCAAAACAAATTCAAAAAATTAAACATATTTTTTTGTGAATAAAATGGAAATGGAACCAAAACGAAAAAAGATGTGTAGATCTGCAAATGAACAAAAACCATTTCCAGTATCAGATATCGACGAAAGTGGAAAAAATACAAAATACATTGGATTATTTACCGGAATAAGTGTGGAAGTATTTGATGCAGAAGCTATCAAAGCAATTTATGATAATGGATGTTTTGGTAAAGGCTCATTTTCAAGATCAGTACCCACTATTTTAAGACCAAAAAAATCTCGAACAATGAAAGAACATCAATATCTTCACAGACTGGAAATGGCAGAAAAATTTGATGTTAATCTAGAAGCGGAAACAGAAGATGATGAATTTCTTACTATCATTCCGGATATCAAAGAACCGCAAAATGAAGAAGACATGGTTACTGAAGATGTTGAACCTCAATTGGTCCGAAATCCCTTTGTGATAAAAGAAGCTTTAGCGTTATCACTTGAAGAAGCCTTTTTTCTTCATTATTCCTTAAAATGTTTGGAAATCAGAAACTTTGAAAATTCAACTCTCAGCACTGAAGATATATTCAGAAAGTTTTGCATAATTAAAAATAATTTTTTAACCACTTTCGTCGCTTATCAATACTTAAGATCAAAAAATTGGGTTGTTAAAAGTGGACTTAAATTTGGAGGAGATTTCCGTAAGAAAAAAATAGATTTTATGAAAAAAAAAATATTTAAATTATCTAATTATTTTAGTTCTATACAAAAAGGGACCAAGATTTTATCATGCCAGTTTCGTCGTTACTGTTCAAGAAATTACATCAAAACAAACTGTAACATCTAAAGATTTACAGGGTCTATATAGAATTTCAGAGACTTCAGGAAAAGATTTATTGATGGTTGATGTTTATTATCCTAATGGAATTGATAAAGAAAATTGCATTGAATGCCTTCAACAAATATCTTCTATTGAAGTATCAGAGCATGTTCTTAAAAGATTTATATTTGAACATGAACGAGATTAAGGAATATTCACTATATTTTTTATTCTAATTTATTCTTTAAACATATTTCTTATATAAAAATCTATTTATTTTCTGACGATATCCGATGTTTCTTTTGAATTCCTGTGCTTCTGTATTCTGTTCTGTCTTGTAAATAAATTTCTTTGCATTCACTTTTAAATTGTTCGTTTTGATACCAATTTCCTAAGCAATTTTTTAAAATATTATTTGGTTTTTGACATTTGATTATCATAAAGAGACTATTTTCTCTACAACATTCTTCAAAAGCTTTAACTTCTTCGGCGCATTTTTCCACTTTTGCTTTTTCTCTCATAACCTATAGAATTTTAATATAGATTAAAAATATATCTGCTGAAGTATTTATAAAATTTACCTTTGGAATCAAAACTTCAAGTTCGACTTTCCTAAGACTTTTATCTAAAGGATTACCTAAATGTTTATATAAATAATAAAATTGCGTCATCGAATAAAAACAGTTTATTTGTATTTTATATTATTTACCAACGCCATGAGGATTATTACTATTTTCCTGTTTAATATCTGTCATTCTTGTGATTTAAATTTTTTAAATTTTTTATTTTATGAGTTGACATTGACAGATCGATGACACACAAACTGCTGTATTACTGAAAATATTTGAGCAATTCCATAAATCTGCTGTATTATACATATAACAATAGTATATTTTTGAGCTATAGTCGTTTGTGTTTGTAAATTCGATCCGTTGTTTTTTTTAAAAGATTAGTTTAAAAAGTTTATTATTATAATGCAAATAAATTAAAAAAATTACCTATGTTGTTTATTTTTATAATAAATTGCCCAACAAAACGTAAGTCTAATTTCATTATTATAAAACACTAACCTAACAAAAATTTGTTCTGCCGTCAACAATGGAAAATTATAGTTTTTTATAATTTTTTCAGTAGATTAGAATTATTATATATTTACACAATGAAAGTTGTCGAAAACAAATAAAAAGATTACAAAATAATAATATATTAAATGCCTCGAATTTAGTAATTTTATAATTGAATATGATTTTATACTTTCTGCATTATTATATATTTATTAATAATTATTTAATTTATAAATAAAACAAAGTAAATATATTGTTTTTATTGTTTATTACATTACTTAGGTATTTAATTAATTAAACTACCATACAACTAAAAATACATAGGTATTATTTATTAACAAATAATAATTACTTATATAAATTTTACTTATCTACAATATTTTATTAAAATTTAAAATAAACTATAATTAAATTTATTAATCTCTAAACACATAGGATGAATATAATTATTTAGTCAAGTTTCTCCAACCAATCTAAAAACAGAGATCACCATCATTTATCAATTTAATTTTACTTTTCTATTTTACCCTTGTTTTTATAAAAAAAATCACATCAATACCAATATAATAATATTTGTCCTGTATTTAAAATAATATATCCCTTTTTATTTTTTAATTTGTTCGTTTCTTTTATGAGGGTCAGGTCACACTAAGAAAAGGGTATGGTCAAAGAAACCGTTTACATTTGGAGTACTTAAAAACTAATAAACGTTTTGTCGTCCGGCAAGCTAAATTATTACATAGTAAAGTTGAACAGCAAATTGTTTAATTGCTACTCTGTGGGCGACTTTTGTTTCGTTTTTGTGGTTTTATATTATGTGTAGAAATGGTCAAGTGAATGCAATTAGTTAGTGATATAATAATTTGGACATAAATTTTAGATTTGTATTGGGGTAGTATAGTTGTAATGTAAATGTGATGTAATGAAAATTTTTTAAGAAATTTGTTTGAGAAGTTGATGATGACATTATTTCTACTACAATTAATATAAAGGAACGTTTTTTGTTTTGCTATAGAATTTTATTTTTTTATAAGTTTGTTTCTTTTAAGCATAAAATATTTTTGAGGATTTTGACAATAAATTTTTTTTCATGTCAAGTGAAACTATATCGTCATTGTCTTAAATTAATTTTGTTTAATTTTTTTTTATTATTTAGAAAATATAGAAAAATAAATTTAATTCTTTTTTTTTTGTTATTTAAACTCCTACATTAAAATTGAGTATTTTATACTTTTCTCTTACGTATTTTTTATATTTTCTTTATCTTTAGACAAATAAAATTTGATAATAAGAAAAAATTAAGATAAATCGAGATCATATTGAAAGTCAATGATATTCATATTTTTATTATTTTATTTTTTACAACGAAACCTAAAATTCACTTAAAATAAAGAAAAGTTTAAAAAATATATATAGAAGATTAAGAAATGCATCACTCTTAATTATTATGTTGTTTTGATTCATTAAAAATTTATTTATAAAATAAAATGGATCATTTAATAATTATTAAATATTCGTATAGTGTTTATTTTTAGGATTTTGAATTATTTATTCATAATCTTATTAATAATAATATGATTTTTGTACTTTTTATGCATATTTACTGAGTAAAAACATGGAATTGGATATTTTTATACGAAAGTAAAATTAAGCTTTTTCTTGATGAGATAGTACTAAGACAAAACAAAAGAAAAACAGAAAATCGTTTTATCCTCAAAATAAATAATCGTTTATAAAAATATTTACACAAAAAAGAAAAGGAAGCAAATTAATTAAAACTGCTTGGTGGTCTTGGATCAAACGGTGAATATGGCCAATATGGTGACGTTGTAAATAAAGGACTTGGTCCTCCATCCTTACCAACAGAATTTGCAGCAACTGCTGTACTAGCAGCATACATCATTGATGGATTTAAATCTGTTTGTACTCCAGGGTGATATTTTGAGTAGCCAGCAGCTGACATCATACCAGAATCACCACCTTGAGCTTGTGCCTGACATGCAGCCATTAATCCATGAAAATCAAATTTATATGCATAACGTTTACCATGCACTTTAGTCATTATATTTTTATCATAATAATATCTGAAAAAAAATTTATTTTAAAGTAAAAAAAAAAAAAAAAAATTGAAGAAAAGTTTCAAGCAAATTTGTCTGTTTTTTTTTTAAATTTAAAATTTCAAAATTTTTCAAATTGTGTTTTCTTTATTTTTGCCGCCGATAAATTAACATTACTTATATTTAATCAAGGCTGAACGTAAAATAAATAAAATGAAAATTTTGCAAAAAGAAAAAATAATTCACAATTACTGGCAACAACAAAAAATTAAAAACAGAAAACTAAAAATGTCCAAAGTTTAAAAATTAAATTTATTTGAAGTACCCGGAAATAACGCATTGGAATTTAAAAAGTACATCAGTCATCATAATTTACTCTCATTCTCATCACCATAAAACAAAAATGTGAGTGAATAATATGGATTTCTTAGAATTGAAGTTAGGAAAAAAAAAATTAAAGAAGCAACAAAAGAGAATATAAAAAAAAATGTTCATACCAATGTAATTTTCATTCATAAAAGGGCTTAATCATCTATCTTATCTTACTTGAATCATCATAGTCGTGCATAAACCATCTTCATATAACAGTAATTATTGCACACATTCAACATTTCAAAGAAGACTAAAAAAAAAGTCACAAGTCGCATGAAAAAAATGTATAGAGAAAAATACCAAACTGATGATTCATTCAAATATTATTTATTTAGTTATACAATCCGATCTGGGAGACCTCTTCTCAATAGCTTCCTTCCGAATAAACTAAGAATACAATAAACACACACGCACATACATAAAAAAAAATACCTGCATTTTTGAACAAATCTAAATATTGCGATCATTCACATTTTTATTATTGCGTTAAATTGGAATTTAAAAAATCCGGTTTTGTTTTAAAGATCGGTCAATTTTGTTTTGATTTTGTTATTGTGAATGTATTGAAGATGTTTGCTTCGCGCCGTTTTTATTCTTATAATTTTATATAATAAAAAGAGAATGTTCCCACATTTTTTTTTTGATTGTGGTTTTTCTTAGATTTTGCTGATCAATATTATTTTGTAATTATAATTTATTCACACTGTTAACTTTTCTTGTAACCTTTTTTTAATTGTAAATTCAGTTATTCTTTTTATTTATAACAACAGAAGTTAATGTAAATTTAGTTAATTTTTGTTAGAAATATTTATTATTTTAATTTTTACATTTTTGATTTCTAAAATTTTTCAATACAAAATTTCAATTCTAGTCGTAAATTTCTTTCTCAAGTCAAGAATTTTTCAAATGATTTTGTATAATTTTTTTTTTACAAAATTTCACGTAATTTATTAAAAGATTTTTTTTTAATAAAAATTTTAATAATAAAAGCTTCGAAATTTTCGTGTGCATAATTGAATTGGAGTCTCCCAGATGAATACTTCTATTTATACTTAGTTTCATAAATTAAAGGGTTGTTGTGATTCTGCTCAACATTTTAATAATTTAACTTATAATTTAGATTATAAATTTTATAAACAAAATTTCCAACAGCTGAATATAATTGTCAACAGTGTAAATTACATCGTATTAAGTTCATCTTACGGATGCAAGCAAGAAATCGTTGATGTTAAAAAAATCACAAATTTAAAGAAAAAAGAAGAACAATAAATGAGAAAAAGAAACAAGAAAAAAGCCTTAAGATAAAATTAATTTAATCAGAGGCAAAATAGAGTATAAACATTTAAAAAATTGTGAAAGTTTATTGAGAGAAAATTACGGTTATAAATGGATTTCTTTAATGATTTATGTTCACGATGACGATTTTATGAAATTTTTGAGTGATTAGTCAGTAATGTTTTTAATGTTTCAGTTTTTCGTAGAATTTTACTTTTAAATATTGAAAGGAAATGTTTCTTTTGTTGTAAATTTCTCTCCCTTTTAATTGTACTCTTTTAAAAAAGGAGAGCGAATAGAAAATACAAATGTCCTTTTTTCCCCTAGTTTTTAGTTTCACACCACATTAACAGACTTGCACACAATTGTAAAAAGATGTTTATATAACAAATTTCTTACCTCAATGCTCTACTCAATTTATCATAGTTCATATTCGGTTTAGCTTTACGTTCGCCCCAGCGTCGTGCTACTTCGTCCGGATCTGTTAATTTAAATTCCCCATTTGTTCCCTCCCATGTTATATAAGCAGAATTTGACGAATCAGCGAGTAGCTCCAAGAGAAATTGCCATAATTGTATCTGCCCCGAACCTTGTGACACCAATCTATGTGATGCTGCATTCAATAGTTGATATGGATCTGGAATTGAAGATTAAAAAAAAAATAAAAAAAAGGGGAAAATATATTATTTTATTATCATAATTATTGTGGTTTTTTGGCTTTTATTTATTTTTTGGGCGAAACTCTTATTTTTTAAAAAAAGACCAGTGAGTAAGAGAGACAAAAAGTCGTGGGTGGTTCATGACAGGATTTAATATTGTCCAAATTTAGGTAAAAACAGAATCAGAGGAAGATTAATTTATATGACTTTATCATAATAATAGAACCACAATATTTTCTTTATTTTACACCTTTGCAATTTTTGACAGTTTTACCTAATTAATTATAATTTAATCGATTCCAGGTAAAAAGAATACAACAACAAAAAACAATTATATTGTCCAAATTTTGTTCCCCAAAATTAGCAAAAACTTTTAGTGGAGATTCAATCGAATTTATAGAGAATAAAAAACATGGCGGCTCCACTTTACAATTTTTTTTAGTTTTATTTCTCTTTATTTTTGTTATTGTAATTATTGTTGTTGTTGTTAGTGTTAGTGTTGGTGTTTTTGTTGTCGACTGGTTAACCAAATAAAGTATTTTTCTTGGAATCTCTAGTTACAAAACGTCATATTTAATAAAAAAAATAGAAATAAAAATTAATATTTCGAAAGTATGCAGACGGCGTCAGTCATAGACACATTTTTCGTGTTGTTGTTGCTTTAATCATTATTTAATTTTGTTATTTATGCAATCCACCAACACAAAACAAAATATTCCTTACAACTTAAATAAACTTATGTGACGTTATTTTTTTTTCTTATTTTGTCTGTCTAGCAGGATGAGTCAGCTTTTGTTATTTTTTATAATTAGATTAGACACCAAAAAAAACAAAAATTAAAACAAATAAAAAAAATGGCATCCAGATGGTTGGTGTCTTTGATAATGAAACAAAAAAATAATGAAATAAAAAACCGATTATTTAGTCACATTATTCCATCCGTTGATCGTTAAAAAATTCACTGAAATTCTGAAGGTTAAATTTAAACCAAAAAAAAGTGTTCCCAAAGCTTTTTTTATGTTAAAAAATCACTGTAAGATCACAGTTAATAATCTCAATGAATCACACCACAATTGATCATCAGTCTAATTGTAATTTGTTTTTATGTAATTTAATTTTCTATTAATCTTTTTCCTTATAAAGTCTTAACTTAATTCCTTGTTAAATATTATTCATTTAAAATGTAATCAAAATCTTCAACTTGTTGTAAAAATAGCACGATCTCTTTCACTAAACTACAATAAAATATTGTATTTTATCTGAAATCTGCATAACTAACGCTTTTTTTTACTTTATATTTTTAAACATAAAAATTTAATAATTATGATGAGACATAGCACATTCCTCTAATGAAATCTTAACATTTTTTCTCTATTTTCATTATTTATAGAAAAAGACAAGATCTTTTACGTTTACGATATTAATCGTAATAAAACATTAAGTGATTTAAAAAAAAGTTTCAATCATTTAAAATTATAGAAATTGTTTTATTATACGCTTTTTTTTATATTCTTGTCATAAAAAGGACTCTTCTACATAAAATTACCATTATAGATCATCGGAATTGGTGGTGGTCTGTGATGATGATGTTGAACACGAGCAGCAAAACGTCTAGATACGTCAGATAAATCAGATAAATCAGAAAGTCGCCACATAACACCTATACTACTCATTTCATCGCTTTTTTTATTTTTAATTATTTATTCCTTGTTTTCCCCTTTATTTTATTTATTCTTTTAAAAGTACAAAAATTTTTTCACTAAACAAACAAATGTCTACACTTCTTCCTTAAATTAAATTAATTAAGTTTTTAAAACATGTTTTTTTTTTAAATATTTACACAATTTTATAAAAGTGAAACAAAAAAAAGCTTTTTTTTACAATACAAGTAAAACATTTGCCAAAATCTATGCAACCGTTCTGTTCAATTACACCAAACCGACTGACTGACTGGAAAAATCTCTCCTGGGAATCGGATTTCTTTTTTTTTCTTCTTATTTTGTTTGTATTAAATGAATCGGTGAAAATAAAAGAAGACAGAAAATAAAGAGAAATTTATTCAGTTCATGTGGACCAAAGTATTAAGTTTTGATCTCGATTGTCTGTTAAAACCTATATAAACTCACCCTTATATTTATTTATCTAAACGCAAACAAAAACAATCGCCGTCATCCCATTCCCTTACACTTAATTTTTGGTTCATCTAATAAATGTTTATAGGTATTTTGTTTATTTTATTAAATTAAAGAATGAATGAATAATACGCTTAAAATATAAGTTAAAATTTATTTTTGAACTAAAAAATGTTGATTTTAAATTGTAAATTTTTACGCTTTTCTTTTTTTTTTTGTTTTATTAATTAAAATAAAGTAGAAAAATTTGTGAAAATAAACAGGAAGAAAATGTTATGATTATCAAAAAGAAGGTGGAGCCTTTTTTTTATGAATCCTTTCAAAGTGTTCAATTTTTTTTCCACACCTTAAGTAAACTATTTTTATCTGGATGATACATTTTTATTTCTAAAAATAAATTGCATCTTTAACGAAACACAATTTTTTATTATTTTTTTTAAATAATTTTATAGAATTCTATAAAGTGTTTTTTTTTATGAGGGACATAATTTGGATTTGGTCAAAGTGTCCAAAACAAAGGCACGTTAGATTCTTATAATGCCAAACAAACAAATTTTTTCTAAACTTTTCTTATTTTTACTTATTTTGCAGAAATTTTGAATGCATTCGTGTATGATCCAAAAGCAAGTAAATAATATTTATTCTTTTCGTGCAATTACAATTTAAAGAAAAAACTCCTAAAGATGTGTTTCTCGATCCGTATAAGCTTTTAGTCCCAGGATCTAGTACGTTCGATTATATATCATTAGAATTTTAATTGCCTTTTATTACGTTCATATTTAAAAGACAATTTCAAACTTTTTATAAATAATTATTTATGAAAATTATAAAAAGTTAAGTAAAGTAAAATATAAAATATAGTATAGTAAATTATTCCAACATTCATAATAATAGATTCCGATATTCATAATAAATATATCCTCTTTTATACAATAATAATAACAATAATAATCATTCATTAAATCATTTCCCCTGATCTCCTGTGGTTCTTATATTCATTTATATTCTTGGCATTTCACATCTCTCAACTTAACAATCCAAAAAAAACCACCCTCTCTCTATATATATCTCTCTCTCCCTCTATCACTATACTCTCATATCTTTCACACTTTATTCTATTTATATTGTTTAGGGTGAGAAATTTGGAGAGAATGAGAATACCAAAAAAAAAGAAGAAGATTATCGTTTATTACAGTTTATTTCCATATTTAAACAATAAGTTTGTTTTTGTTAAAATGTAAAAAAAAGACACAACAACAATAAGAAAATTGATTTAAGAATTTTATTAACACACTTAAGTGTTATATTGAAGTGTGGTTAAAAAAAGGATGACCCTTTTTATTCTTTTTGTTTTTTTTACTGAATAATTACTTAACTCACAAATGTATTTCGTAACTTATAAATTCTTTTGAATAATTAAAACTTTTAATAATGGATGGAAAAATATTAATAAATTGTTTAAAGATCCATTGGCTTATAATTTCTGTTGCCCCCCCGCATCATTTATTAGATTATAGGGAATTTTAAAATCTCCCCTTAGAAAAAAAAATTTATATACAAAAAGACAAACAAGGATTACAGAAAATTACATCATCATCATCACATACGTTGATCCATACATAGTTCACGCACATGCACATACACACACACAAAGATGTGAAGTTGTATGTATATAAATGTAACACCACACATCCTTCCTTCCACAATCTAATAGGTTTTCCTTCCTGAACTTTATTGACTTCTTCATTGTATCATCGTATATTAGGTACGTAAACCTTCTTAAAAATATATATGCTGAGCGCGATAGGGTGATAAGAATAAGGGAGAGAGAGAGCATAGAGCACATAATATAACCTTAGGACCCATGCTGAGCTTCTTTCCTTATAATGGTTTGTTGTCATTTTGCATTTTGCATCAATTTAACCTTTTTTCATTCTTTCTCCTTTTTTTTTGTGTATTTTGTTTTTTTTTTTATTTTTCTG
This sequence comes from Pedicia rivosa, assembly GCA_963082725.1. Classification (NCBI taxonomy): domain Eukaryota; kingdom Metazoa; phylum Arthropoda; class Insecta; order Diptera; family Pediciidae; genus Pedicia; species Pedicia rivosa. Next base: position 33,227,274 of record OY720154.1, read on the forward strand.
TTTTGTTTTCTGTTCGTTTAGGGCTTTAGGTTAATGTTCATGTATGAGATAGAAGAAAACAGAGAAAAAACTAAGAGGATGAAAAATAAAAGTTTAGAATAATAAAATCAGGTCAAATTAAGAATTTATCTTGTTTTTAATAAAACTGAATTATTTTAATGTTGTTCTTGTTGGTTATAGGGGGCAACAAGGTGAGAATATTTAATGATAGAAATGAAGATGAGGAATGTGATAATCCTCTAATTTTTGTATTAAAATAATATAAGAAATATGTTCGATTAATTATTTTCATATTGGCGAATTTTCTTTCATATTATCCATGATTGAATCTCGGAAAATGACTGATACCATTATAGCTGTATACTGTATTAATACAAACGGAAAGTATTTGATGTTAAACGCAAAATTTCATTAAAAAAAAATTCAATTCTTTATTATTTTCCAAAAATAAAAATACATAAATACAAACAACAATAATAAAAGGATTTGTGGATGTCAAGTTTGAAGACAAGAGGGTTTAATATCGGACATCCGTTAAAGCTTTCCATGAAAATAACACAAAAACCCGTCGCTATGTTTAGAGAAAAGATGAGCATGAGAAGTGATATTGTATTCAACGAAGAATGGGGGTCTAAAAAAAACAGAAAGAGAGAAAGAGGAACTTAAGTCCTGTTTACGCAATAAAATGAATAAAAAAGAAAAAATAGTGAATATTTTCCTTCTCAAAGTTTCTCAATTTACTATTAGCTTTATGCAATGAAATAAAAAACATTAAAATATTTAAATTAACGTAACACGTATCAAAATTTTGCAAATTTATTTATAAGAAAAAAGGATAAACAATTTTTTATTGAACAGAAAAAAAAATTCAAAACAATAAAATAAAAGTTTAAGTATCCGTGTTAGAGTTCAAGTTGAATCATCCTACTTTGACACCATCACTCTCATCCCCTATTCTGTACCGTTCACAAATCACAGCTGGATGTCTATCTAAAAGTCAAATTGTGCAAAATCCTTGATACTGTTGGCTTGTGTCTATGACTGTATGTGTGTGTGTTTGTATTTATATATGCGTATGTTTTTGTGTGACGTTCATTTATTTATTTATTGTGTCAATAATCCGACTACGGCGACATGACTTAATTTTAATTTATTTACTTTTGTTTGTTCTCTCTCACTTTTTCTCTCCTCTTTACTCCTTTCTGTTTTTAATTTCAAATAATAAATTTATTCAGGTGGATTTTTTGATCTTATTTTCTCTGTTTTCTTTTTTTCAGAAAGAAAAAGGAACTGAATTTATTTAATTTCTTCTTTAGAATTTTATATTTACAATAAGGGGTTGGATTTGGTTGTTTTTGTCTTATTGGTAGTTTTATTTAATAATAAAAGAAAATTTGGATTTCAAGTAGATTGTGTTGTGGTTAAATTAAATTTTCAATTAAATATTAATTCCCATCTTTCAAGGTCATTCTTAGGACTAGATTGATGATCATGTGCCATTTTGAAATTAGTCCGGGATCTTTTTCTCTCTCTATTATGTTGTTAGATTTAATTTTTGTTTAAACCTCAATTAAGATTTTTTTTTTTGTGTGATTTCAATTAAGAGACAGAATTTTTTTTAAATTTATTTGAAACAGTGGAATAATAAATAAATTTAATATTTTAATGAAATTCCATTTTAAATACCTAACAATCTGAACAGAATTAAGGTAGAATATTCTCTGAATTTATGACAATTTATTACTCTAATATTTCAACCCCAAAGCAAGTGGACTAAACTGAAGTCCACTTGTTAAATACAATTATTATAAATTACTTTCACTTGTGTTCCTCACTCTTATGAATATAATAAACCACTGAAGGTCGTCACAATACTGAATTCACAAGAAACGCATATATACTCTTATTATTTCGTCTTATGTCTTGTCATAATTGTCATCGACAATAAAAAAAGAACAACAACAAACATATAATAAATTATAATAAATAAACAAAATCTGGATGCACAAAAGATAGAAAAAGAAAAAAGAATAAAAAATGAAAAGAGAATAAAATGGAATTTGTTTATAAAGACAAACACGCGTCAGTGTGTTTTCCCTAGTGACGTCACGATATAAAAAAAAAATAATTCAAAGAAAAAGTTGTTAATCCGCACTAAAAATATTTCTTAAATTTTGTATTTTTATTTTTTTTTTCTTAATTTTGTTCTTTTTTTTTTTTTTGTCTTTTCAATTGAAAATCGTGAGAGAAATTATTAAAATAATGCATAAATCGTCGTGTTGTATTTTGGTGGTATTGTTGAGTTAAACGTATTTTTCTCTTGACATTCGAATAATTTTTCTAACCCTCCCACAAACACACATACACACACTCAATCCCTGTTTAGATTCTTATATAATCTTAACTTTATATCAACATGTTTTTATTCAACGATTTGTGGAAAATGGGGCTATTCACACAGTTATCAACAGATAATCAAGGTATAAATTCCCGTCATATTGTTTTGTTTGTTTGTTTGTTTTTTTTTTCCTTTTTTATTAGGGGTCAGTGTGAAAAGTGAGTGTATAAATAAATATGTAGGGAAGTGTTAGGATTTCAGTATTTATAATTTTATTATTTGTAATTTTTCCTCTGCGATTTAGTCCTCTGAAAAATTAGAACAATTATAAAAAAGGATTTTTTAAATTTAAATGTGTTCCTTAGATTATTTGAATTTTACAGTTTCTAGGAGTAACTTTCCTACATAGTTGATGTCCTTTTACCGTTAAACTTAATAACATATTCCTGTATGAGAATAATTTTGAATGTTTTTCTTTAAAAACTATTCTTATTTTTAAAATTTTGAATAGAAATTTTATATCCCGTTCCAAATTTATTTTCATTTAATAATTATTCCCAAAGCTTTTGAATTAAAATTATTTACTAGAATCCAACTATGCCATTAGAAGTAAAAAAGAAAAATAACAATTGTTTTGTTTCCTTTTTCTGACCAAACGACCGATTCTATTTATGTGATTTAATGAATTCAATTACTGATTTGAATCGGAATCGAATTCTATATATCTTCCTCGTTTTTCTTTCTTTCTTTTTTTTTTTTGGGCTTAATATTTACCTCTTAAACTTAATACTTTTATACACACACACACTTACATACGTACATAAATAAACAATTCAGTTAAAAAGAATTTAAGGGTTTGTTTTATTTTTCTTTATATACAGTTTACTTTTTCTTTCTTTCTTCCATTCCAGATAAAAATTGCAAAAAAAAATAGTAAAATAAAACGCGTATCAAAAACATTAATCAAGATTAAAACAAGTGAGTAAAAATGGAAAAAAACTCGTCGGAAGAAAAAAAAAATATAAATTCGAAGAAAATCCTTTTAATGAAATGAATTTTTAATCAATTTATTTTTTGTTTGTTTTTTTTTTCCTTACCTGGATCATCTTCATTTAATAATGGACTGATTGTTTTTCCTGTTGCACTATGAATTAAATGTGCAACATGTTTTGCTAAAATATTGCCACCACGTTTTGAACCAGCGCATACCCAAAAATCTGCTTTTGTCATTGAACATAGTTCATTGCCAGTTTCAGGAAATTTTGTTATGTTTGGTGGTGGTTCTATTTGAAATTCACGTGCTGTCCATTTTAGCCATGATTCAATATTTTGTGATGTCCATTCTTTTGGATCTAAAAATAATTAGAAATTATTTAAAGGAAAATAAATTTTGAAAAAATGAAGGGGGTCGGGTTAAAGTTTCGTTTTCATTTTTCCATAAAATTAAATGATTTGATTTTTCTTCAATTATTATTTTTATAAAAATCTAATAAGGATTCGAAAAATTTGATTTGTTTTCCTATTTTTTATTTAATGATTTTAAAATTTATTTGGATTGTTCAAAACTAGGGAAGCAAATAGAACTATTTTTTCCAATAAATGCGGAAACTTTTTAATAATAGGAGTTTTTAAAAGAGAGCGCAGGTAATTAAATTACCAGTCCCCGATACGAATTAAATATTGTTAGAACAAATGGAGATTTTGAAAAAATGTTCCTGACCAACTGTAAGAAATTTCTTTAATTTCTTGCCGAGAAATATTTTTAGAAAATCGTCCTTCTGTTTGTTTCCTAATTATTAAAAATTCATTACAATTTTTCCTCCCGTTTTCATTGTTTTTTAATTTGGAATGAAAAAAATTATAATTACCTCCTGGAAGTAAAACCATAGGATTCTCAGACGTATCCGATTCTTCATTATCCAATTCATCATCATCTTTTTTTGTATTTATTTCTAATACTTCTTTATCATTAGAATCTGTATCTGTTACTAATTCACATAAACTTAGTTTATCACAATTTTCACTTAAATCATCTTGCATTTTTATAAATAATTTCATTAAAATAATAAACAATAATAATTTTTTTATCATTAATTTTAACGTCACTAAATGCCATTATTTATTTAGAACCAAATAAACACAAAAATATAAATTTTTACAATCAACAGGAATCAAAATAATCAATAATTTTACATTAAAAAGTTTATTTTTTTCGTCTTTTGTTTTTTTATTTTTTTTTTTGTTTTTAAACTTTTTATTTATAAAAATTATTCTTTTTCTATTATTTAATTATTTTTGTTTTTATTTTTATTCTGATTATTGATAGAATATGATGACTGTTATTGACTAATCACTTTTAATAATCAATAAAATAATCAATAAACAAAAATATGTATTAAATTTTTTAACACAACAAAAAAAAAAAAATAACACAATTAATAAATAAATAAATATTCATAAAAGAACAGATTTCACCACCACACACCACACACCGCTACTTGCATACTCTATATGAGTATTAATTTTAAATTTAATTTCATATTTTTAGTTTTTGTAATTCCATAGAAAAATTGATGATGAACAATTTTCATTTTATAAATTTTATTTAAAAATCTAAGAAAAAAAAAACAAAAAAAAAATTATGCATTTTTTTTAATTCAAGAAAGAAAAAAAATTATTTATAAATAAAATAAACAAAGTTTGTTTAGGGAAATTTATAGGAATTTGACAGAAAGATAGTAAAAGGTGCGCACTTTTATGATTAATCGATTTTATATTTACTTTGCCGTCGGCTTAAATTTACTACCCCCCCCCTTAATTAAATATGCGATCAATTTTATCAATGATCGATGAATCTCTTTTTCGGTGAAACTAAATATTGTGGTTCCAACAATTTAGGTAACCGAAGAAAAATAAGGAATAGATGTTTCATGGATTTCAAAATTTTACTTGGAATTAATCAAAGTTTTAGACCACAAAATTTCTACAACATCAAGTGATCTTGAAACTTTTTCACTTATTTTATTGTTTAGTTAGTTGCTTTTTTTTTTGTGGAAATTAAGCGACTCATCCTTTTTAAAGAAAGATCCAATTGTTTTTTTTATATAATTAAATAATTTAATGGTTAAATTTAAAATAGAACTCAAAATTCAATTAGCTGATCCCTCTTTCCTCCTTTAACACAATTGAAAATAATTTATTATGAAAGTTTGAATGTTTTGGAACTCTATAAAAATATAATCATAGATTCAATTGATTAAAATATATTTTTTTTCTAATTAATTTCTAACATTCCATTTCGTAAATATTCCTAGAAATTAATTCTATGAATTAAAAATGATTTTAACGGACAAATTGTGGTCAAACTTTTTACAAGACAAAAAAAAATAAGAAGAAATTTAAGCGGAATAGTGAAGAGAAGACAGGAAAATAATAAACTCACAATGCACTCAAATTTATTTGGAATTTAGACACAGTTTTTTTTTTTGATTAATTTATAAACTTCCACATAATCCAAAAGTGATGAATTTTTACCAATAAATATTGGCGCACTTTTTTCTTTTTATCATTTTTAAATCAACTGAAATTTTTTTTTTTTTCTTTTAAACAAAAATTTTACACTCACTTCTAAAACTTTTAAGAGAAAAACAAAAAAGTTCAAAATTTAAAAATTCAGATCACATTAAATAAATTAATTAAATCGGTATTTTTGAAGGGGTTGTTTTCCGTAAAACAAAACAAAAAAGAATTAAAATTTTAAATTGACAAAACAACAGAAAACCAACTGATCAGTCTTAGTATATCATTAGACCTCTAAGCACAAACTGATCGCGATCGCGAAACGTAAAGACGATGATTTTATTTTTTTTTTTAATATTTCAACTGCAAAATCAGCCGTTTCATTCAGGAATATGATTCACTTTTTTTTTGGGAATTTGTGTGTTCTCATGTTTTTACTTTTACAATATTCGTTTATAGTGAGTATTTATCTGTAGATTATAAAATGAATTTTATATTTACATTGCTTTTTTGTTACAGATGTGTTATTCATTGTTCACAGGTAAATGCGTATTTTACAAGGAATTTCGCGGGATTTGTGAATTGAATAAAAAAAAAAAATAATGTAGGTAACAGAACAAAAAAAAAACAAATAATTTTATCTTTTTCTTTTTAATTTCACAACGGATTTGTTTGAATTTTTTATTTTTTTAAAAACTCTTTTTCTTTTTTATCTTAAATAGATTTTCCACGTGTTCAAATAAAATTCATATAAAACAACAATTGATTTCTAAAAACAAGTCAAAATTTTCGTGGAAATAATTTAACTCATATTAAATGAGTCAATGTCATTGAATCTCCATCGAAGCAAACAAAAAAAAACACACATGGGTTTTGTTTTAGTGTGTTTATTGGGTACTATTTCAAAATTAAAATAAAATTTAGTCTATGCGTAATTTGAAATTATTAGTAATTTTATAATGTTATTTTTTTATATAATTTATATTTTTTTTATTAAAGCGGTGATTTTTTATTGTGACGTCATACCTATTAAAGCACAGAACCATAATTTGATGGTTTGTCAATTTGTCCAATAGATGGTACAACATTTTCTTTTAACGTTTTGCGGTTCTCAAAATTTGTCGATTTTGCAGATTGGAATCTGTCAAAAACTAACGAATTGTAGCGTTTTTTATAAATAATTTATGTGACGTTTTGTACAAAAACAACAAACGTCAAAACAAATTCAATAAATTTATTAAAAAAAATAATCATTTATCACAGTAAAATCAGCCCAGTGATACAGATATCATATTGATTTTTTTTTAAAATGTGATGTGAAGTTCAGCTGTGAGTACTAAATTATAAAAAAAAATATTAAAAAAAAAAAGTGTGTTCCTTAAAATTATTAATTTGGAAAAATAATTAAGATAATTATAGATTGAGGAAAAATTAGAAGTTAAAATTTTCATTCTCAAAAAAAAAAATAGAAAAAAATCATCTTCTCTCATGGACTTTCCGTCTTGATTAAGAAATATTTCAAAATATGTAAAAAGAATAAGAAGAACTAAGAAAAGTGAAAGTTTTTTTTGTTATTTTTTTTTTTTTGCGAAAAAAAAAATATAAATAAAATTTGTGTTTTTTTACCTACTTTTTTTTATGTAATAAATTAAAATAAATTTGTTAAAGTGAGAAAAAAAAGATAAACAAAGGAGTGAGGTTATGTATTTTTTTATGATTTTGTAAAAATAAAAATAGATAAACGTTGATAAATTAATTAAATGTATTCAGTTCAAAAATTCAAAATATGTAAGAAATCAAAAGTCAACGCATATCAAATTCATCATTTATTCATCGAGTGGAATATTTAATATTTAAAATTTTAAAGAATCACAGAAAGGAAGGAGTAAAAGTAGAAAGGTAGGACGGAAGGAAGGAAGGAAGGACGATAGAAAAAAATAGTAAAGAAAAAATGTTTTGGACAGTACATTTAGAAGGTTGTATTCGTCGTGTTAATCATGCAGCCGTATCAATAAATGATTATATTTATTCATTTGGTGGTTACTGTTCTGGTGAAGATTATAAATCATTAGGACCAATGGATATACATGTATTAAATACAAATAATTTACGTTGGTCAATAATACCCAGTAAAATGTTTGATGATGGTACACCAATGAAATATCCAAATGTACCATTTCAAAGATATGGGCATACAGCTGTTGCTTATAAACATTTAGTTTATATTTGGGGAGGACGTAATGATGAAACTGCCTGCAATATATTATTTTGTTTTGATGTTAAAACATTGAAATGGACAAAACCGGAAGTGTTTGGTAGTTTACCAGGTAAATTAGAAAATCTTACTCTTAAAAATTTAAGTCAAGACATATTAAATAATTTGTCTCAATAATTTTCTGAACGATTGTTCTCAATATGCAATAATTATTTTCAAGTAACTGTTGGTACTAAAAGGATTCACAGTCCAAACTCTAATCAATATAATTTATCCGGAAATTCTTCATATTAATTAATACCAAAAACAGCTTAACTTAATCAAATGAATTCAACTTGAAATCATTTTAATAATTTGACAATATAAATAATATCTTTTATAATCAAATAAACAAAAATCTACTTTTGTCATAATGCCAAGGCCAAGGTTAATCGTTTATTAATTATTTAACAAACAAAACAAAAACATAAATAAATAAAACAGAAGCAATAAAACAACAACAACAACTACAAAATAATTTCATTCGAAATTAGTTATGTAATTGAATCTAATTAGATTAATAATAAAAGAAACAATAATTAATATTTTCTTTTCTTTTTTTGGAAAAATATCGATAATCACAGAAACAAAATCTTTCTAAACAATTAGAATATATTTTTATCTTTGAAAATATCTTTTATTCTTATCTATTCTCGGAGTTCAAGACCAGTTAAAAATTTCCTATCGTTTCCTTTACAAAAAATTCAAAGTCAAAAGTTTTGAATGACAAAAATATTATTCTTTTTTTTTTTTTTTTTTCTTTAAATAAATTAAAATCTACAAAAAATAAAAAAATTCTACTTACAAACAGAAGAAAAATAAATAAATAATAAATTTCTATTTTTTCTTTCTTGAAATAAATTGATTTGAACATGTGTGTGTGTGTGTGTGTGAGAGAGAGACAAGAAGAAGCATCTTCTTGCATCATTGGTGAAAAGAAAATAAACGGACCAATTTTTTTTCTTTATTTTAATGCGACGCAATTTAATTGTTTTTCCAATACCAAAATTTATTTTCAATTTTACACTTTTCTCCCTTTGCTGAAACAATTTACGACGAATTATGACGTAGAATGTATTGAAGACAAATAAACTGAAGAAACAAAAATAGTAAATAAAAATACAAAGTCAATAAGATTGTTGCACTTACTGATTTAATCCCCTCCGGATTATTTCTGTCTTTTATCCGAGATTTAAAAAAAAAAAAAAACAAAACAACGAGGTAAGAATAAGAAAACGAAAAAAAGACCAAATGAATTAAAAATTAATTAAATAAAATTAATAAAAATTAAAAACAACAAAAAAAATTATTGTAATTTCACTTTGTTTTTTTTTTTTCTTTCAATTTTTAGGTGCTCGTGATGGTCATACCGCGTGTATTATTGATAATTTAATGTATATATTTGGTGGTTTTGAAGATGATATTGATCAATTCACCCGTGATGTTTATTGTTTAAATTTAGTAACAATGACATGGAAATATATACAAACATTTGGTAATTTACCATCATATCGTGATTTTCATTCAGCAACAATAATTAATAATTGTATGTATGTATTTGGGGGAAGAGGTGATAGACATAGTCCATATCATTCACAAGAAGAAATTTATACAGATGAAATTGTCTATTTAGATCTTAAAACAAGACAATGGCATATGCCGCGTGCTACTGGAAAAATACCAATTGGTAGAAGAAGTCATTCAGCATGTAAATTTTTGTATTTATTTTCTTATTATTTTATTTAATTTTATGTTATTTATTAAAAATATTAAAATGAAAGGATGGTGATCAGAAAAACGTTTACATGAAATATAAATTTGGTAATAAATGTTCAATATCGCAGAATTTAATTCAACATTGTACGCGAAATTTTTACAGATTCATCCTTTCTTTCAATATTTGGAACTTAAGAAGTTTATGATTAACGAACGAATATATTAAAATTAATCAAATATTCTCTGAATCTGATAACAAAATAAAGAATTATTTAATTGTTGCAAAATCTACAAAATTGCCGATATTTACCAAGAATTCTTGTTCAATTAAATAATTTCTTTGGTGTTTATTATTTAATACGGTACAGTGGTACAATTCGAAGGTGGTCCAATTAGAGAGATTTTTACTGTTCACTTCAAAGTCTTTTGAAAATAATGAAAATGTAAGAGAAGTAGAGTAAAGTATGAAATTTAATTGATTTACCCTTGTCCCAAATTAATAAACGTGAAAGAAAAGAAAAAGTTGTAATCGACAAATCGTTTTGAATAAAATGAAAAAAATAAAAAATTAAAATGAAAGAAACAGAAAAATTGAAATTTTAACTTTTGAAAATAGTTTGTTGTTGTTTCGTTTTTCAATTAAAATTCAAAAAACACAATTTAAAGACATTTTTTCGCAATCAACATTTATTTAATTTCAAAATCAAAAAATAAAACATTAATTATGTTTTATTGATTTGTTTCGTTTCATTTTCAAAATGTTTATCGGTGAATCGGTAAGCCCTCTTTGTGAATATTTGTTACGTAAATCAAATTAACGTAGGATGAGAAGGCTAATGATGATCATCTCTATTACTGCATTAATATAAATTTATCCATTTCGTTAATAATATTTCTTCAAAAGAACTCTAACAAATGGGATTTAACGGGTTCATTACATCTGATGATGGAATGAACATTTGTCTGTGTGAGAAGCTTAGAAATTATTAAAAGAGAATTTAACTCAACACAAAATAAGAATACAATATTTTCTGTATTCGTTTATTTTTACCTTTGGTAATCTTATCGCTGAATCATAATTTTAATATAAAAAGTCTAAAGTTTATAAAAAAAAAAACCTGTACAATTAAATAAGATAAGAGAAAGCCTGTATTGATTATTGGAATTACTGTTTTTGATTATTTATTTAAAAGAATAAAAATTACTCGACGCTCAAATCCCCTCACCACTCTTTTTTCTTTTTGGTAAAGATAATCCTTGAATAACAAATAAAAAAAAAGTACGTAATCGGAAATGTTCGACGAATTAATTAAAATCCGCGTATAACTGAAATTATGCTATTTGTATATTGCGTTGTTCAGGCCTGAATTAGGATTTTTTCCCTTTAATCCCACAAAATTTACGTTTAATTTTTCTTCTGTCTGATAAATTTTCTACTCTGAATTCTACGCAGATAATAAACGGATAATAAACACGCATAACGTTAAACGTCCTTAAAGTATAAAAAAGGAATTTCGTAGAATTGTTGTTCAAGAATTGAATTCGTTTTATTATAAAAAAAATAAGCATAACAATTAAATAATTCCTCTGATTATTTTCAGAAATAATTGAAATTTAAGGAAGGCACAAAAAAAAATGTTTAAAAATTTACGTAAAATTTTCATAAACTTTTTAAATTCTTAATTTTTAGTTAATAATTTATAGAAATTAATTATGTCTTTCTCTCTCTATCTATCTTCTCTTTCTGTCGTAAATTATTTCTTGTTGTTGGTCGTTTCTCCCTTTTTATCGATTTATAAATCAAAGTAAATTAAATTAATTGAAGAACAAACGAAAAACACAATTTCCAAATTTTTCTTTAATTCTAGAATTCGTTTTTCTTATTTTTCTTTTATTTTATTTTTTTTAAATACAAATTAAAAGAAATTCTATTTTTGAAATTTTTTTTTTAACTGAAAACAAATGAAATCATTGAAAACTCATTTTTGTTTCTTTTTTTTCTTGTTAAAAGATGAAACGGCCTACACTGATTTATATCTTTTGCCCCACCCACCCTTCTTCTACTTTGTGTATTCCTCTTCTGTAATTTTTTTTTTTTTTTTTCTTTTTTCTTTTTTTTCTGTAATTTTACAATTTTTTTTTATTTTTTATTTTTAAATTTTCGATATTTTATGTTTTGTTTTTTTCTTTTTTTTTTTTTGTTGTTCGTTATTTTATTTTTCAGTTGTTTACAATAATATGATTTATATATTTGGTGGCTTCAATGGTATACTGGATCAACATTTTAATGATCTTTATTGTTTTGATATAAAAAAAAATAATTGGAATTTAATAAAACCACGAGGGAAAGTACCAAAAGCAAGAAGAAGACAAGTCTGTTTAGTTATAGGAAAAAAATTGTATCTATTTGGTGGCACAAGGTAAATTAATTGTTTTTTAAATTGAAAAATTATTCTTTAGAATTTTTAGAAAATTTTTTGAGGAATCCTCTTTAGTCCGTCCAATTTACCTAAATTAATGTAAAATTTTCAAGAGTAAATTATTTGAATTCTATAAAATGTAAATAATTCTGAAATGAAAACTTTTATGTCTGTGTCAATTTCTAGTCAACTTATAGAAGTTTTCAAAATATCCTTGAGACTATCCTTAATTCAATTCTAGAATTTAAATTTTAATAGAATTTGAATTAATCAAAAAAAAAATGGAATAAATTCATAATTATTTTTTTATTTTAAAGAATTTTTTCATTCAATTAAATTTTTTTTTTTTTCACAAATAAAAATTATTTTATCAAATTTATTTTCTATTGTTTTTTTTAGTCCAGAAAATGATAATAATACAAATATACCACCAATATTAATTGATTATAATGATACGCATGTACTTGATTTTGAGCCAACACTTAAAACATTAGCAATTATGAAAGTATTGGAAAAAAATATAGAACAATTATGGTTACCACATCAAATAAGGTAATTATGTTAATTTTTTTACATAAATATTTTTGTTTTATTTTTATATTGTCCATTACTGATGATCTCTGTGTCAGACTTGGTCATCAATAGAAGTCTCGATTTTCAAACTTTATCGCTTGTAGAAATAATTATTAGGATTCCATTATTCCCCGGTATCTGAAATAATTCTGACAGTTGATATTATTATACGTACCTTTTCTCAACTGCCAGGATTAATATTTAATAACTTTCATTTAATATTGTAACCAAGAGACATTCAACTCAAAATTAATTGGTGTAATTGTTATAGTTTTATTTTATTTTAATTTGTAAAAGAAATCTTATGAAATAATATTCTTTTGTTTACAGATGGGAAATTAGAACAATGACAACACCTAATCGTATAAGTCGACCTTTAAATAGTACAGGATAAAAAAAAAATAAAATAAAAGAGAAATTATTTAATAAATTTATAGAGAAAAAAATTATTTACATTTAAAACAAATTATATTCGTATAATTGTTCATCTCTTTCTTTCTCTATCTCACACAAATACACACACACACACAGACACTCTTCACATTTATTTAATACAACAAATACAAATAGAAAGGAAATTCTTTAAAAAAAAACCTGAATATTAGAATGAAAGGAAAATTTAAAAGTGTGGATAACAAAAAAAAAATAAAGTTAGAAGGATATAAAAACAGTGGAAATTAATTTAGAGAATAAAACAGGAATAAAATAATATATATATATAAAATAAGAAAAAAAGAAAACACAGAATATTTATTTTTATAATTAATTTTTTTAATTATTTAAATAAAAAGGAAAAAAAATTAATACAGCATTTTTTTTCTGGTTTTCTTTTAGTTTTGGAATTATACAGCGAGAGTGTTTTAAGTTTTATGGTTAAAACTTGTTGTATTTGTTTATTATTGTTTTGTATTTCTTCTCTACACTGTAACAGTGTACAAGAAAGATTTTAGTTCCAAGTTTTTAGTTCTGCTTTTTTATTTTGAATTTTGTTTATTTTTTTTTTGTTTTCCTTTTGCACACAACAGAAATGGAATTGTTTCCAAATGTATACGTTATCGTAACAACTGGACTGTACTTGTTTGACTTTATTTTGAATTATTTCGAGACGTATGAAATAAATCTGAGTCACATTTAAAATTTAATGAATGCGTAAATATCGTTAGAATTTAAATTAAAACATATTTGAATCTTTTGTTTTTTTTTAAATTTCAACAATTTAGTCACATGAAAAATTTTTTTTGCTAGTCTCCCATTATTTTCCACTAAAGAATGAAAAATTATTGAAGAACGAAAAAAATAGATTTAAGATTTAACGTATTTTAAGTCAATTACTGTAAGTTTTTAAGTCAATTAATTCTCTTTTTTTTTTAAATTTATACGAATAATTTTACGTATTTTTCAATCAAGTTAATCTTGTGGTTTTGTATTAATTTAGTTTTAATTAATTTTTTGGAATTTAAGAACAAAAAATTATTTCTTTTCATTTACAGTAAATTTTTTAAAGCGGAAAAGAAACAACTAATAATTAATTTTTTTGAATTAACAAAAAAAATAATTGCTTTCTGTTCATTGAATCAGTTTTATTTTATTCATTTTTTTTTTCTTTTGCTAAAATTTTAAAAATTTTGTTTAAATTTTTGCTCAATTAAAAATAAAAATTCTGAGACAAAAAGAAAACATAAAAATAATATCGATTATTTTGCCACCGACAAACAATCAATAATTCAATCGACAGTAAAATACAAATGTTAATGTACTGTCACAAAATACGTCTTCACACCACTTTAGCTCTTTTACAAAAAAATATTTCGCAATAAAAATTTCAAATTTAAATAAAAAAAAAAAAAACTTTATAAATCGATCGATTAAATTGCCTTGACACAAATATATCCAAATATATTTATTACGAATTTCTACACCAAATTCAAACTTAAATAATATTATAATTAAGTGTTATTATATTTTTCTCCTCACAAAAACCGGAAGTTAAAAAATATTCGCGGTTACGTAGCAAATACAAAAGTTAAAGAAGATGGCAAAAATATTGTTTCTATTTTTTTTTTTAAAATTACGTTAAATAGAATTAACACGAACAACAATAATCATCAATCACAAACAAATGCCATTTTTATTTTCACATAAGCATAATTATTTTTTCTATAGAAAAATTAATTCAAGTTTGATTAGAATTAATTTCAATACTAAGAAAAAAAAAATAATTCGGTCACGGGCAAAAGCAAACGAACAAAACAATAATAACAACAACAACAGCAATTTTTTTGTCTTTATTATTATTTTTTTTTTTATTTCTTGCTTTTAAAGCAAAATTGGATCAGTATACGTCTTCTTTTAGTTATTAATAAATAGTGTAACAAATAATAGTGTTAACAAAAAAAAAAAAAACAGAAGTTGAATTCATTTTAATGATAAAACGAGACATTTGAATTGAACGTGTCAGGTACAATCAATCAATTAAAAAAAAAACAACAAATGTTTGAATAAATTTAATAATTGAGAAAATCATTTTGAAAAATTTTTAGAATTTCCAATAATTAAAAAAATATATGAAACAATCGTTTTTTTTTTTTTGTGAATTCAACTTTTTAGATGAAAACTAATTTTCATCTTTAAATATAAAATAGATTTTGACTGTTTTTCTTTTATTTTAGAATAAATATATGAAGTGAAAATTTGATCTGATAACGGATTAATTTGTTATTTTTATTAAATTTGAAGAGAATCTAAAAGAATTTAATCAAACAATTTAATAATCTTTAAATATTTTGTCTTGTTAAAAAATTTTTTTCAAAAATAAATTTATTGTGTCTTAAAATATAAGAATTTTTTTAATTCTTAAAAATCATGAAAATAATGAAATACGTAAATTATTCAAAGAGATAATCCAATGTTATTCAGATTTAAGATTCATTTAAATTATAAATTATATAAAAAATGAAATTATGTAAATGTTTTATTTGTACATATTAAAAAAAAAAAAAAGGAGAAATTAATTTTGTTAATTTTAATAAAATGAAAATTAATTTTTTGTTTTTAATTTATTATTATTTATGTCTTGTGTTTTTATTTAAATATTAGCAATGACTACATTTTTTTTTGTGTTTATTTTATTATTCTTGATTAAATATTTGATTTATCAAATTCTATTCTTTATCACTCTCATCTAACTCCTCTGTCTGGTCTTCATTCTTGAAAATATTATTTATTGTTTTAATTTGAATCGTTTGATGTTTATGTTATTTCCAAACAATTAATATCCTTTTTAAATACATCTAAAATGTTGTTCCAATCGTAAATAATTTCATTTTCATTCATTTTACGCCAATTTGGTGATTGTTTATCTGGTGAAAGCCAATTAAAATCAGCAATATCAGTCCAATTATTTTTATCTCGGTCAAGACCAGATTTGATGTAATCAATATTTTGTTTCTGATAATTAAAATTATATGGTGCTATTATAATATCATTACAATCTTCAATAATTGCACGACAAGTAACATGCAAATATATATCACATTGTTTAGAACTATGAAGTCTTAATTGTTGACAAGAAAATGCAAATTTACAATTTTTACAATTATCAGCGAATATTGAACGTGCTACTGGACCTGATAATATAATACAATTTGTTAAATTAGACATTTGTAATGAACCAGGATGACCATGTATTTGTATAATACAACGATTTAAATTAGAAAATGTTATATCACGATTATCAATTGTTATACCTTCTAATAAAAATGTTTGATTTATTTTATTAGAAATTGTCCATTCGTATTGTTTTTTTTGAAGTGATTCATTTTTCATTTCCTTATCTTTTATTTTATTATCAATTTTATTCCCATTTTGATGAATAATCTCAGGTAACACAACGTCTGGTAATTTCTGCTGTTGTTGTTTTTGTGAACGAAAACCAAATTTCTTTTTCGGTATTAATTTTGCTTTCATTTCATCTGATTTTGTTGTTAAATCATTGATTTCATTTTGACATGTTTTTATTTTAAAATCAGATAAAAATATTGTTGAGTTTGATAAATATTTTTGTAAATTAATAATATTATTATTAATTTTTTGAAAACTGACACCAAGTGCGATTAAATCAGTTGGTGTTAAACTACTTATATCATTTTCAATTTCTTGCAATTTTGAATCAAAAATATTATCAAAATAATCAACGGCTTCTGATTCAGATGCTTCATTATTTTTTAATAATTGTAAATTTTCTAATTGTTGTTGACGTTCTTTATGACGTTTCTCTAATTGTTCAGTTACCTTTTCCTTATTATATTTAAGACGAATATTTTCTTCCATTTTTTGGTCCTTCATTTGAGATTATTTTATTAAATTTTATTTTTAATCTTTTTTAACTGCTTGCAAATAAATTGGTGTTGTTTTAGTTGCCTCTTGCAATTTTTCTAGTAAAAGTTTTTTCTTTTTTTGTTCTTCTGTTATATTATCTGTTTTATATTGTATTGCTGGATTGAGAACTTCTTTGCCAGATGGAGTTAATTGTAATAAACCATAGCCAAGACCACCAAAACCAATTAACCAGAGAATTGATTTCAATTGAACACCTAAAGCCATTAACTAAATTTTTTGTGCCGAAATATTACGTAAGATTTTTATCCTGAAAAAAAATTATTGTGTGATTTTTTAAAGAATTTAGATTTAGAAAGTAGATAATTATAATCCAGTAACTTACTTTTCTTTCTTGTTTTACGAAATTTGTTAGGAATCACTTTTCAGACCAAGAAGATTGATCCAATTGTCTTATTTTTGAATCTTTATTGAAAAATTCACCAACTTTATAAAATCCTTCCAGAACAAATGGATATTTTTCGTTTAAATATTGACGAAAATCTAAAATTGAATGAAAAATAAAGAAATTACAATGTCGATAATGTAGATTTGACCATCTGTCATTAGAACAGACAAAATATTCTAAATAAAAAGAAAATTCTTTAATTTAACGTAATTTCAATAAATTAAACTTTAGAATTTAAATTAAGTAAAAATTATATTTAACTAAATAAATCAATATATGTAAGTAAATTTTCACTAAACTGAACCATGACTCATCTTTATTGAAAAACTGTCACCATTTATTTTTGTGAAGAGACAAAAATTTCAAGAAAATATTTACCTCTTTCTCTATTCATACGATAATAAACCCCATATGAAACAGCAAAAAATAAAGCTTCAGCAACAAATAAAACTTTTGCCGTTGTTTTAATATTTTTTATATAACTTGGTTTCGGTATTTTTCTTAACATGATCCGAAAAACAAAAAAAGAAAAGAATCTTGCGTATTTATTTGATGGACGACTGTAGTTGTAGTATTACCAACATGAGAAAGAAAATTTGTCTTTTTTTTTTAAAATTTATTAATTTTTCTAGAAAATCTCAAATCAGAATATAATTTTTCCGATTGAATTAGTTAATAATAAAATAACATTTCTCTAATAATTAATATAAAATTCCTTGAAAATAAATGAATATATTGAATATTTAACCGGCATTCAGGTTAGCCATCCACCACATATTAAAAGAAAATAAAAAATTTTGGCGCAATATTTATTTATTTTAAATAAATAAAACAATTTATTAGAATAAAACACCAAATTTGTTAATTTTTGCTTACTTGCATATTGCTTAGTTTTACTTCCAAACAAATTTTTACTATGGTGACTCTTTTTTGTTTGGTCATAACTACTTATACAATTTTTTCATCAGTTTGTTGGTTTTAAACTTTAATTAAAATGTCTGCAAAAAATGATACTGATGACGATGCTGAATCAATTATTCTTGATGATTACTTAAATGATACTGATATTTTATTATCAGAAGAAGAACTTATTTCAAAACCACATGTAAGCAAAAATGGCAGTATTAGTGAGAATATCCTTCAATTTCAGTAAGAAAATTTGGCTTTTGTGTTTCTATCGCATAAATTATTTCTACAATTTTTCCCACAAATAACAAGGCATTCTTTCGGATACGATTGTAAAAGGATTTACAATCTTTGTTTAATTGAAAAGGATGTACTTGTCTTTGCATCTGGAAATCTTATTCATTTTTATCGAATTTCAACAGAGGAAATGACTACAAGAAGATGTGCTGGAGGCGGTGGAATTGGATGTATAACGGTAAGGAATTTCGATTAAATAAATTGTAAATGAAAATAAAAATATTTTATAGAAAAATCCAAATCCAAAATATAATTATTTAACGGTTGGTGAGAATGGATTATATCCTCCAATTATAATTTATGAATATCCAGAAATGAAAGTAATATCATTCTTAAGAAAAGGAACACAAAAGTCATATTCGCATATCGATTATAGTCTTGATGGTGAATTATTAGTTGCGCAAGGGGGTGATCCAGATTATATGATTACAATTTGGGATTGGAAAAAAGCACAAGTAATTTTACGTTCAAAATCATTTCAAAATGATGTCTCCAATGTTATGTTCTCACCTTATGTTACTGGACAATTAACTTCTTGTGGTAATAATAATTTATTGGGTATTTTTAAAATTGTATAAGGTTGATTATTTTTTGGAAAGGATTGGCACACATAAAATTCTGGAAAATGTGTGAAACATTTACTGGACTTAAATTAAAAGGTGAACTTGGGAGATTTGGTAAAACGGAAATATGTGATATGCTGGGAATTTATCCCATGCCTGATGAGAAAGTATTATCCGGTTGTGATTGGGGTAATATTCTCGTTTGGGAAAATGGCTTAATAAAATTTGAAGTTTGTCGAAAAAATCGTCAAAAAATGCATCAAGGTGCAATTACTCAAATACAAATGGATAATGGAGAAATAATGACTGCAAGCTTTGATGGTTACGTACGTATTTGGTTTTGGGAAACTGTTGAATTAGCAGACCCGCCAGATGATGATAGATTTGTAGAAATTGAACCCATTTACGAATATAAAATTGGTAATAAAAATCATTTATGTGAAGTAATGTGGATGGTGAAGAAAGAGGAGAGTAAAAAAAATTACGAATGGTATATTCAGGTAAATAAAGATTTATTTTTAAATCAGAAAAGATGAAATTTTTATTATTGTTTTAAGGATGGAAATGGTGGAATTTGGATTGCAGATATAAGTCCTGATCATAAGCCAAAACCACCTGTACAATTATTTCGATGTCATGCTGGAAAAATTGTTGATGTTGAAGCAAGCCCATTTACAACACATATTGCAACGTTTGGAATTGATGGAAGACTTTATATTTATAATTATTTAACAAAAAAATTGCTTTACTTTAAACAATTCCCCGCAAATGGTGTTGATATGATTTGGCTTCCATTGACTGTACGTTTTTATTTGCTTTACTTTTGTAAATTTATCTCTAATAAAATAATTCCAGATTGATCCTACTGGTGTTGTAATTGTGATGGGCTTCAATGACGGTGTTATTCGAGTTGTCACGGTTGATGTTACTGAAGATAATTACTTTGATGAGCCCGTTCAATTAATTCAAACAATCAAGTCACATTCAAAATCAATTACCAAATTAACAATAAATAAATCAGAAACAATTTTAGTATCTGGCTCTGAAGATAATACAATTTTCATTCATCAATTATTTCAGGAAGTCCCATTTGTCCGTCTAATACCAATTGGTTTATTAGAAATTCCGTCATATTGTACAGCATTTAATTGGGTACCAAATGTTTCATCAACCATTTTAATTGGATGCTTAAATGGAGAGGTTATTGAAGCTGTTTTACCAGAACGACCAAGATCTTATACCGAAATTTCATATAATTTAACTCACATCGAGACAAAACAGTTTAAATTTAAATCAACAAAATCAGAAATAAGACGTGATTTGAGAATAAAAGAAATTGAAGAAAGACGTGAGAATAAACGTTTAAAAAAGATGGATTCATTGATGAGATTAAGAACTGAAAATCCTGGTATTGAAATTGACGAGGAAATATTTTTAGGTAAAAATGAATTTTACGTTAAAAGAAATTCTTTAAAATTAATTGATTTTTTTTATTCCAGCCGATTCTGAAAGTAGTGAAACATTAGAACCACTTTTTATTCCTCCAATTCCAAATCGGATTCTTTGGCTTCAATATACGTCAAAGGATACAATTTGGGTATCAATGGCAGGATATGATGCTGGCTACATTTATGAATTTCGTTTTAATGAAGAAAATCCTGTTATTTGTACTCTAATTCCTGATGCAGATGATATTGAAATTCATTCATTCGTATTTTTGTATGTTTGTCTAACAATACATTTATGATATTTAAAGGAATTATTAAATTAATTTATTTTATTTTGGTTTCAGTGAAAATTATTTAATATTTGGAATGCAAAATGGTGTTATTCGTATAAATAGTGTTAAAGATGATTATCGTGATTTATCTGATTATTGGTTACTAAGTATGCATGATAATTTTAATGGAATTATACCGAAATTAACTTTCAGTTACGATAAAAAATATATGTTTTCTGTTGGTTATGATGGAAATATATTTTCTTACAAATGGAATCTACCACTTGATGATGTGTTTATTGATGAACCAATGGATGCTGAAGAATTATTTTCAGAAATCGAAGATATTGATGATCCAAAATATCTTTCATTAGAGGAACAAAAACAAAAGGATGATTATGATAAAAGAATGAAGATTGCAAATGAACGTAAAGAAGAAGTTATGAATATTTTATCTGATTATAAAGTTCAATTTAAAGATATTCTTAAACAAAATCAAAAATTAAAAAAATCACAACAAATAACACCAAAAGAAATAGAATTAAATGGAAGAATAACAAAAGATTTATTAAATAATTTAGATAAACAAATGAAGTTAATTCAAAGAAAACTAAGTTATGATGTGGAAAAAGCTAAATTAGCTGGACAAAAAGCTAAAGAATTTTTTATTGATTCACTTGAAAGTTATCCAATTGAAGTAATTGGTATTGTGTACGAGAATTAAAATAATAATTTAATTTTAAACATAAAAATTAATTCATTTATATATATATAATTTTTTTAGTTCTGAAAAACGTGTAAAAACATTTAGAATTCGTAAATTAACTGAAGATTTTTATTTATCAAGTGAAGAATTAGAGGAAAGAATAAGAATTGAATTGGAAAATAAAAGGTAAATTTTTAATTGATTTTGATTGAAAACAGTAGATTGAAAAATGCATTTTGAGTAACTGCAAATCTTAAGACCAGATTTCTGATGTATTTAAATATTTATTTACTTTTATATAAATCTTGTTAATTTTGTTATTTATTCACGCTAACATAATTTAAAAAAATTCAAGGAAAAATGAGGAAATAATAATGGAATCTGAAAGGTTTGAAATTTATGAAATTATACATTAATTCGTATGCACAATAAAAATAACTTGTTGCCACTTTTATTGTTTACACTTTAAATATAAAGTTAAAGAATGAACTTAGATTTTTTCCCCTTTTCGTTTTTCAGAATAATAACAATGATTGATGATCAAACACCAAAATATGATGAAATAAAATTACATAAAATGGAATCATTTTTACAAGGATTATCACCAGCAGCAAATTTAGAATCAAAAATAAAACGTTTATTAGATAAATATCGTGAACGTAAGAAAAAAGAAGAAATAAAAAAAAAAGAATGGGAATATATAAATTCAATAAAACCAGATCCAAATATTAACCATCCAGATGATGTTGATGCATTATTAGAAGCTGAGAATACAATTGGTGATTATAAATTAAAAACGGATGTAATGTATATACCAACAGATGAGGAACGTGATACAACATTAAAAAAATATAAGGAATTATTGAAAGTTAGAAAAGAGGTAAATTGTTAATTTTGTGTAAAGTTATTTGGAGTAAAGATCTAACCTTAATTTCACAAGTCAGTCGGTAATAGTTTTTCCTAATCCTATAAGTTCTTCTGGTTACAAGTACAATGTCGTGAAAAGAGATATAACAGAAAATTTTAGATGAAATAAATCGAAATGAAAATAAAATTCACAAACAATTTTTTTCTCTTTAATATTTAGATTTTTGATTTACGTCATAATTATAATGAAAAAGTATTTATACTTCGTGATAAGAAAAAGAATCTTGTTGATTATGTTAATGATGAAATTAAAAAATTAGAATTTGTGCATGAAGAATTATCTGAGGAACAAAGAATTTATCCAGAATATCTACCAAAAATGAATGAATTAATTGAATATCCTGAAACTTTATTAAAGGTAAAAATAAATTTATTTAAAAAAATTAAAAACAAATAAAATATTTAAATTTTTAGATGGAAGTTGCCCCAACATCAACTGCTGGGCTTGATGTTCATACAATTATTGAAAGGCATACACACGTTGAAGAAAATTTAACAACAAACGAAAAAGAAAAAATAGAATTTAATAAATTAATTAATTTACAAAAGGAAGTAATTGGATTACGTAATATAACACATGAGGATAGAATTAATTTATTAGATTGTTCAATTGAACGAATAAATTTTGATGAATTAATTACGTTAGTAAATGATGATTCAACGAATATAACAAAAATGGAAACTGAACAACGTTATTTGAGATTAACAACAAAATTATTTGAACAAAAAAAAATAATAGAAAACATAAATAAATGTATCGAATTATTTGATGAAGAATTAGAAGAGTTAAATGAGAAACGTTTAAAAATTGAAATTGATGCAAAATTTTTAGATATTTATTTATTGACAATAAATCAAGAATTATGGATTTTGAAAGATTTTGAACGTTTAGAATATAAATTAGTTGAAAAAGTTGATTGTAAAATAATTGAACGTAATGAAATACAAACAAATATTTTAGAAAAACGTAATTTAATTGAACAAAATCGTCGTAATATTGAAAAAATGTACGAAGACGAAAAATTAATTCATAATCAATTTATGTTAACTTGTTTAGATAATAAATTTTCTGATTTTTTACGAAGAATATTTAGAAAAAAATATAAACCACCAAAAATTTTTAATCCTGATGGTAAGAATTTTTGTAAAGTGATTGTAGCAAATTCCTATTGTCAGTTTATGATTGTTTTATACACCAAACATTATATGATCCTTCTCTAATAATCGTTAATTTATTTCTCTTTAAAAAAATTTAGAATCGGGATCGTCTGAGAGTTCATCAGAAAGTTCATCAAGTGAGGAAGCAGATAATGCTAGTCTTGATTCAATGAGAGTTGGACCAATTCGTATGGATGAGAGTGTTTGTCCTGCTGGATGTGATCCTAAAATTTATGATTTAACTTTTGAATTAAGAACACAAAAACATGTTTTAGAGCAAAATGTGAAAGATGAACAAAAGTGTATTGACAATTTTAATAGTGAAATTGAAGAGTTAAAAAAGAAAATACAACACGTTGAGATTGATTTAAAAATAAATAAAGAAGAATTAGATGCGTTTATGGTAAATTGCAAAGGCTTTATCTATAATATTCATTTCCCTTCTAAAAAGCATCCAATTATATTCTGAATACTAATAACCAACGAACAAAAGATTAACTTTTGTTTTTGTTTCAGCGTGAAAAACAAAAAATGTTAAATCAAGTTGAAACATTGATTATTCTTAAAATGGATCAATTACAATATTTTCGTAATGAAGAAGAATTATATGATGTTGGTACAGCATTATTATTCAATAAAGACAATATAACGAAATTAAATGCACGCGTTGGACAATTAGAATTGGATACACTTGAAGCAAAAAGAAGACACAGGTAAAAAAACAATTTCTATTAAATCTAGGAAAACAATATTTTTTTAGTTAATCTTTATTTTTTTTAAATCATTTATTTAGAGTAAACGTTATTCATTTGGCTCGTATGAAAAGTGATTGTAAATTTATGGATAACCAAATAGTTGAATTAAGAGAAGAAATTCAGGAAACAATAATGAAAAAATTTGGTATTAATATTGAATTGGATGTTTTAGAAGAAGCAATATTATCACAAATGGTTTATGATATGAAGGCAAATGTTGATGATATTAAAGCTCAGTTTGATGAAAACATTGTATTAGAAAAGGTTAGATCATTTTCATATTCCTTTGAATTTTTAATTACGTAAAATACGTGTCCTTTTTTTATTTTTAAGAAAAAGTTTACAAAACTTCAAGAAGAATACAATCGTCACATTCAGGAGGGAACAGAAAAACTAAATATTTTAACTGTTTTACAAGAAGAACGAAATTATTTAACCGAAGTTTTAGCATTTCAGGAAAAACTTTCAACAAAATCAACAGAACATCATATGGATTTTGGTCGTGATGTTACTAAATTAAAGGAAATTGCAAGTCAACAAAAAACACAAATAAATGTAAAAATTCAAAATTCTTATATGGAATTTCTTAAATTGTTTATCTTTTTTTTTAAGATTCTTCAACGTGAAATCAGAACTTTAAGTTTAAAATCAAAACCTTTTGATCCGATAATAAATCAGAAATTTCAGTTACCTCCAGTTACTTCAGAATCGTCACCAGGATTTGATGAAAAAGGCTATAATGAATCTGTTTTTAGTTCTGCATTAGGATCGGTAAGAATCAGTTCACATGCAAGTTCTTCTCCACGTGATATTGATACATTAAATGAAATTGTGAAAATGGTTAGAAAATTTCTCGTTAAAAATTTTAATGGATTAATGTCTGAAAAGGATATTGATAAAAGAGGTTATACAATTAGCCGTTACTTAGCTAATGTTGCTTCAACATTTGATCCTGAACATACTGAAGATATTCTTCCATGTGTTGTTGAAAATTTTAGAAATTTTGTTCCAGACAAATTTCAAGCAAAATTATCCACAAAAGATATTGCACTATTATTTACCGATATTGTAATGATGTTTCAATGCATTGAAGATGATACAGATCCAAAAGAATTACTCTCGGCAATTATTGATAGTGTTTTGGAAACTCATTCAACTGCTTCCAATTATACACAAGATGTGATAACAGAGATTATAAGACAAATGTTAATTGCAATGCCTGTTTCAGAAGTTATAAAATTGGAAAGAATTGAACAATTACGAATAGAATTAATAAAAGTTAAACAGATTAATCCAAATTGTATAAATAAAAAAAAAATGGCATCAATTATTATGTCGTTTGCTGCAACAAATTTAATTGATGATTTGAATATGTCAGTTTTAATACCATTTATTGAATCGATTTCCTCTGCTTTAAATACCGAACAGAACGATGATGCATCACACTAACAGATTTGTTCTGTTCTGTACTGTAATAACATAATAAAAATATTTTTATTGGATAGTTTGAAATATAATTGAAACTCATTTCACTGTTGTTTGTGGTTTGTTGCGCAATTATATAATTATTTTGTGCGCTGTTGCCATGAAAGATATGTCAAAATTCAAACAAATGTATCTAAAATGGAGTTAGATGAAGGATATTTTTAGTTTTAATAAAATATTTATGTAAATGCATTAGTAATTTGTTGTTACTAAATAGTTGAATTTGCTTTATATCGTAATATGACTTAAAAAATAAAATAGTTAAAAATGTTTGAGAACATTTGAGGGCTTTGAGTGAAAATGAGCATATTTTTCGGCTAGGCGAAATGCTTGAAGCGAAAATGAAGAAGAAGAATAATATGACACTACTTCTGTCAGTCAACGATTTCAAATCTATAAAAAATTCATATTGTTTGTGTTATTTTCTTAATTTCTATTAAGTTAATAATATATTTATTTTGGTGTAATAATTCGATAAGAAATCGATTGGTTAATAAATAAATTAAAATATTAAATAGAAATTTAATTCTTTATTATGTAAAAAGCATTAGTATTTAATACGTTTTATTTGTTTATAACCTTACTAAAATAACTTGAATATTTATCTGCGCGGAAACAAAAGAAAATATTTTTTTTAAAATGGATCAAATGCTACCAAGTCCTGGGTTTTCAATTCCCAGTCTTGGAACACCGCTTCATCAACCAGAAGCGGATCAAGAGATATTACCGAGTGCTTATCAGCAACCAATGCCCGGACTAGGTAATCCAATGAATCCGTACGGTGCAGCGGGTTCATTATCAGGAAGCATGGGTTTGCCTTCATTAATGACAACAAATAAAACAATGCATACATACGCTCCAAGTTTCGCACCGCCACAAAGTATGATACAACCTCAAACACCGGTAATTTTTGTTTACCATGATTATATTCACTAAAATTAATAAGCGCGCTTTTTCTTTAGCAAAGTTTAATGTCTCCAATGGTTCATAGTATGTCCGAACGTTCTGATATTCATCAGACTATGGGACCAGCAACACCAATGACTCCTATGACACCTGGCTCGGCAGACCCGGGAATTCTTCCACAATTACAGTAAGATTAAAAGATATTTTAACAAGGCTGGGTTTTTAATGAAATTTTAATCGTTTTTAGAAATATCGTATCAACAGTTAATCTAAATTGTAAGTTAGACCTTAAGAAAATTGCATTGCACGCTAGAAATGCCGAATATAACCCAAAACGTTTTGCTGCTGTAATTATGAGAATACGAGAACCAAGAACGACAGCTCTTATATTTTCATCTGGTAAAATGGTCTGTACTGGTGCAAAAAGTGAAGAAGATTCTAGATTAGCAGCTAGAAAATATGCAAGAATTATACAAAAATTGGGTTTTGTAGCAAAATTTCTTGATTTCAAAATTCAAAATATGGTTGGAAGTTGTGATGTTAAATTTCCAATTCGACTGGAAGGTTTAGTTTTAACACATGGTAAATTTAGTTCTTATGAGCCAGAACTATTTCCCGGTCTAATTTATCGAATGGTTAAACCAAGAATAGTTTTACTTATTTTTGTTTCTGGTAAAGTGGTATTAACTGGTGCAAAAGTACGACAGGAAATATATGATGCATTTGATAATATTTATCCAATTCTAAAAAGTTTTAAGAAACAATAGTTAAGTTATTATGGAATAATAAGCAATAAAAATGATTGTTAATAAATTATAGTTCTAAGGACAATTTTTTCAAACTAGTAATTTTATAATTTGTGAAATATATAAAAATGAAATTTTCAAGTTTTACATTAATTGAATATTTTTTGAAAAGAATATGAAATCTGAATTTTATAAAATTCACAAAATTTGAGTGTACAATTTATAATAAATTAATTTTTAAGCGATTACTGTTTTTTTTATTTCATATTAGTATTATTGTAATTAGGACAATTGGGAACTGAACAAAAATTCACGTGTCGATTTCTAATAAAATGTACAAAAAGTACAATATATTATTGTTATTAATAATGAAAAGATTATCTCAAAAGTCTATAACTCTTGAAATCAATTTTTCTCAAATGTAAAAAATATAAAATAAACTAAAATATAAAACTATTTAGAATTTCTTTTGAAATTTTTTTTTATTCATCATCATTAATCATCATCATCATCACCATTAATTTACTCTTGTTTATAGGCAAGCAGCCATCAATGGTGCAAGATTATCAAAATCAATTTTTTCTGTAATATTTTTTGTTTTGATATTCTCATCTTGTGTTGCAATATAAATTAAATTATTTTGCTCTCTCCAGCCGTATTTGTTAATCCAATTACGAACAGATGCATCTAAATTAATAAACGATTTTTAGAACTTCAATTTTATATTGAAAATATTTCATCTTGTAATTACCTTCAATTCCCCCAAGAAGTTTTGACAGATAATCTTTTTTAATTGTTTGGAATGTTATTCCTACAACGTGACACACAAATTTCCTGATCGAATCATAAAAACCATTGATTTTTAAGAATAATTCTGGACGTCCTTCAACGCGTGACCAGAACAATGAAAAGTCACATTGTTCAAGAATATCAGCTAAATACATAATATCCTTAACAGTTTCATCAGATGTTTGAGCTGGTAATAACAAACATTTGCACAGAACAAAATCTGTGTGTGGAAAATTCGTAAGGGCTTTCAACAAAATCGTATACGTAACATCCAAATTTAACAGATGGGGATTAAATTGATACAATTTTAAGACAGCCAAATTTGCTTCCAAATCGTATGAATTATCTTTTGCTTGCTCTTCAACATATTCTTCAATTACTTTTAAGTGTTCTGGATTGTATCTAAAAAAAAAAATATTTCAATTTAAAAAAAAATTAAGAAATTTTTTTTAGGTTATGTTCTAGATGACATTTTGGACGTGTTTAATAAGAAAAAACTTTTTTAATTATGTGGATTTCTATTTACCTTTCAATGCTTTTAAGCATATCGGAGATTGTTAAAACTTTACCATCTTCCATTTTGATGTAATGTGCCATAATATTCCGGAAGGAAAGGGTTTAAATTGTTGTGACAAAACACAGATTTTCGTTAAAAAATCTTGTATTTCGTGAGACAAACGCTGAAAGAGCGAGTAAGCAATATAGAGAAAAAGATAGAGACATAGACCAAAACTGATCTTGATAAAAATGGCGAAAAAACTGAGCTAAAGTTAAACGCTACAAAACAAAAAAAAAAACAGGGCTACCAACAAAAAAATTAAGAAATTTTAAATTTCTTTCGGTTTATTTTATTAAAATTTTTATTTAATTTTATTTGAGTGAATAAATGCAAATCTAGAAATAAAAGGTAAAAAATTGTATAATAATTTCCCCTCTAAAAATTAAAAAATGTCATTAACTTTCTTCTTATTATATGACTTTAATTTCATAGACATTTTAGAAAACTTTGCATGAAAGCCAAAAAAAAAAAAAATAAGCAAAGAATATAAAAATAAGGGTAAGTGAGACCATGTCACACAATAATAAATTGTTCTGTTGGTTCAAGTTGGTTCAAGTGGTCTCAATTAATATTATATTTTTCTCTTTTATTAACTTCTCTCGTATACATTTCTTGTCTCGTTTTTGTAATAAAGCTCAAACAATGATTTTATAACTCAACCACTTCAGATTTTTTTTTTTCTGTGGATAAGTGTAAAGACTATGATGAATACGTACATATTTTAATAATATAAGGGTTCATGATATCGTATTTTGGTTTGATAAGATGGTGAGATGATTTATGATTATGATTATAGAGAGTGTGCGGTGTAGAGAGAAGAAGGGAAATATGATTATAATGAATATAAAAGAAATCTTATTTATATTATAATTATTTGATAGAATTATAATGATGATTTGCACTTGATATGTTAATACTTCTTTTTTTTTATATATAAGATATAATTTAAAATAAGATTTTCTGTCATTTGCAGACATTATTTTTAGATATTATATAAAATGAAATGACTTATTTTTTTTTTACTAAGAATTGAATATATGAAGGTATTGAAGTATAGGTACACAAACATAATGTGTATTTGTATGTAAACAAATAAACTTGAAGTATTATTTCGAATGAAGAAAAAAGTAATTCAAACCTACTCAAAAGATTAATTGCTAAAGTTAACTAGATGTTATCAAATAAATTAAAGTATAAAGTAACACTCAATAGTAATCTGTCATCTAATTTAGTTATTAAAATATTTACCCTCAATTTGTAACATTTCTTCAATTAATTCATAAAAAAAAAAAGTTGAAATGCGATTTTAAAGGAGATATTTTTTTCAGGTATATGAAAATGAAACTCACTACCAATAATTGATAATCATAAAGGGAACAATATAAATAAGGCCGACAAATTTAAGGCATGATATCGACCCCATTTTTTTTTCTTTTTAAAACTTAAATCTGGATTACAGATTTTCTATAAATAGAAAAAAAAGTATATACAGAAATCTGTAATAACAATTAACAATTATTTCACAGTTAAAGTGGATTCGTCACGATGAACTCAGTATAAAGCGTATACATAAATTTATATATTCAACATGTGATCATACACGCAGATTCTTTTTTTTTTCTTCTTTTTATAATAATATCGTACAGACAGATTTTTATTTTTTTTGTTATGTGCCTTTCCTTCCATACTGCCTCAAATTTTAAATTTTGTTGTTATTGTTATTGTTATTGTTGTTGTTGTTTGTATTATAATTTACAATAGTAAGATTAGAGAAATTCAATAATAAATATATGTAATAAATCTATACATGAAACATTACATATGTATACGTAATTTGTTTTTCATTGTAAATTATTCTAAATTCTAAATTTCTAAATTCTAAAAAAATTATTATATTTTATACAATGCAGAATTATCTTACTTTTGTGATCATCACATCTTTTATACTTACTTTTTTATTAATGCTAAAATCAATAAATTGTTCTAATTTCTAAATTGAGACACAAATAAATATATAACGAATCGAATTATTCATTAAAGAATAAATTTAAAAAAAAAAAAAAAACAAATTAAAAAAAAAACGGTAATGAAAAAAAAAATTTACTTTATTAATGAAATTCAATAAAAACCAAAATCAATACAACAAAACAACAACAACAACAACAACAAAAAAAAGTTGCGTTTATAATTTTCGACAATATTTTTGAACTAAATTCCAATAAAAAAAAAAAAACAATTTTAAGCACGACTGACTGCCTTTAAATCTCATCGTTATAAATTTTTAATACATTTTTTGAATGCGCAGAATAAATCTGAATGTAAATTTCTAGAAAATTAAATCTAAAAATTAAATGTGACACAAAAAGAAAAAATTGAAAATGGAAAATATCGGCAATGAAATCAAAGCAGAAATAAGAAAAAAAACGCACGCATCCAACTTAACTTCATTTTGAGCCTATAAATTTTTGTGTTCTCGTCTTTCTTAATATTCTTGTTTGTTTTTTTTTTGTCTTTTTGATTTCTTTCGATTATGCAAACAAAATGTGTTTGAAATTATGAAATAACAAAAATTTCTTAAATGTAACGAATCTAATTTTTTAATCAAAAAAGCAAAAAAGCAAAAAAAAAAAAAAAACGATCAATTGGAAATTGATTTTAAACCAAATCTCTAACGGTTTGTAATTTTTTTTTTTTTTTGTAAGAAAATAATAAAATAGAAATAAGTAAAAAAAAAAAAAAAAAAGACAAGAAAAGAAAAGAAAAAGAAAAAGAATAAAAAAAAAAACACTCGCAAAGAGACAAAACTGAAGAAATAATTGTTATAGTGTAACTTTCGTCACCACCATCAATGATGCAGAAATTTTTCAAAACAACAAAGTGAGAGTTTATTTTAATGTTTTAAAGTTTGCTGTTAAGAAAGAGACACACACACACACAAAAAAACAAAAACAAAAACAACAAAAACAAAAAATGTACATAGTAAGACACAATTTATTTGGTGTGTTAGGTAGATTTGTTTTTGTTTTTTTTTTTTTGTGTCTAATATTCAAAAAGAAATGATTAAAAAAAAAAAAGAAAAAAATTGTACATAGGAAAGTGATCAGAATTAAAAATAAATATATTATTAAATAAAACGTTATAATTTTTACCATTTACCATTTACCATTTTTACCAATTCAACGGATATTTTTTTGTATAAATAGTCTTGTAATGTACATCTAAAGACAGATCAATTCTTGTATTGTTTTCGACAACATCAAACATTTAGGATAGTTGAAAATAATATAGAAGTGAGTAAAATTTTGTTTTTATTAATTAATTATAATTTCTTTTCTTATTAAATATTCAATTTAATTTTAATTTAAATTTAATTTAAACAAAAGAAAATAAAAATAAAGGATTATCAGTTTTAAACAATTTTTTTTTTGTGATTAATTGTTAATAATAAATGCATTAAATTTTTTATACCAAAATTATTTTTATAGAAAGAATCATGAGAAACTTTTGGGTTTGTCAGCTGTTAGCTGTAACATTGGTAATTACCTTGTGTTCAGCTGGAGGTCATGGTGGAGGAGGTGGAGGAGGAGGTCATGGTGGAGGAGGTGGAGGAGGAGGTGGTGGTGGTGGAGGAGGAGGAGGCGGTGGTCATGGTTCAAGCTTTGCAGAAGCCGGTGGCAGTGAAAAAGGAAGCGACCATCATGCTTCAGAAGGACATAAAGGAGATAAAGGACATAAATCAGCACATGCCTTTGATCATGGTGAAAAAGGAACTCATCATAAGGATGAACATGAACATCATTATCATGAAGAAGGTGGTGCCAAAAAGTCTAATCACGATGAGGCCGATAAATATGGTGAACATCATGAACACAAAAAGGGATCAAAAGGTGGTAAATTTGGTCACAAAAAGGGACACAAAAAGGGATCTAAAACAACTGGTTATCATAATAAGGCTAGCAAAGATGAATATCATAAGGAACATAAATTTTATGATGAAGCCGATCATGCCGGTGGACATAAAAAACATGGTAATGAACATCATCATCATAGCGCCAAAGGTGGTAAACATAAGAAAGGAGGTCATCACGAATCAGCATTTGATGAAGCACATAAAGGTAACAAGGGACATCATGATAAAGGACATTACGATGATGCACATAAAGGATACAAAGGTAATCATGGACATGATACACACCATTCTCACCATGAAGATTTCGGAAAGAAAGGAGGTTCATCAGGTGGTGGAGAACATGGATTCAAATCTAGCCATGGTGGTGGTGGAGGCGGTGGTGGAGGTGGTGGTGGTGGTCATGGTGGTGGTGGTGGAGGCGGTGGTCATTAAACCATTTCAAACATCATATCAACACATACATCATCCAATCTAAATAGCTCAAAGAAGTCAAAGATATAGAATTATTTATACAAATGGAAAAATAATAATAAATAATTCTTTTTTTCAATAATGCTATTTAAAAAAAAACTAGTAAAATTAAATAAATCAAATTGTGATCCTTATACTAATATGTAATGAAACAAACTAACAAAATAAAAATCAATTAAAAAAAAAACAATATTATTTAATTTTATTTAGAATCTCCGCATCTTTTCTTGCATTATTTTTTTTTTGTCTTTGTGAAAAATCAAAAGTTCCGACTGACAAAAAAGAAGAAGAAAAATATTAAATATTAATATTTATAATCCTTAAGCCATATTTTTCTTTTTTTTTTTTAAACGAACTTTAAAGGTATAAGTAAAAGTATAATATACTTATATATAAATTTGTCTTGTCCCATTATCTTAAGTCGATTATATAAAACTATTTCTGTTCTTCTTCTTCTTCATCTTCTTCTTCTCTTATATATTCTGAAGGTAATTGAACTAAACCCATATTACTTTCCTTCATTCTTTAAACGTATTAATATATATTATTGTAATCGGTAATTACAACTTTATGCTGTTTATAATGAGATTTAACCTGGTTGTAATCACTTAATTTGTTTCTTTTCATTTTTCTTTATTTTTGTTGTATTTTTTTTTTTCTTTTACCTCTTCTTGTAGGCGGCAACATTTTATTCATCTAATATATTTTTCTCAATACGGATAAGTGTAATTTCTGATCCTTATTATGAATTCGCGTATTTCTATATACTCCTTTTATTTTATGTGTGTGTGTTTATGTGTATTTTGTGTTTGTATTTGAATTTTTTTTGTGAGAATTGTTGAGACGGATTTTTTTTTTCTTTTGCAAAGGATAAATAATGTTACATCATTATTGAATAATAATATATACTTGTAAGACTTGATGGGAGAGGTTTGTGATGTTTTTTTTTAGTAAATATAAAAGAAATTAAGAAAACAAAAAAGTGAAAAAGGTAAAATATGGGCAGAAATAATTGAATGACAAAAAAATATGTTCAGAATTAATTACATGAAAATTACACTATTAATTGACATAATTCATATTATTATTCCTGCTATAAAATTAATAAAAAATATAAATTAATGTATATGGGCAATAAGATGTGGTAATGATAATGATGCTCTTAAATCATATTGACAAATTCGCAATAATCAATAAATATTTTCCTTTGTTATAAAAATTCATAAATTTGAAAAAAAAACCATTCCGTTGTATCACAGACGAGAACGAGAAAAATTAAACTTTATACAACAAATTAAGAAAGTAAAGTTTTCTTATACAAAATAAAGAAGAGAGAAAGAAAATTGAAAATTTTTCTTCACTCTAGTCTGGACGCACGGAACACTTTATAGTTGATTGTATTCTTTGGACTTAATTGTTTTTCTAAATTTATTTGAAGTAAAATTTCATAATATTTGTGCCAAATAAAATTTCCATAACATAAAAAATACGATAAATTTAACTTCTATAATTTTTAATTCAAAATTTGGCATCAATCTGTAATTAACGTAATCCAGATTCATACAAGGATCACACTTACGAATATAAATATGTATATGCATACATATAACGTAGTGTGTATCCATGTTACAGAAAAAAAAGACGATCCGTAGTAAACGACATAAAAGAGTGTAGAAGAATAATTAACATAACTGGTAGTTAACACTGAACACCCGCCGCCTCCACTTGTGTATTATATTTATCTCGCTTTCTCATTCATTTTGTCTCATATTTTTTATTTTCAAACATAAAAGAGAAAAGTTGAAGTTTAAAAAAACGAGACAAATATCTAACATATGCTCATTCCTATTTTTTTTTTGTTTAAATGAGAGGGATAAAAAAAAAGAAAGAGAATTTGTAGCTCCGCCTTTACCAATCCTTTTTATATTCTACCCCATAGATTGGTTGTAATAATATAATAGCATCAAGCCATCAAGAGAGGAAGCCAAACTTTTAACCCCTGTGAAAAATAGGAAGTAACGTTTAAATATTTGAGATGATTCTACCCCATGGGATTTATTGAATAATGTTGATACCAAGAAGATTCTTTTCTATATATTTTATTTTATATTAAAGAGAGTATGTGTGTAAGATTGTATGTGTTTGTGTGTGTGTGTGTGTGTAAATACCATATCCTTATTATGAACTGATCTGATTTTTTCTTTTGATAATATTTTGATTTTAAAAATTTTTTTGAATTAAAAATACATAATCGTTAAATAGTGAATTGATTAATTGGAGGAATAATAAAAAATTTTTATTATAAATATACAAATGAATATATGTACATACGCAGATACATACGTATGTATGAAAGTTTGAATTGGAATAGAAAAGCTCTTTATAAAACCCTTTCTTATATTTTCTGAATCATTTATAAACATAATAAAGTTTTGTTATTTACCCTTTAACTTTTGTTTCATTCAATTTTCCTTTTCAAAAAAAAAAAAATTCTTTTTGTTTCTAGAAGTTTCTGTATATACAAACATATGAGAATCTTATGGGAATTTCTCTAATCCAAACAAACTTAACTTTGAATTTTTCTTTATTTTTTTATTTTATGTAATGTGTACTTAAACAACTTCCCCTTACTCTTCCCTTGTATACGATTCACAAAAATATATAAATTGTGGTAAAAAGAAACACAATACAAATAAATAAAAAAAACGTATACGTTGACTGTGCAAGGGTGATGAATTTTATCTAAAGTCAACAAAAAGATTTGATTGATTTCTTTAATTCTTAACCGATTTGTGATTTGATTGTTAATATTTTATGAGCATTTTCGAATTTTATTCCTTTCTTTGTATTTAAAGAGAAAATAACATTTATTTTTGTTCAAAGTTAAAACTTTGTTGAATGAAGACTTTTTGACTTTTTATTTATTTTTATACAGAGTGAAGTTAGTGTTTTCTCATCATTTTTTTTGTGCTCCCGCGTAAATTCAAATAATTAAAAAAAATATACAACAACAACAGTGATGGCTTCCATTTTGAAAATGAAAAACAAAAGAGAAAATAATTAATTAATAAAAGTTTTTATTTATACAAAATTATTGATATTAGTAAATTAAATACATTCAAATAAAATGCATGTTTGTATGTATAGGTATGTCTAAAAGGGACGTGATAATAATCCTTTATAACCCCCCCTATAACATTCTATACAAGCACATTAATACGAATATCGTATTAGAGAATATTATTCTGTATATAGAATTTCTATACATATACGATAAAATAAATGATGTTTAAAAATCTAACGCCCGCCCCAACACAAATAAAATACAAGAATTTTATACAATCATATAAAAGTAAAGTAAAATAATAATAATAAAATATAAATCACGTAAGCTCTCTCACAAATACGACATCATTTTTCTTTTTTTCTTTCTTTTACTTTTACTTATTCTTTTTTTTTCTATAAATTTAGAGCAGAAAAATTTCACCATACAAAATTGATAGAAACATTTATTATATTATGTATGATCATGATGGTATTAGTGATAATTGAATAAGGGTCGTTTTCACCCTCTCTAAGAAAAAAAAAGAAAAAAAAACATTTTCTGTAAATTGTTTCACTTTTTTTTTCTCTATTCTTCATCCTTTTCTTTTCTATATATTGTTCTCTTTCTATTGTATTTAACTTCAAATTATATATGAAATGAAAAATAATGGGCGTGCTAACGGATAAATTGTATACAAGAAAAGGTAATACAAGAAATTATAGAAATACAAATGAATGAAGAGTGTTGTAGGTATTTTATTAAATGTATATAACTATCTCTGTCTAACATGAAATAATTTAAATCAAATTTATCACATTTACAGGGAACGAAGAAAAATATATTAATGATGATTTATAAAAGTGAATGAGAGGCTGCAACAACCAGAGAGTAAAGAAGAATTAAGAAAAAAAAAATTTGTTTGAAGAAACAAGAAAAAAAATAAAAATAAAAATAAAGAAAATAAATTAAAATCTATAAGAATTTTTAAATTAAAATTGATTTTGTTGTTGTTCAATTTTTCTTTCTCTTCCTCTTTACATTATTTTTGTTTTTGTTCTTCCGCGCACCACCAAAAAATATATTTTTTTTTTGTTTTTAGTTCAGATAAGATCAGATCTAACCCGCTTCCTGATTTATTATCGGCAAATTCAATAAAAGTTTAAAAAAATTTATTTAGTGAATAAAGTGATGAAAATTATTGAATTTCATGATTGATTATTTTTTGTTTGTTTATTGTGTGAGGATATATGTGCGATAAAGTTTAACGATTTAAAAAAGGATTAAAACTTATATAAAAGATACAAAAAAAAAAAAATATACCAGGAAAAAAATTATTGTGAAAAAAGTGTGAAAATTCTATTCCAAAATAAGAGATTGAATTGGTATAGAAGAAAAAAGAAATTAGTGAAAAAGTTTATTTGTGAGTGGATAAAGTATTTGCCCTTATATTGGTAATATTTAAGAAAATTAATAAATAAAATAAAAAACAGTTATTAAAATAATTCACATTGGCATCCACCGGCATACTGAATTCTGTGTGGCCAATCGGGCTAACAATAAAGCCCGATTATACGACATCGGATGATAGTTGTTGTTCACGTAGTCCACCAATGGTTGAGACAACAATAACATCATCTTCATCATCTGGTACACGTTGTAGTACTCCACAAAATACATTAAATTTACAACATCCTAGTTATTTAACAACAGCCATGTTATTAGGTACACAAGGATGTGGATATTTAGGTCAACGTTTAACAAATCATTTACAAGAACGTAATGATACAGAACATCTACAAATTTCTCATCAGCAACATCATGAACATCATGAACATCAACAACAACAACAACAACAACATCAGCAACAGCCACCACAAAGATCAATAAGTGCAAATTCCACACCCAGTTCATTGTTTACAATAGACAGTATTTTGGCACCAAAACCACAAAATAATAATAATAATAATAATAATTCAAATGGTATAATGAGACGTTCTGTAAGTCCTGTTAGTCCAGCAACTAGTCCTGTAAGGCCAACACGTGTACCAGCCTTGTTACATCATCCAGGTATTCATCTTAGTCATTTAGCAGCTGCAGCAGCTTCTGGATTTGGTACAACCTCAGATTTTTTAGGTAAGTTTAAAATTTCCCGTCGGAATCTAGAGTCTAGACTATAGACGCATGAGCATAGACAAATAATTATTTGTTATTGTCAACTTTCCATCTAATGTTGAAAAAACAAAAAACTCTTTAATTATAATTGTTGACAAGTTTACCGAAATAAATTAATACAATTCAATTGTTATTTTTATAAAAAATAAAAAAAAATTCTACATTATTTCGAGAATTATTTTTCTTTCATCAAAAAAAATAAAATTTCAATTAAATAAAACACACAATAAATTACACGCATATTCTTTATATAAAAATTTTTCCACTCATAATAATAATTGTAGAAAATTGATTTGTTTCTAAACAATTTTTAATACAAACAAAATTATTATAAAACAAAAGTTTTTACAAACTTTATAAGCTGACTGTAAAAGAGAAATAAATTAATATTAAATATAATATAAGAACAACAATAGACTTTGTTACAACTGAAATAAAAACCTAAAATAAAAATAATGAATTAAAATCTATATAGATAGAATTAAATTTACATTGTAAAAGTAACTCAAACACTTATTGATGATTTATAATTAATTGTTAAATGTTTCCTAAGTGCAAGACAATGCGCCGAATCGAACTGAAATGCAAGTGCAGATGCTAGGTGGTTCAGAAATCACCTCAAAAATAGTAGGTCTCCTATAGTTACTAATAACCTTAATCGTTGATGTACAAAGTTAATAAAAAATTGAAATACAATACAATTCTAATTCACATTCCAAACGTCAAAAGATTATACAAATTTTTTAGATTAAGTTTTACTTCATAATAGTTGAAAATATAACATTCAGATACACCCTCTTCACATATATAAAACATCCCCAACAAAATAACAAACATTAATGGATAATAAACAATAAACTTTATTAAATATTACACATATAATGATTAGACTTATAAAATTAAAACAACACCTTTTTGTTTTACAACATTTATTGAATGTCTAAGTTACTAAGTTCTCATCTTCAGGACTTCTAATAATACATTGTCTTAAATTTTAATTGTTAATTATCAGTTAACATAAAAAACCCATCAAATTGGTAAAGCTTCTTAAAAATTCACACGGCTGTATGCACAATTGAATAAGTTAAGCTACCCAATCCAAGGATTACAGGAACACATGAATTTATTTATTTATTATATTTATTTATTTTCTGACAATATTTTTGTTCTAGTTTAGTCTATAAGTCTATAATTTAAAACCGTGAAATAATTAATGATACGTTAATAAATTAATCTAATTTCAACAATTACCAATTTCTCTATTAAATTTCTATTCATAATAATTTGTTTAAAAATGATTCAGGGAATAATAATTCCCACAAGTATATAAATTCTTACCAACTGAAATCAAATGAAACAGAGAACAAAAAACAAAAAAAAAAAAGGAAGGGATTAATAATCTCATACACTACTAAAGTAAATAAAATAAACAAATAGTGATAAAATCTTAATAAACGTCACAAACAGTAATCCCATTTATAAATTAACTTTATATAACTAATTCAATCACCACAAATAAATTTTTGTCAGTGTTTTATATGCAAATAAATCAAGTATTGTGATTTTGGTTGTGTGTGTTTGTGTATAAATTTATATGTGAAACCCTTTAAAAACTTCAAATAATTGGATATCATCATCATCATCATCGTAATCATTATAAGATCAACCCCCGTTTAATCTAATCGTACACACACACACACAACACACATAATTCAAATATATTTTCCTATACGTATAGAATAAAAATAATAAATAAAATCAATTTGAAAAAAAAAAAAAAAAAGAAAATTTACAACAACAAAAAAAAAAAAAGTGAAGTATAGAAAAGAAAAATGCTTGAGTGAATTGTTGCCCTTTCGTTTATGTATGCGTTACACAAACACACCCCAGGGTATAAACGCAATAATTTCTTTATGCGGTTGAAAAAAAAAAAAAAAAAAACAAAAAACAAACACAACAAACGATCGACGGGCAAAATAAAAATTTTGTGTGTCGACTTAATTTAAATTCTAAGAACATGGATTTTAGAGGGAAATTATTTAAAATTCAGCATAAATAAAAAAATATACTCCTATATATTGTGGTGTGGAGAATGAAGGAATTTAAGATTAAGAAAATGGGAAACATTAGACCGCCAAATTAGTCCCAAAAGCCAGCAAAATAAGAAAAAAAAAAAAAGAAAGCATTTTATCGCTTAAGGAAAATCCATAAAATAATTTTTCTTCTGATTATAATATTAAATTGTATACAATTTTCCACTCATCTTTTACCCCAAACCTAAATAAAAAAAAAGTAATAATAAACTCAATCCATCACGTACAACCCACAATACTCATCCCACGTAACACGAAACAAAATCTCTAACCTTTAAAACTTAACATCACATTACTGCCTGTGAATCCTTTTCATTTTAAGAATGGAGGAAAAAAAATATGGGAAAATGAGAGAAGAAAAAACGATTCTTACAAAATAAAAACAATTTTTTTTTACATCAGTGAAAAAATTTTCCTTGTAAATCTTTTGAATAAATTTTTTCCGCAGATTAATTTTTTACGCTGTCACAAGTAAGATTTTTTTTTTCACTTCTTCCTTGTTTCTTTTTCTTTATCGTTACACATCTTACTTTCTTTCCTTTTTTTCCTTTCTTTCCTTTTTTTCCTTTCTTTCTTTCTTATTTATGAACATTTTGCACGTATGCGAATTTCTTTTTATTTATTTTTCCTTCTTCATATTTTTTATATTTTTCTTTGTATGATGGGTTCCTTGGTGTTAGCAGAACAAAAAAAAAAAAAAGAAAAAAATAAGATGAATTTTCTCTTGGGAAAAATATTTAAGAGCTTTAGTAAATTTTTTTTTATTCTATCCTTAAAAAATTTCCTTCTTCTTCTTCTTCTTTTTTTTCCTTCCACTGAGTTCGGTTATTTTATTCACTTTTTGTTGTTGTATATTCTTTTTCTTTATACTTTCTATATTCCTTTCCTTTCCATTCCTATACTTTATTTTTTCCTTCTTGTAAGTGTGTGTGTGTGTGTGTGTTCGTTTATACATTTTTATTTACTTTATAAACAACGTTTTTTTCTTCTTCTTTCTCTTTTTTAAAAATATAATCTCTGATGGAATTATAATGGAAAAAATATTCTTTTTATTCTTTAAAATAAAAATATTCAGAATCTCTTCAACACACACACACACACACACACCCTCGTAGTCATACAAATTCCCACAAGATAAAAAATATGAATATGCGATGATGATGTTTATGCGTTTAATTCGTGAGGGGAGGTGGGGGTGGTAAGGTGGGATATTGGTCAGAATGTGTAATGGTTTAAAGAGATCAAGAATCAGTAAATTTACTTAGTCTACGTCTAAGAACACATTTTTATATTCATAATAATTCTCTTTGAATTTTTAATAAAATTTTTACATTTTATGAAAAATAAAAAAATAAATGTAAATTACGGAAAATTCATTAGAAAAATGTAAAATTATTTGTATATGTGAAAAGAGATTTTTCTTTTAATTTATTTGTATATATATTTGAGTTTTAAGACGTTCACTCTTTTTTATATACAAGAAAAATGTAATTTTTTTTTAGTTGTATTGTTGAACATATTTTGAAAGTCAAATTTTATTAAACGTAACTTAAACAACAACAATCGATCTAAAGTCAAAATTCTTTATAATATATTTGAATGCGCATATGCAGGTCATCCCGACATGACCTAAGTATTGAGTTTTCCTCCTGATTGTCTGATTGTGCGTTTGTCCGATTGCCTGGTGCAGAAAAGTAAACGTTACATAAATCAAATTATAAAAAAAAAAATTAATAACAATTTTGTACAAAACGTAAAAAGATTAATATACGGATCATAAAAATAAAACACTTTAATTATCCTGAGGTTATTGATTCCACAAGGAATAAATTGACAAATACATTTATTTACATTACTTAAAACAAAAGAAAAAATCCTTTAAAGTCAAATGACAAAAATATTTGCGGAATTCATTTAAAATCTTCATATTTTCAATAAATGCGAATTATTGTTTTTTTTTTTTATTGTGTTCCCGTTTTTCAAATGAAACAAAACCTAATGAAGTTTTCATCAAAAATAAAGAAGCGACAATGTATCTATATTTTTATTTAAAATTTTAACATTTTAAAAATGACATAAATTATTCAAGTTTAAATTTCTGACTTAAAAAAAAAGTGTGTGAGAGAGAGAGAGAGAGAGAGAGAGAGAGAGAGAGAGAGAGAGAGAGAGAGAATTTTGTGTGAGAGACAAAATGTTCATAGAAAAATTAACTAAAATAAAATTGGTGTAAGAGATTTTTTTTTACGAAATTTTGTGTGTGTGTGTGTGTCAAGGAGTAAGTCAAATAAGTCATTTTCCAAAAAGAAAAGAGGAGTTTGGGAAAGGGGAATAAAAAATATATCCTTATAACATGAAAACCTATACAATCAACGTCTATAGAATTTTTCTGTTACATAAATTTTTATTCAATTTAAAAAAATTTATATATTCTGGAACAAGTTAAGTCTGGGCTGTTACATTGTTTCATATTTATTTTCTTATTAGACTGTTACGTTTTGTATTTTTCTTTTTCTTCTTGTTCTCTTTCTCATTTGACTTAACTTTAAAAATAATTATGTAAAAAGCAAAAAAAAAATTATATGACTTTTCGTATTTTTTTTGTTTTTGTTTTCAAATTACATAAGAAACGATTATGTAAAATCGTCTTTGAGTATAACTATGGTGGTGAAAAGGGGGCGGGGGTGTTTATGTAAATGGTGACGATTTATATTCGTATACGAATAAAATCATTAGTTATAATCTTAATAATTTACCTTCTTTAAAATTGTATAAAATTTTAACCTAATTAACCAGATTCCTTATAATATTTCTATCTCCTCCCCCCATCCCTTCACCAATCCCACTCTTAGAAAACAACAAAAAAATGTATAGCGTGATGAAACCATAAAAATCTTCCTTCTTTTTTTTCTTTTTATATAAGGAATAGAAAAATGACCTAAATTTATATACATTTCAATGAAATAAAAAAAAAAGTTTTCTTTTTTTATAAAAATTTGAATTGTACAAAAAAAAAAAAAAATTATATGATAAAATTCAGAAGAAAACAGAAAAATTCCATACTTCTTATATTGATACTGAAATTTTTTTGTCACCGTAAATCTAATTTTTAATTAGAACACAAAGAATACAATCACATACAATTGATTAAGAATTTTATTTTCTCCTATTCTTAACTTCATTCGACACCTTCTCGTATACGAGATGACGTCATTCTAGTATAAATCATATTTAAATCGTATAAGAACCGTATGAGAACAACAAATTTTCATGCGAGAATGACGTCATCTCGTATGCAAGAAATGACGTCATCTCGCATGCGAGAAATCTTGTGTGAGCTCGAAAATAGGACCCCCCCTGGTAAACCAATTCACAAAAATAACAACAAACATAACACAAAAGATTCTTTTAAACGTGCGAGTGATAGAATAAAGAAATTTTCTGTTAGCTATTTATCCTTAAACCTTAAATATCCCTTTAAGATTTATTATTAATACATATTTAGTAAATTCTTATCACTATGCTGTTATGCACAATTTTATATTACAATCTAAATGAATGTAATACGTGAATATAAATGAAACCATATTCTGTAAATTATTCTATATTTATTTTTATTTGATTCTTTAACATTAAACATATACAATCACATTTGTGGTGTTGTATACCCCGTAAGAAGTCATAAAAATTACATTTAATATGCAAAAAAAAATAAAGAAGAAGAGGAAGATGAAAGACGAATGAAAAAAAATTGTACAGATTTTTTAACAAAAAACAAAAAATAATAACCGAGAATTTCTTTCTATTTTTGTTTATTTTTTTAAAAGAACAAGAAAACGAGAAAAAAAATAAATAAATAAGAAGAAGAAGAAGAAGAAGAAGAAGAAGAACAGAGAAAGAAAAAAATTTAGATTAAAAAATAAGCGTAAGAACAAAAAAAAAAAAAACACCAAAACCCCCGGTTGAACTTTATATAAACTTATTAAAATTTATAATATTTCGTTTTTGTTGTGTGTGTGTGTATGTCTGTAATTAAATTTAAT
Organism: Pedicia rivosa; assembly: GCA_963082725.1. Classification (NCBI taxonomy): domain Eukaryota; kingdom Metazoa; phylum Arthropoda; class Insecta; order Diptera; family Pediciidae; genus Pedicia; species Pedicia rivosa. Next base: position 33,272,126 of record OY720154.1, read on the forward strand.
AATAAAATTTAAGGGAAAAATAAATCATAAGACTGAATTGTCTCAAGACAAAAACAAAAAAAAAAAAAAAACAATACAAAAAAAAAATTACAACAAAACGCACGCGTCAAATTTATTAAGTTAAAATAAAAACAAAAAAAAAAACAAAATAAATGAAATAAAATTTACATACAAATTGAATTCAAAAGGAAAAGAAATTCTATTTATAAAAAATTATTAAGATTGTTTTCTATTAAATTATTACGAAATTTAATGAAACAAATAGATTTGCAACCCGATTTTCTTTTATTTTCTTATTAACAATTTTTCTCTTTTAGTCGGCAAGAAGAAAAAAGTTTTGTTTTTTTTTTTTGTTTTTTTTTTCTTGTAACTTTTTTTTCTTTCTTTCTGCTTCTTTTGTTTTCTTATTTTTCTTTATGCCTCTATTATTACATATTTACACATTTCAATATTGCCATTTGTATTTTTATTTTTATAATTAACAATTTTTGTTTTTGTTTTTGTTTTTGTTTTTGTAATAAAAACCTAAGTAACTTTTTCTGAAATAAAAATGAATAAAGATTTATATAAATAAACGTCTACAAGTGAACTCTAAATTTATGATGTTTCTTATTTTTTTTATCTTTAATCAGAAATCAGAATTAATTTACCATATTTTTCCAAATCTTATAATTAAAATTTTTTATGTAAAATATAAACATGAAAATTTTATTAAGACGGCAAAACATGGATACGTTTGTCCTTCAATTGTTTCCATATGTTTTGACTGATTTACAAAAATTTAATACGCATTTACAGTGATAGAGGATAGTTTAACGTCCAAAGAATTGTGAATTTTTAAATTTGATCTCGGGATCCCCATTTAGCCCCTTTGAAAAGTGCCAATACAGGCAAACACATGCGGTACCTTTGTCCTTTCTATTTGGTCAACACTTTTTTTTTTTGTCCTAATTATTTTACAAAATTTATTCAATTAAAAAAAAGAGTTTTGAAATATTTGAACAAGATTTTTGGTCACCAAAATAAATTCAAGTGCAAATGTAACTAACGAAAGAAAAAATCCATATCGGACGTCTTTACATAAATAGGAATGAATGAATTAATTAAAACGGGGAAAAATTATACGAAGAAAGGACTTTTCTAGAATTTATGAAATACAGAAATAATTAATAAAAACTAAATAAAACAAAAATAAAGTTTATTGTTTTTTTTTTCTTTCTTTTCTTTCTTTTTAACAAAAACTATGACCAAACAATATTAGTTAATTAACCTTTATATAGTCAGATTTATAGAAATGAAGTTGTATAAAAATTTAATATTAATACATTTAGTTAATTAAACTACTATATATTATTACACCTACAGTCCGTATATTTAAAATATAAAAAAAAAATAATGACGTATAAAAAAAAATTACATAAGTAAAAAAGTAATTTTTGTAATAAAAAATAATGACGTATAATTGCGGAAGAATAAGGAGGAGGATTTACATTAAATGAATTGACATAAAGAGGGAGAGAGAGAGATATATAGATAGATTGAGAAACAGAAGGAATTAGATTTAAATCTTAATGTGACTTGTGTTTATATGTAAATTTTTGTATGTTGTAAAATTCAAACTGATTAACGGACATTAATAAAAAAAAATTTAATTCTCTGTACTTTTTTTTTGGTTCAATAATTGAAAATATTTATTTGAATTTTTATATAAAAAAATTAATAATTTTCTTTCTTTTTTTTCTTTTCTCAAATTTTCAGTTGCATATCCGAATTTTTATCCAAATTATATGCATGCGGCGGCTGTTGCACATGTTGCAGCAGCACAAATGCAAGCACATGCTGGTGGACCATTAGGACATCATCAAATTAATCATTTATCACATGGTCCACCACCAAAAAGAAAACGACGACATAGAACAATATTTACAGAAGAACAATTGGAACAATTGGAAGCAACATTTGATAAAACACATTATCCTGATGTTGTTTTACGTGAACAATTGGCACTTAAAGTTGATCTTAAAGAGGAACGTGTTGAGGTTAGTTTTATACAAATTTTATACTTTAATTAGAAAATTTTCTATAAACATCGGATATGTTTATTCTACAAACCATAGACATTATTTGATTAAAATTAAATTCATATATAAATTAGGTAAAAAAGGTTTTTACCTTTGTACCTATACATTGTACCCACCATCAATTAACTTAATAGTTTAAGTGTACATATTTTATATATATTACAAACGTTAAATTATGTCCACTAACACTAAGTATTATATAACGATCACTATATACCTAAATAACTTAAAGAAAAAAAAAAAACACTAAAAAAAAGACCCTTATAAACACCAATTAAGTGTGGTTCTGTAACTAAATATGTTTTGATATAAATACAACAATTTTTATATACTTTAGAAAAAAGGGGAACAAATAAACAAATCAAATAACATACATACATACATACATACATACATATACATTAAATGGCTTCACCCCATAGAAATTCATTTTAAAATAGAAATAGGAATTAAATATATAATGACGTTGTTATTGTGTAATAAACTTTTGAACTCGAAATACATTGACATAAATTTTTTTTAAATATATAAGAAGGGAAAGAATATGAAGATGTCAACCCCATTACAAAAAAAAAAAAAAATTAAATGTCAATTTGTTAATTAGAATATATAAAAGTAAAACGATGTGTTTTTATTTTCATTAAATAAATGAGGGACTGAAAAAAAACAGGAAAAATAATAAAAAGAGGGCGGTAGATTTTTTTCTTTTTCTTTTTGTATTGAAAGAATTAATATTTAAAATTTAATTTTTCATTTATAAAAAATATTTCAGAGTGTTTTTTTTTTTTTTATAGATAGCGGCTTAACCAAGCCAATCATAGGATAATTTTTGTTCACTTTAAAAGTTAACAGCAATTGATTATAAGTGACAAGTCACTTGAAAGTTAATATTAAAATTAGAATATATCAACAATATTATCTCATTATAATAAATTTTATATATTTCACATAAATCATTCATCTTATATAACTCATCTTATATACTAACTTGTACCTTTACCCTTTTTTTTCAATGACGTTTTGTTTCCATCTATATGTCTGTGAATATTATTGAGAGTATGAAGAAGAAGAAGAAAAAAAATATAATAAATAAATAAATAAATGAAATATATATAAATGCGAAGATGAACGACGGTTCATGTTCTTCAGTTTGAGTTTGAGAAAAAGAGTAAATAAAAAAACAAAAAAAAAACTAGAAGGAAATTTTTGAATTCACTAAATCACAGAATAAATAATATTGAACCTACCTATACACGGTAGGCCACACATAATGTTTGTCATTCGGGCGGGAAATACAAACAAATCTAATCCAGTATGGTAGGTGAAGATTATTTATTTTCAACTCTATATATAAAATTTAATATTATTCTACAGAGATGAACTTCTACAATTCACATAAAACTCATCGATTTGTGAATGAGAATTTATTTTACGAATCTTAAGACAAACTAAGAGTTTTAAATTTTTTGTTTGTAATTTTTAATAATAAGTTCATCGGGTACAAAAAAGTTTTTTAAGTTCGGTTACTTCACTCGATCCGACCACGTGCAACAGTACGCTTGTACCCCTTAATATAAACGAAGAGAACTTTGAAGAATAAACTTTGTAGTGAAGCCATAAAAAAAGAAATTATCACAAGAATATTATAAAAGAAAATTATATTGAAAATATAAGAATAACTTACTGATGACAGTCTGGTGTTCAACTGATTGTAAAAGTTTTATATAAATAATCTTCAATTTATAATTAATTGCATTTAATGTCGGCTTATTATATCGTCAGTTAATTTTTAATAAAATTTCACAATATCACGCGGTCACTTTACATTACAAATGATTTTATTCTTGATACATCTCTGTGATGCTAAACAAAAATTTTAAAATTCTTAAATCATCGTTTAAATAAATAAATAAAAAGTGACATTGCATTTAATATTTATTGTAATAAGACGTTTTGTCATAATGTAAATTGATTACAAATACAAATACAAAATATACAATAATAATAAAAAACAAAAAAAAAAGATATCCAAAGAATTGATGTCCATCCAGAACAGTAGCACTTTAATATTCTTGAATGGTCCATTGATGCTTCTGGAATTTTTAGTTGACATAGGACTCGATGATGACGATGACGATGATAATGATAATTATTATGTTGACCATTCTGTATAGTTGTTGTTATTGTGTATTTTTTATTTTTTTTGAATATTTGTAATGTTTGACGAAGGGAACAAATATATATAAATATGTGTAAGAATAAGAAGAATAATAACAATAAGAATTAGATGCGGTTATTTGTTTATATAAAGAAAGATTAAGATGATATTAGGTGAAACCACCCAAGGTGAAATTATTTAGGTATATATTTATATAGAATATAATGAAAATAAAAAATTATATACACGTATTACACACTTTGATTTTTGATTAATTAATATTTTAATTTAATCAAATATTAACGTTTTATGAATAAATGAATTAATTATGTTTTGAATTATTGAATGAAGTTGCGGGAGGTACCGAGTTCGAATCTCGATCGAGGCGGGATGGAATTTTTCATTCGGCTAATTATGTACTAAACACACATATGCAGTACACATATGCAGTGGGCAATGCTTAATAACATCTATGACACCTCTGGTTGGTGTGCAGGATTCGGTTTAAACCGAACGATTCTTCTTAGGAAATCTGCATGTTTCCTAAGAGCTGGCAATGTGCCGAATCAGGATTAAAAACGCATGTGCAGTGTGTGCATGTGAGGTTCAGAATCCACCTCAAAAATAGTAGGTCTCGTCCCGATTTGACTTAATTAGGGTTTGTCCAGGTAGTCTGGTTGCCTGGTGTGAAAAAGTGGACGTTAAATAAAACAATTTGTGATGCAAGTACAAACAGAAAAAAAAAGAAAGTTGAATATAACCGAAATATTTTATTTAATTAGAGAATCCATAATCAGACTTAAATTAGGTGAAATTATAAACTTAAACCTAATCATAAACTAACAAGTCAACATATTTACTTTATGACCTGCACCCAAAGAAATCCATAGGTAGATTTGTGAGTTTTTGTGGGTAAAATCTCACAAAATATTCGTGGATTTCATCCAAATTGAGATTTTGTTAGGTTTTGTGAGATTTTGTAAAAAAATTTTGTAAAATAAAAATTAACAAAACTGTTGTTTAATATACGAATAGTAGGGTAAAAAACTACAAAATTATTTCGTAGATCTTATGATTAAATAAACAAAATAGTTGTAGTATTTATACAATATTATGTAATAAAATTACAAAATACTGTGAAAAAAATACAAATAATGTGTAGGTGGGTACGGACTAAACTACAATATTTTGTTTTATTTTTACAATATTATTGTAAAAAAAAAAAACATAATTGTAAAAAATTACAAAATAATCGTATTTAATTAGAAATATACAAAATTATTGTACTTACCTTACGATATTTTTGTTAACTTATTTTACGATATTTTTGTCACTTTTTTAAGGAATATTTGTATAATATAAAAATCAATATTTTAATTTTAATTTCATTTATTGAATTATTATATTTCATTATTGAAATAAAAACTTAAACTAAATATACATACTAGTTAATTCATTTGACAAAAAAAAAATTAAAAAAACTTTCTTATTTTATTATATAATGTTAATTCTTAGTTTATATATAAGTAAGATAAATTCAAATAATATAAGTTCCATTTTTATTCATTTCAAATCAGAAATTAAGCTTGAAATTTTTGAAGTATTTTTATCAAATTTTGTTTTTAATTGGTAAAAATATTTTTGAATAAACTCCCATACAATTTCTAATTGCGTAGGGTATTTTAAATTAAAAACTTGGTATAATTTAAAGCAAGTGTCTATTGCTTTCAATAAAGTAAATAACTTATAAGTTATTTTATCAAATTTAACATAAAACTCAGAAATTGTATGGGAGTCTAAATCTCCAACTACTATAATAATTGGCTGAGACGTTGAATTATTTTTGAAGCATTCTTCTTTTACTGCAGCAATTTTTGATGAAATTTCCGAAGAGTCACTCACTAACATCACAAAAGATTCTTGTGAATCCTTTGCTGTGTATTTTTTGGTCTTTTTGCTGAGATTGTTGGGGGAAGAAAAACGTGCAACAATTGTATTATCAAGTAAATTGTATAATCTATAACAAAGAAAAGTAAATTAAACAAATATTTATGCCTAAATTGAAACGCATAAAATCATATTTACCATTCATGGGATCACTTTGACATTTTTGTAACATCGTACGATGAACAGGATCCTTAATACGATTAAATACTAATTGTACCTTACTCTGGAAATGAGCCCAATTGATAAGGATGTCACAGTCAGCGATGCCAATTAATTTTTAGTCGATGTCAATCTAGAATTGTAAAAATACGATAAATTATTATAATTATAATAATTAATATGTAAGTATTCTTGTTTTTTTATTACCAATGATTATTATTAAGCAATATTATATCAGATTTATCTATTTTCATTTCTAAAATCAAAATTTTTAATAAAAAATCCTTTTATATATGACAACCCTACTTTACTTACCAATGCATCTCTCATAAACGTATTTATAATCCATGTGCATTGGCACCCAAAATAAAATTTTTAATTTGTACTTAAAATTCGTCGTATATTTTGCAATACTTATCAAGAGCCTCCACAAATGAAGAACTTACAGACTTTGTATCTCTATCGAGTTCCGATAAACAATATAGACAATTTACAGAGTTTGGAGTGCTCTAAAAAAATTTGGTTTTATTACTTTGATATTTGAAATATAATTATGAACAAGCATCACTAAATTCATAAATACTTACTAATTTTTTATGGCAGTAGTTGTGCAGCGCAAATTCCAAACGTACTCTATATGCCAGATCCTTATCTGGCACTATGGATTTACAAAGAACACCTAAATCACACGTTTTTAACTGCTTTACGCTAATATTAAAATCTAATTATAGAATATTACATGTTATTACATAAAAATTTAAATCGAACTTAAATTTATATTCACCCAAACACTTTTTTATAACAAACACACGAGTAACCTTATCGAGGCTCAAACCTTTAATAAATTTTTGAATATTTTTCTTTTTTATTATTTTTCCGCTTTTATTTTTCATAGCACTTGTTACCTCGAACATTTCAATTGAACTGATTGCCGCTTTAAAAAAATGCGAAATTTTCTTATAGAACCTTTACAAGATTTTGTGAAATAAATACAAAATTTTGTAAAATTAATACAACATTTTGTGATATAATACAAGATTTTGTGAAAGAAATACAAAATTTTGTAAAATTTATACAATATTTTGTGAAATAATACAAAGTTTTGTGAAATAATACAAAGTTTTGTGAAATAATACAATATTTTGTAAAAAAATACAATATTTTGTGAAATAATACAAAGTTTTGTAAAAAAAATACAATATTTTGTGAAATAATACAAAGTTTTGTAAAATTTATACAATATTTTGTGAAATAATACAATATTTTGTGAAATAAAACAAAATTTTGTTAAAGAAAAATAAAACGTTCGTGAAATAAATGCACATGATTTTTCATGAAAAAATATTGAAAGTTTTTAACGGTCAAATCTTATGATTCGAGTAAATAAAATATATGATTTCAGAACCAGCTAAACATGCATTTTTTAGAGCTAGGTAAACAGGAACCAATTTTTACTAAATTAAAACTCAAATCTATAGATACTCCTGCGTGGATAAGAATTTCAGAAATGTTCAATGTTAAGAATTGTTTTCTTATTCCACAAAACCGTAACTTAATGCCGCAACTTAAACGAACAGATAAATTAGAAAAGCCAACATGTGACATCTATAGAAAATAATTTTATTAAGATACTGATTAAGATATTTTTTTCTTCAAAAAAAAATATTAATTTCTCAATTTTTTTCCGTGTAATTTCAAGTAATTGGGAATCATTAATTGTTAGATATTCTATACTAAAGAAGGCATAAAAAAGTTTAATCCTCATACATTTTTAAGTTAATGTCCTTTATTTGTTACATGATGTTGATGAGGAATTAAATTAAAAAATTTAATTTTTTTGATAAAAAAAACATAATTTATTATTAACTGAAATTTTATTTTCCATTGACGGTTATTTTTTAATATTTTTAAACTCATAAAAAAATCTAATCAAAACTGACAAAATATTTGTAATGTAAACAAACAAGCTTTGTAAATAGTTTTGATACAGAATGTTTTTGTAAAAATTACGTTCATTTTGTTTCTTTTACAAAATTTAACAAAAATAATTAACTAAACTTTACAAATTATTTGTAATCTAAACAAAGAAGCTTTGCGTTAAAGAATTTTTTTACATTAATTTTGTTTGAATTTACAAAATTTAACAAAATCTACTTTTACAGTATTTTTTTGTTTAATTTACAAAAAGAATGTTGTTTTAGTTCAAAAATAAGGACAATATTCGTAAATATTCGTAAAAACTGACAAAACCTTTGTATTTTTCACAAAATTTTCGTATAAAATAATTAACAAAATTATTGTAGCCAATTTTACCTATGGATTTCTTTGGGTGTGGTCTAAACTTTTTTGAATATGGGAATCATTATAAAATATACTAAATGTCCAATCTGTACGATGTGAGAAAAATATTTAATTAAAATGCATTTAACAATTGCGCAAAATCCATATTTAATAATGTAAAGTTTTGTGTTTAAAAAAAGTCAAATATCAAAATAGGTGCGAGAAACATTGAAACAAAAATATAGGAAATATGGCAAATTTTATATAGTACAAAGTACAAAGTACATTTTATGTTGTAATGTATAACATAATAACATAATAAATATATATATATATATATATATATATATATAAAAATTAAATTCCATTCTATATAGTGATTTAATTTAAATTTTGAACCTTTGAACATTTTCAACGCTTGGTTAAATAAAATCCTTGTTATATATTTGAACGATGTCATCTTTGATAAATTATATAATAAAATTCTAACGTTCCATCTATACGTATACCAACATAATATTTCTATTTATGTATGCATGTGTGTGTGTGTGTGTCAATTATTTAGTTTAATAACAGAAACATTTTCTAAAAGTTATCAATATTAAAATTATTTCATAAAAATATGTTATTTGTAACATTGTGACATTACACAAATATTTATGTGTGACGTCATCATTTTTTTTTTTTTGTTCATTTTTAAATAATCAAAAATATAAATTCAATTTCATAAAATATTTAAAATTTATTAACAACAACAAAAAAAAATGTTAAGGGAAAAGGAAAAAGGGAAAAAATAAAAACAAAAAATTTCAGTTGATAAAAAAATATTTTCTTTCTCGACTCGAAAATTTTTTATGAAATTGTTTTTTGTTTTAAATCAACAATTAAATTATTTAGATTTTAGAGAAATTCATCCATTATAAAGGAAATTTTGTTAAAAATTGATATTCAATAATATTTAACGCAATTAAAACTGAAAAAGTTTGCAGGTTTCCACGATGGCATAATTTTAATTTAATGCAAATTTTTAATCATAATTTTTAAAAAAATTATTTATTTTGTGAATTTAATTTATTTCCTGGAAACCTTTTTTTATAAAGCGATTTATTTCCAGTAGAGGTTTCAAAAGAAGTTTTCCCCGTATATGGAAAAATCTCTTTTAAAAATTGATGTAGAATTTTTTTGTAGAAATTATTTCATTTCACAAATTTTATATATAGAAAAGTCACAAGATTATTTTGACAGTACAAATTTACAATTTAATTAAAAATAATTTTTACACAAAACGTCATAATTATTTTTTTTCCCCATCAAAGATTTGATTCTATTTCACAAAATCTACGACATTTTTCTTTTCTTAAAAAAACAAAAAACAAAAACAAAAAATTTTGTCAAACAATTAACAAGTCCAAAGAAATATTAACATTCCAATAAAAAAAATGTTATTCACCCCTCCCCCACCCAAGAAAAATGAATCCATAAAAAAATATATAGAAATTAAATCAACTGTAAAACTGAAATTTGTTTTTTGCCATTGCGCATTTGACATCAAAAAAAAAATAAAATTTTTATCAATAAAATTTTTCAGTTTATCAAAAAAAAAAATAAGAAAAAGTTTTTCTCTCCTTTCTTTCTTTTCCTTATTCATTTTCTTCTTGTTGTTGTTGTTGTTGTTTTATTATTATGTTTTTTGTAAAAACAATTCAATGTAAAAAAAAACCCCTTTTTCTGTTTGCAATATTTTTATTCTTTTCTGCCGGTTGATTTAATTTTGAATATGAGTTCGTTGAAGTTCTGGATGTGCAAGGATACAAAAAAAAAAAGAAACTTTTTTTCTTCTTTTGTTTATTTTGATTTTATTATAATTTTCTAAGATGAGAAAAGAACAGAATGTCTTATAGGAAAAACTTTCTTATTATTTTACCAATTTTTTTTTTGTTTTATTGCCGTAAAGGGATCAATTAAAAATTATTTAGATGGGAAAGTTTACGTCTAAGATGGAATGTTATATTTTATTAATCTGATATTATTATCAGAGGGGTTTACAAACTTTTAATATTTATAGGAGAATTTGCGGTAAATTAAATGTGATGATCGATTTGAATGGATCGGTGTACAAAATGAATCTGATCATAGGAAAACAATTCAAAGCTTAAATTATGCATAATAATTTTTAATCTTTCAATGTAATTAATTTGATGCTTTTTGGGAAATGAACTTGAGTCATATTAATTTATAAATGGCAAGTCTCGCAGACTTTTTAACTTGATATTTAATATAAGTTACGGCTTCTTTTCTCTTTTGTTTTGCTGAAAATAATTATTCGAAATTTAATGAAAATTTTTAAATGAATTATCCATGCATATACATGCAGTGCATTTTTTTAAATTATGATGCCTGTTAAAATCTCAAAGAATTCAAGATAAACCGAATTACAATTAAAGAACAAATAAATGTACCAGAAATAAAGTTAAGAAAAAGTAAATGTTAAAAAGAAGGGAAAAACATTTTCCATTACACGATTCTAAGTAAAACCAAAAATTATAACCACAAAATGAACGGGTCTTTATTCAAACTAACAAAAATTATGAAAACACAAAAACCACAACAACAACAACAACAACAAAATAACCTTAAACAAAAGAGACAATTTATCCTTCCATTTATCTCCCACACACTCAACACAACAATCAATTCATTTCCTTAACAAAACAGGATCATATACAATTCAAAATAACCAAAAATATTCCTTTTCCTTTTTTCCCTTATAATATACTCGTATAACCTATTCTTGTATAATAATGTATTGTTAAGGGTAAATATGATATAGCATCCAATAGCAGACAACAACAACAGAACAAAAAAAATAAAAAAGAAAAGGAAGATGATTCTTCTTTCCATTCCCCTGCATTCTTCTTCTTCTTATTTTTTTTTTTTTTGCTTATAAAAGTTAGTTGATTTAACAAATGGAGTGAATGTTTTGACAGTGGTTTGAATTCAGTTAAATTTATTATATCCATCATCATCTTATATCTATATATATATATAGTTGTTCATCTCTGTCATACCCCCTTCTTATTTACCATATAATATTTCTAACTTATCATAATTTTATTCCTCTCCCCAACCCACTTACCATTTTCATCTCATCTCTTTCATTCAATATATAGATTTTTCGTCTCTTTTTAAATCCTTTTTCTTTTGCATAACTCTCCATGAAATCAGAATAAAAAGAGAAAAAAAAAAAACATTTAATATTTATTTCCATAACTCTCAACGTTTCTTCTTCTTCTTCTTCGTTATTTTATTCCTGTTTTTTTTTTTATAGGATAAAGGATAAAGGATAAAATATTATATTTATTTATTTTATTGTAAAATAGAAAAGTAAAAAAATCTCGAAAATAATAAAAAGTAGAAATATATTTTTTTTTGTTGTTGTATTATTTTGTAAAATGTTAGATAAAAAAGTGGAAAGATAATTCACAGATGATATTTTAGAGTTAATTCATGAATCGGATATTGCTTCAGGGAAAAATATCAAATGGACAAAAAAGAAGAAGAAGAAGACAAATATGAAATAGAAATAGAAAGAGAAAAATATAGAATATAAAGTGGAATTTGTTAGAGGAAGAAAATAAAATGATAAAAATAACAATAAATGTGGGGGTGGGGTGGGAATAAAATGTTCAATACAAAAAACAAAATTTGTGCCACTAAACTTATTTATTTTTTCTGTACAATGAATTATCTATAATTTGTTTATTTATTATTTTAACTAACTGGGAATTTAATTAAAGTGACACTTTTATAGCATTATAGGATGATGTTTAGTTAAATTCAATTTATCCACTAAAGAGAGACAGAGAGGGAGAGACGCACAGAGTGATAGAGATACAGAGAGAGAGAGAGAGAGAGAGAGAGAGAGAGGAAGATAGATAAATAAAAATGTGATTAAAGGGAGAGGTTGAATTGATTATTAATAATGGGAAATAAATAAATTTAAAGGATGACTTAAAAAAAAAAAAAAATTTGGAAACAAATTTTTTTCTTTATTAAAATCACAACAAAAAAAACACACACACACAAACACAGACATTTTTTTTTTACCTCGAGCAGTTGTTATTATTCTCATAATGCGTGAAACGGAAATAAAATTACCTAATTATACAATAATATACATATCAACATCTCATTCACTCTCACAACCCCAAAAAAAAAAAACCCTCCAATACTACCCACACCCTATTGAACCAGTTGCTTCCCATTATCATTCCATATACCAATTTTTTTTCTCCTTTTCCTTCTACACTGAACTTTTATAATGTTTCATATTTAAAAGTAACCCAAAATGAAGAAGAAGAAGAAGAAGAAAAACTGAAAATATATAATTTTTCTTTTGTCCCCCCACCCTCCTTCCCATACCCACAATTCCATCCCATTAAAACAGCAACAACAAAAAAACGAAACGAAAAGAAAAGAAAAGAAAAAAAAAAGAAAAATCAAATTAAATTAAATTAGAAAATCAAATCAAAAACCAATAATGTATAATCGAGTTTATTATTTGTTTGAAAAATTATATATTTTTATATAAACAGAAAAAAAAAAAATGGAAAGGAAAATGATTCAGTAATAATACATTTGTGGTTATGTTGTTGTGGTTTGGAAGGAGAAAGAGTTGTGAGGAATGAGGTTTGGAAGGAGAAAGAGGTGAAGAGAGGAGTAAAGAAATAGGTGGATAGAAGGAAAATGATTTGAGTTGTTTTTTTTCTTTCTATAAATTTTAAATAAATATTACAATAAAATAAAAGGTTAAAGAAAAGTTGTTAGAAAGTTAACGTATTGAATGCGGTACGTGGGGGACTATAGGTAAAAATCACACCCAACCCCCAACCAAATAACAGTAAAAATATCGATAGGGGAAGTTGAAAGTAAGATGAGAAAGTTTACATAGAAAATTATAATTTTTTTTTTGTTTTTAACAATTTTCTGACATTTAATTTCTTTTATTTTGTTAAAATTCTGTAAAAATTACACAAAGAAAATCTAGGAGAAAGAAAAGGAAGAAGAAGAAGAAAAAAACAAACAACAACAACAACAACAACATAATAATCACTTCAATAGTTGAAAGGTTTCATCATCCCCTCTTCATAAAGTCATCATCATTCATGCTTTCGTTTGTTTTTGTTTTTGTTTTTTTTTTTTGTGTTCATTTCTTTGATTCGTTTTTTTTTTCTCTTATTTTCCTTTCTTCCTTTTTTTGTTCATTTAAACATTATTATTATTTTCCTGTTTTACATTTTGATTTATGACTAACTAACAACATTTTTTATTGTAAAGAACAAAAGAAAATACACAGACATTAACACACACACACACACACTGTAAGAGAGAGAGAGAGCAAATTTGAAAGACGGAAGAAAAAAATTTTTAAACTTTTTTTTTCTTTCTTTTCTTCTTTATAATAAAATTCATTTATACGATAAAGAAAAGATGAAAAATTTATTGTTTTTTTTTTTCATTTTTATAAAATATAATTTTTTTTTTTGTTTCTTGTAATAAATAAAAAATTTTCTTTACTTTAAAATTTATTCTTTTCTTCTTCCTTTTTTTTCTTTTTCTTCTTTTGCTTTTTTTTTTGTTTTTGTTTTTGATTTAATTATGTGGAAAATAATGAAAAGTTAGTTTTTTATTTTTGTATGTTTTTGGTTTGTGTATGTGTGTGTGTGTGTATTTGTAAATTTTAATGAAGATCTTTTAATTTATTGTAAATTATTTTTTTCACTTTATTTCTTAAGTTTTAATATATTTTTTTAATTGTTTCAATGAAATTACATTTTCTTTGTAATTATATTTTATTTCAATGTGTAAAAAATGTTCAATTAATATTAGGAAAAAAAATAATATAAACGATCTCAATATAAAAAAAATGTACCCATAAATGAAAACTTAAAAGTGGAAAGGAGGAAATTAAAGAAATAAACGTTTAAAAGTTTTATTAATTGAGAATGAACAACATCCTAGAATATTCTATATGGAGACTTTGATTTGTAAAATGTTCATCGTGGTATTGAAATAATAGTTTTGTAGTTCAGTTATTCTAATGTTTATTAAAATACATCATTTAATATTTGTTTTTATTGTTTATTTCTACAAGGTGTGTATCTCGACTCAACAATGAGAACCTTAATATAATTTTATCCCTTCTTTTCTACTTATGTTACTCACACCAATATATACAATTATGATTAATTAATAATACACTACAGTTATAATAGAAGGTCACGTGTCCTACATGACCTTGTGAATCCATTCAAGATAAACGTTAATAAGGATTCAGTAGAGAAAATCAGTCAATCTAAAAATCATCGTCTGACAGATTTAAGTTAAAAAATTTATATAATCAGGATCATCAATCAAATAGTGAATTAAGGATCAAATTATTATATCGGTTTAAACACAAAATTTTTTCCGATATTCTTCCTTTACGTAAATTTAAGTAATTTACTATGACTTGATGACGTTTCCGTCTTTCAAACGGTATATGTGGGGTTTGGCGAACATTATTTATTTTTTTCTTTGTTCCTTTTTAATTAAAATTTTTTTAAACATTTATTTATTTAATAAAGCTTTTCCTCTTATTTTCTCTTTTATTAATTAGTTGATAATAATTAATTCCTTTTAACTTTGTATATATGCTAAATTAGAATTTATATACAAGTTTGAAAAATACATTTAAATTAATTACA
Organism: Pedicia rivosa; assembly: GCA_963082725.1. Classification (NCBI taxonomy): domain Eukaryota; kingdom Metazoa; phylum Arthropoda; class Insecta; order Diptera; family Pediciidae; genus Pedicia; species Pedicia rivosa. The sequence goes on from OY720154.1 coordinate 33,287,497, forward strand.
ATTTTCTAAATATGATACAAAATGAATTCTATTTCGCGTGTTAATAACTCAAATTTAGTTATGGATAATAATAAAATTAACATAATGAAATTTACACATAAATTACATACAAAAATTATGAACATTAAATTCATTTAAAGAACTTTAACATTGAAGAAAAATTAAAAGTTCTATCGCATCAAAAGCAAATTTTTATCAAGTGATGATAACTAATTTTATATCTCCCTAATAATTCCAGTTCTCTCTCGCTCTCTCCCTATCTCTCACTCTCTCTATTTATCTCTCTCTCTCTAGTTATTTCTCTCTCTCTCTCTATTAAGGGCCATTTTATAATTTCCTTGAATCAATTTACATCACAAAATTAGATCTTCTATACATGAAGTATCAATAATACGTGTCATTACTCATGAATTGATTACGTCAAGAGTTAAAATAAATTGAAATTAAACGATTCAAAAGAAAAACTAAATTTATAAAATATTTACGTGTAATTTACATGTAAAAATTTAATAATAACAAAATAATTGTAATTAACATTAGTGCGGACATTTATTTGATCAAATTTTAATTCATTTTATTTATAAAATTTACGTTACAAAAGTGCGACTGTACCAACTATATATGTTTTCTATATTCTAATATGTCTGTCACATTGTATTAGTTAAAAAAAAAACAATTGTGTTTTTTGTTCAAAGGATAATGCACACAATTATTTTCACGGATTCCAAACATTCTGTCAATGAATGGATGAATGGATGAATAGATGGTATAAATGTTTGTTGTATGTATATGTATATGATAAAGTTAAATGGAAATAATGATACTTTTTCTTTTTCATTTCTGTTTTTGTTGTTATTCATTTGTGTGCGTAAGTTCAAAAACAAAAAAACAAAAAAAAAACGAAACGAAATGAAAAGATTTATAATAAAACAATTGATGATAAATGAATTCTTGTTATTTTTTTTTTTTTTTTCTTGTTCAAAATGTAAATAAGGCTTCATTAAATTGAAATTGTTTCCATGATGATTATGATCAAAAGCTTATATTATAATATAATTGACGAGAGATAGAGATATATATATATATAGAGAGAGAAAGAGAGAGAGAGAGAAAGAGAAAAGAAATATATAAATATAAAAAGATCACACAAAAATTTACCCTCTTCGTTTTCAATTTTTTTTTCTTCTGTTCTTCTTTTATTTTTTTTTTTTTATTTAAACGATGGATAGATGATGATGATGTTTAAATTTGTGTTTGATATACTGAATCAAAAGTGACAGTGACAGATAAATAATATTACCACGGTAACATAATTTTATGACTTCATCATATCCATCATCAACAACATCATCATCATCATCATCATCATCATTATCATCATACAAAATGGAAATTATATTTGGGTAAAAATTTATTTTATGTTTGAAGATAGTAATGTACCAATTTCTACAAGGATAATGTTAAAAATATGTCACAACATTTTTAAATTAAAAAAAAACAGAAATACGATACACAAATGCCATTCAACAAATTACCGTGATCTACATTTTAATTATTCTTCTATTCTAATCTACTCTTTGTACTTGACTTGCATCAAGTGATTGGTTTTATTGGCTTTTTTAATTCTTATATAGCCATTTACTATTAATATTAACGTCCACTTTTTCACACTAGGCCAACTTGGAACGAGACTTTTAATTAAAAAAGAAATAATGTTGTTTGATTTTCTATATAACTAAAGCGTTCAATTTCTTATTTCAAATATGTATAATATCCGATTGATCAGCATATCAATATAAATTACCGCAACAATTTCATAAACAACGCTTTTAATATATTTAAAATGAATGAACATTCCTAAGGTACCTACAAGCATAAATTATTATCTTACACTTTGTACAAATGATTAAATTCATATTAGTCAACGATAACCATTGAAATTAATTATCCGCTAATAAAGGAATTTTTGTAAAATTTAAAATAAAATTTACTTCGTTAAAAGTAAGACACAATTACAAGGATGTAATGTAGAAGAGAAAATTATTGTAATAAGCAAAGACGCAAACGACATTAAATGTACATTACTCCACACATATATTAACATCATCTAATCTCAAATAAGTTTCTCAAATAAATTATAACAATAACAACAAATTGAATAAAATTTAAAATCCTTTCACCATTTTTAAAATAAAAAAAATAAAAATAAGTAGAATATCTAACAACAAAATTTTTATTACACTCACTTAAAGTAAACATGTGAATCCAATAACCTTAACACATGCATATGTCGATCCTAATTAAATTAGCCGGTAGACTTAACATTTATTTTATTTTTTATTGAATGAACACGTGACCTTTGACAGATAATAAAAGTTGATAAAAGCCGCTTAAATAGTTAATAATAAAACTTATGTACGTGAACACTTTAAAATATATTTTATAAGACTTCCGCAGAAGAATTCTTTATTTTTATATTTACTTTTTATTCATTTTTTATTCATTTTTCTTATATTTTATTTTGTTGCGTTTAAAATAAAAAAAAAATAATAAAAAAAAAAACTGAAGTGATTTAAAGAAATCATGTAAGAAGATTATGAATTATATTTTATTTCTCTCTATATACCCAGTAACAATGAATAATATTTCTTTAGCATATATAAGAAATAAATTGATGTATAAATAAATATTTTCATTCTTATTAAAAAATATATATAAATTTTATATGAAAAGGAAACAACACATATATGGAATCATCTCTGTTCATATAATACACATAATATTTTTTTTCCTCTTTTTTCCATTTTCCTTGTGAATCCTATAATTTTTTTATCGCATTTAATAATAATAAAAAAAAAAAAAACAAAAAGTTAAAATGGCGAACAAAATATTCATTTTTATTTACGCGCGATATAACGTAAACTTTTAGAAATATATTTATATATATGTTGAGGTATATAATGTAACCACCTTAAACCCGTCATCATAATCATCATCATAATCATCATCATCATCATCATCATCATCATCATCATCATCATCATCATAATATTTTTACGTATAGTATATAACAATACCATGTATAAACAAACAACGAATCCTGGATGCGGTAAATATATATAAAATGGTATGAGAGAAAAAAAATGTATGAGTTGAGTATGGTTGAGGCAATAATAAAAAAAAAACCAGAAAGGGGAATAAAATTCAGGAAAAAAAAAGGATATGAAATATATAATATTATATGTTGATAAAGGTACAGAATGATGGGAGGTGGTAAGGTGGTGTGATGGTTATAATGTAATTAACCTTTTCGCTGAATTTTTGATCCACTTGAAACAATCAACTGTTTTCTAACTAAACAAAAATTAAATAAGCCTCTCTCCTGTATATGTATATGTATCTACACACCACCAGTAAATCTGCTTCCAATAATATAATAAAAATATGCTGAAAGCTTCGTCTATATACACACGGATATGGATATTCCGAAAGGGGTATAGGAGGTTAAGGTTTTTTTTTTAAATTTTGTGAGCGAGTTTAATATATAACATTAATGTTGTGGTATGGTAATAGATTGATGGTTGATATATACATATTTGATAACATAAAGCCATATGTGCAATATTGATATCGTATAATAAAATAATCTGGCGTGGAAAATTTTTTAAAATTATTACGTATGTATACGTACGTAATATTTATATTATATTAGGTGATTTTATTATTTCAAATGAAAATTAAATATATAATGAAATGAAATTATGGTGGAACAGACACACACACACACACATAATATTGACTGTATATATCTTGTACTTGTTCAACATTGGGTTTTGATGATCTTTTATAAAATTAACTTTCTTTATTTATTTATAAAATACTCTAATACATTAAACCCCAAGGGTTAATCTTTTTTATATATCTTTTTATATATGACAATAGATGTCGTCTCCCCCATGAAATATTCTTACATAAATAAATTTATGATCTCCTATAATAAAATTGCAATGTAACAAATAGGAAAAAAAATCAAATTAAATCAATTTCTACACCTTTAAATGTTATAAGCAGGTGATTGTGCGCAAGTTAATTTAGCCTAAGGTCAATTTTATAATCATATCGTTAGCATCATATATATTCAGAATAATCAACAAACTAATCTCTTGTCTCTGTTTGTCTGTCTGTCTGTCTATATTTATAATTCTAATTTATTTAATTTAATCAAAATATATACAAACACATTTTCATGTAATAACGTTATTCACTTTAATTTCATTTGGGTCTTTTTTTATTTATTTTTGTGTAAAGGAAAAATAACAACAACAAATCTGAGAGCGCATAATAATAATAATAAAAAATAATAAATGATGGAAAATTTTTTTTTTTGTACAGCCAAAAGAACAATAATATTTATCTAATTCCCTAAATTACAAAATGTTCGTGTATATGGATATGGATGGATGAGGTGAATATAAATAGAGGGAGAAAAAGTGGTTTTGGAAGTAAAATCTATTTAACAATTAAACAGCTAAAATTTAAACAATAGAAGAGAAAATATTATTCAAGCAGAATGAGCTGATTTTGTTTTAGTTTTACTTCTTATTGTATATTTAAACCTCTCTGACAACCCTTGAACTCTATAATAAAAGTTTATTATTTTCTGTTGCTGTATTAATATATATATGTGTGTGTGTGTATTTAAGTATATTATTATAACAGAGTAAATTATATTAAAAGCATATTTGTCTATATCAGACCATAACGAATATATTGCTATTGGCGTTTTATTTGTGAAGGGTGCGATAATACAAAACCTCTGTTCACAGTTATCCAAGAAAAAGTATTATTTTATATAAAATAATATTCCATAAGGATTTGACCCCCTTAAAATTATATTATAGCTTAAGTACACAAAAATACATACACACACACACACACAAACATTTGCGTGCGATAATTTTAGGGTGATTTTATAATATTTGAGATTTTCCAATAATTTAAAAAATGTTTCTTAAAATTTCTTCCTATATGGAGTGTTTTTTTTTCTTGTACGCAAATTAATTAATTCTTTAATCACAATGACAAGAAATTTTACGTTAATGTTCTTTTTTTCTCTCTCTCTCTCTCTCTCTCTCTGTTAAGATTTCAGCTTAAATTATATTGTGTTACTTTTACTTTATGATTGCCGACAACTATTCAGTTTGTTCAAGTGTTTTTTGTGCGGTCGACAAAAATACATAAATCTATATAGTTTGAAAAAGAATAATAAATAAATTGCAATGAGCTAATGTTCGTTGATGTGAAATATTAATATTTTTTTAAAAGGAAAGAAAAAAAAAATGAAATAAAGAAAAAACTGACCTTTTTTTTTAATCGTCGGCAGCGGGGGTTTTTTTTTTTCTCAATACACTTCAAAAGGGGGATGATTTGTGCGGAAGGTGTTTAAGACCTCTTCAATGTAATTCATTTGGAAAATATCTTTCTAATTTTGAAAGGCGGTAATATTGATAAAAAAAGAGGGGATTAAAATTGATTTAGAATAAAGTTTTAAAATTAGAAATTTTCAATAATGAAATTTTAAATTTTATTTCAAAGAAATAAGAGAAAATTAATAGATTTTATTTTAAACGTAGTGAAAAATATTCTTCATCATTCGTCTATTTTTAAGCATCATTTCATAGTCAGAGCCACACCTTTTATGTAAAATATATCATTTCAAATACAAACAATAATTTCACTCCTTCGATCTATGAATTAAAACGTCTTCATATATTCATATTTATAAATAGAGAAAAAAAAAGAAGTAGAAGAATAATGCCAGTAAATTAACTTAGCACACACAAATAAATTTAAACAATCAAATGAATTATTTACTTTAACTTAATACTTTCATATAACATTTACCTTTTCGTATATATAAATACGAAATCTCTACATCAGATGAATTGTTCTGAAAATAATATAAAGAAAAAAAAAAAAAAGGTTAACATCTGGGCGATTTATTATTATTGCAAAAGAAAAAAAAAATTATATTTAGTTTGAGTTAATTTTAAAAGATCAAAATTAGTCTATTTTGTAAAAGGGATAAAAACGAAAAGATCATCTAAAAAGTAAAAGAAAAAAAAGAATAAAATAAAAAAAATGTCGATCATTTTAATCTGTATCACAATTTTTTCTAATAACAATCCTTTATTTTTTTATTTTTTTTTATTATTGTCCTTTTCTTTTATTCTATTTTATGTTCTCGCTCTCTTATGTTTTGTTGGATTACAAGGGTGGTCTTTTTAAATATATAATGATTTCTCTGTACCTACAATGTATACCGGATAATACGTGTATAGGATAATATTAAAGAGTATCTATGGCATAAGCCATTTTTACAGCATCTTAAAAGTTTCATTTGCTCATTTTAAAGAAAAGATGAAGAAAGAAAAATGTCGGCAAGGAAGAAACCATAAAAGAAAACATTAAAATGTTGTACACAATTTGGTAGTATTAAATTTATTGTCCTTTTTTTTTTCTTCTCAACTTTTATATAGTGGGACTTAATGTTTTTGTATTTTCTTTTTTTTTTTGTTGTTGCTTGTCTTGAAAAAGGCAACAATTATTTAAAAAGACATACGACAAATTGATGTTTGATTTTAAATCTTTTGCCTCTTCGTCTATCTTTAAATACCTATGCCAAAAATTATTATAATTTACTTCTTGACGAAATGACCAAAAACATGTAAATCTATTAACTAAATTATAAACCATCTTATAAAGACTAAAGGCTTATGCCGAGTTTTAACAAAATTTTAAATGGATCTTAAATTGTATTTGTCTCTTTTACATAACTAACAATCACTTAAAATTGTTGTGAAATTCACAATTAAAAGATTAAAGAGAAAATGAAAAATTGATATTAAAATTTTGGTTTTTCTTTATTTTAAGGTTTGGTTTAAAAATCGTCGGGCTAAATGGCGAAAACAAAAACGTGAAGAACAAGAACGTTTAAGAAAATTACAGGAAGAACATACATCTGGAAATAATAGAAAAACAACAACAACAACAACAACAGCACCATCAGCAGTAACAACAATATCACAAGACACAACAGAATTATCACCAACATTATCAATAACAGCACAAATGCATAATTTTAGTGATGCATCTGATTCATCTGATCTTGAGGTTGCATAATAATTTTATACAATTTATTTATTTATTATTTTATTTATTTATTTATAATAAATTAATAAAAATTGTTATCTGATGATGATGATTGTCACGAAAAATATTGTCCCTCCAAGTAAAATTGGACACAATATTAATAATAAGTAAATAAATATTATGTGTTGAGTTAAATTCTTATCCAGTTAAACCTGTCGTATTGTACAAAAAACGGTTGCGTCTAAAATTTGACACTTTCATATAAAAAGTTATAACGAAATATAATGTCTAGAGTGATGATGGTCCGATTAGCCCAACCATACACAGGTTCTGTATTTATAAATAAATTATTTTTTTATATTGTTGCTGTTTATAATTTTTTTTTTTTTTATTCATAAAGAGCAATGAAAGGGCTATAGAAAAAAAATGAAGCCATTAACACTTATTGTAAATTAATTTGTAAATAAATTATTTTTAGAAATTATAAATAAAAAAACAACAAAAAAAAAACAAACTAATAGAAAAAAAAGGGTAAAAAAAAACAAAAATGTTAAACCAAAATAAAACAAAGAAAAAAATTGTAAGAGGAAAAAATAATAATGAAAACAAAATGAAAGCGAAATAAATTATAATAATATCTAACGATGATTAAATGTGATGTAAAACCTATTATTTTATGAAACAAAAAAAATAAATAATTAAATAATAAAAAGTAAGATTAATTATAAATATTAAATTAAAAAACACAAAAAAAAATTATTATTAATAATTATTTAAATAATATTTATATAATTTTTAATAATTAATTATGTACAACAGAAAAAGAAAATATCAAAATACAATTATAGCAATTTTATTAAACAAACATAAAAAATAGAAACAAGAAAAAAAATATATACATAAATAATAATTGACAGTTAATCTGCAATGAACATAAATTAATTACATAAATTGGAGACTTTTAGTGTTATACGACATTCTGATGCTATACATTAGAAATATCTACAAAATGATTTATTTCAAATATATTTGGCATAAGATTTTTCATCAGGTAACATTTTGTTAATTTAAAAAAAGTCTCCACTTTATATGTAGTTAATTATATTTATGGATTACTGTTGCGATAAAATTATTAATTAAATAAAAAGAAAAATGAGAATAAATAAATTATAATGACTGTCACTTCATTAATTATAAGTAAAAGTAAAAATATAAATATAAATATTGAATATTAAATAAAAATATTTTAATGTTTAAGATCAAAAAAAATAAACAAAAAAAAAAAAATATAAAATTTAAAAATATTTGACGTTTTATTTTTTAATAAACAAAAATTCCAATGAAAATATGTGAAATACATTTTCATTCCACTTAGCATATAGTCGGTTAAAGCTATTAGAACTTTTATTTAGTTAATTTTGTATTTATGCAGAAAATAAATTCAATAATATGAAAAAGGTAAGTCTAAATTTAAAATTTGTGAATTTATGAAGAAAAATAATCTTTTATTTAAGTTATTTATAAAAGTCAAATGAAAGTCATGATTTTCTTTCGATTTTATTAAATGGAATATTATGGAAAATTATCAAGCAACCGATATTTCTTTAGTTCAATTCATATCCATAATTAAATGGCATATCTGCAATATTATTAAATAATTAAAGTGGAGACTTTAGAAAAAAAAATATTTTAGATGCTTTTAAACAATCAATATTTCAACAATATGTGACGTCTATTCTTATGTAAACTCTCCGTACTAAGTTTATGTATTACAAATAAACTATATTCTCCAAAATTCCATAATTATTTGACTGCAAGAGTTAAATTGAAACATAATTCATCTCGAGCACACAAACCTTTAATCAATAATAAAAACAATACATTAAAATTACGACTATTATTCATAAATTTCACATGAAACCCGGAATATATGTCAGAATTAATTTTAATTCTTAAAATGAAATTATAAAATAAGAAATGGAAAGAACAAACAGAATATTGTCATAATTTTCAAAATGTTTAATGCAAATATTGTTCTCAGTGATTTTCTATCTCACGATCCAATTATATTTAATGTTTTGTTTTTTTTTTCTTCTTTGATTGTTAATTATTGATTATTGTATATTTTTTGTATTATTTTATATACATTACGTTTTACGATAACATAATTTTCCATTGATTTTCACAAAAAAACAAAATTAAAATTATTATTGCGAGCGTCATATTTTTTTTAATTTATATTTTTCATATCAGTGAGCTCTTGAATAATAATAATAAAAAAAAGAAAGCAGAAACCTGTAATATCCACATGATTATTATTATTACATATTTTTGCTAACATTTTTTTTTTATCTTATAAAATATAAATAATATGGAAGAAGTTATATCGTTTGTCTATCTGAAAATTCTCTGAACCATATAAAAATATCATATATTCAATTTTATATATTTTTCTTCTATACCTTTCTCTCTCTTCGAATCAAAACGACAATGAAAAAAAAAAGAAAGAAAGAAAATAATATAAAAACATAATATCCTTTTATAAATTACCTTTTTACAATCAGAAAAAGAATCTTCATCTTTCATATATCTTCATATCTTCAATTTGAATTTGAATTTGAATTTATTTTTCCTTTATATACAAAAAGCTGAAAAAAAAAATAAGAGGAAAAAAAAAAAATAAAATGTAAAAATGAAAATAGAATTTTTCAATAAATAAATAAAAAAATATGTGAAAATATTTCTTTGTTAAAAAAAGTAGATATAGAAAATGGTAAATAAAAGATGTCGCACCTTATATACTTGTACGTCATCAACAAAACACTCTTAATCGATTTGTATTTTTACTTGTTTTTTTTTTTTTCTTAAACACAGTTTTACATTCAAATGTAATTTTTTTTTCTTATATATTTGAATTTTGTTTTAGACACGTTCATTGTCTATTTCTGCTCATAAATTCTGTTATACAACAAAAAATGTTTGTTTATTCTAAATGCAGACATAACACCAGCGTCTGGTGTTAGTTATCAAGTTTTATCATTTTAAAATTTAACTGATGCCCGCACGATAATATTGGGGAAAAAACACAAAAACACCAAAAAAAACCTACAATGTAAAACAGTTTTTATGATGAAAAATTGAATATAGAGAATAAAAATCAATTCGTAAATTTTCACAAATTATTTGATTATCCATTACAGTGAAATATTTGTTACGGAATGTCATAGAAAATTCAATAAACCCCTCTATCCCCTTGAACCTTATTATATATACAATAATATATAAACACACCTTTGTATTTGTATAATATTTGTACAAATATAAATTGTCTGAAATTATATCGTTTATGAAAGGCTGATGACAACAAAATAAAAGTCTTTGAATGTAAAAAAAAAAAAAAAAAGAAGACAATAGAAAAAAAAAAACGGAAAGAAAAGAAATTCAATCCTTTTCCTTATAAATATTTGCATATGGATGGCGTCCTAATGTTGTCACAGTTAATTTTGCATATTATATTTACTTTATCCAACTAAATCAACAAAAAACAAAAAAAAAAGAAGAAGACGGCGACAACCCCTTTTTTTTTTTTTGTTATTCATCGTACATCAACAGGAGCGACTGACTCGTGCAATTGTTTTTTGTCTCTGTTTTTTTTTCCAACTTTTCTAACTTTTATTCTTCCATTAAAAAAAAACTAACAAAACTAAAATTTTATATTTTACACAATTGTAATGTCCTAAATTTTCATATATGTTTGAATATTAAAAGGAAAACAGAAAAATGGTTAAAAGAAGGAAAAACTTTATGAAAAAAAAAGAAAAAAATGGAAAGCATTAAAGTGGAAAATTATAATAAGTGTTAAACTTCTACACTACATTATTCATTTTTATATTATAATTAAATCAGAAACCTTATAAATTTTAAGTAATCAAATTTGTCACATCACCATCACCATCATCATCATCACCATCATCATCATCATCATCATCATCATCATCATCATCATTATAATATAAACATTGCATGAATGATGAATCCGTTTAAATTCTATTTGTTAATTTGTGATGAGATAATTATGCGTCTCACTCCATTTTTTTCTTTCATTACATTTTTTTCTTGTTGTTGTTTTTTTTTTGGGTGTAATTAAAAGTCAATTATATTATGCTAATGTATATTATGAGAGTATTGTATTTGTTGTAATAAAGAATCTTGTATATATTAATTTATAAGTTTGTTAAAAAGGAAATACTCACTCGAATTATTGTACATCACTTCAATTTTTCTTTTAAAAAAAATTATCATCAGATACAATATAAATAGAATAATTCCCTTAAATATTTATTTATTTATATATTGAATCTTTCAGTTTCTGTTTCCAGAAGCTGAGTTAATAAATAAACAACATATTTTCCGGTTTTTATAAAACACGAGTGTCATACAAATAACAAAAAGACCCAAAAATGAAAAAAAAAAAAAAACAAGTAAATTTAAAGCCCTAAATCTAAAATTTATGGAGATTTAAAAGTGGAATCTCATCATCATCATCATTATCATCATCATCATCATCGCCTAAGCGGGACACACTATCCGTTAAAACTAACAAAAAAAAAAAAAAACGCAAAAGGAAAAAACTAAAAATATCGAACCAATACAGAGACAAAGTATAGTTGTAGGTAACTGACTGACAATCCTGATGTGTGTTTAGGTTTTACAGAAAAAAAAAGAAGAAGAAGAAGAAAAAAATTAGTTATTTACAAAAGTTAAACAATGACTTTTTGAATTGATGGTATTGTTCCTGGAGACTCCTCTTGTCTCTGTTACATTAAAAGGAAGACAAAAAAAAAAGCAAAACTTTTAGGACCCTTTTTATGCTATAATAAACAGATATATTTGCTATCTCATCTCTCTCTCTCTCTCTCTCTCTCGTCCAATAATAATAATTTAAAGAGAATTTGTCAATATTTGATTCATAAAAATGCAAGTTTCAATTGGTTTATTTATCGTTTGTTAAGGAGGGTTGAATTGCACATTATACATCAGTATATAAAATAGAATAATGGAACTACTATAATTTATGTGTCACTGTATATGTGTGTGTGTGTATGTGTGTGTGTGTGCATTTAAAACCCGGCGGATATGTATATTATCGCCACATAAAAATATAGTGAATAGAAAGAGGTTTATAACCAAATATTATGACCAAAAAAGAATATTTATTGAATCGCACGCAATTGATTTTGTAAAATCTATAAGTAGAAGTAACAAAAAGAAAAAAATGTATATAGAAGAAATTCAAAGATCGAATTAAAATCTTAAATTTTATGCCTTAAGGAATTTTCCAGGCATATTTATAAGTATAATAAAGTATACAATAAATAAGAAATGCCTTAAGGAAAATTATCTTTTGTATATATACAACAACAACAACAACAACAACAACAACAACAACAACAACAAATTCATGTCCATTAAATAAATAAATTTATTTATAAATAAATAAAAATATACATTTAGAGAATTTTCTATATTATTTTTCAATTCAAATCAGAGGAATTCGATTAAATTTTCAATAATAACAACAACAACAACAAACTAAAAACAACAACAAACTAAAAACAACAACAAGAACAATAAAAATAAATCTTTCAATATTTGAAGTTTATCCTTTAAAATTTTTTTCTGCAAAAGATTCTAAAATAAAAAGAAGTATAGAAAATATGAAGAGAATAATAAAAACAAACCTTCCGGTTATAAAATATTATAATTTAATACTTTCTTACATTTTTCTTTTTCTTTTTCTTTTTTCTTTCTTGATTCAAAAATATAAAAAAAAAAACGAAAAACAAAAAAAAAAAAGGAAGAAACGCACAAAATATCTGTGTATGAAAGGAAACCGATGGAAAAACCAAAACAAACATTTGACGGTATTATTATGGAAAAAAGGAAATAAGAAAAAAAAAAACCAGCCAACCAACAAAAAAAAAAAATCTGAACCTGAAGAACAAAAAAAAAAGCCACAATTTGAAAATATGTTTATGATAATTTTTATATTATTATTGGCCAAATATTTGCTTCTAGACAATTGAATTTATATACGGATAATAAAAAATAAATGGAAAAATCATCAGAAAAAAAAATCAAAAACAAAAAAAAAAAAATAAAAATGGAAAATGGAAAATGGAAAAAAGAAAATTATACATTAACGAATCAGTTTCTGATATTTTCATATATTTATAAAAGATTTTTCTTTTGTTGTTGTTGTTGTTATCATTATTATTATTTTATAGTTGCTGTTGTTGTTGTTGTTGTTGTTGTTGTTGTTGTTGTTGTTGTTGTTGTTGTTGTTGTTGTTGTTGTTGTTGTTGTTGTTGTTGTTGTTGTTGTTGTTGTTGTTGTTGTTGTTGTTGTTGTTAGTCCTTTTATATGAAATCGCGTTGACATTGGAATGAATAAAAAAAAAAATCAAACATAAGAAAAGAAAAAAAATAAGTTTCTAGTCTAGATAATAAAAAAAAAATGGTTTGTTTCGTATGAGTTTACACGTTGATTTAAATTTATAACACTTCTGGCATTTCCATAAAAAAAGCAACAAAGAAAAGAAAAGAAAATTGAAAAAAAATGATGGAAAAAAATGAAATCCAAAGAGATTGAAGAACCACGAATACACGGCACATACCAATGTACGCCTTAATGCATCATTTTTTTTTTTGTTTTTTGTTTATAAAATTGTGAGTGCGTGATAAGACATAAGATGTTCTTGATGTTTACGTTAAGCTTATTGGTTGGTTTTATTTTCGTTTCATTTTTGTTTGTTTGTTGGTTACAATTGAGCTTTTTATTGCTTATTATTCTCAAACCGCATATAAATAAATTTACTTTTTACTTTATCGGCATTAATGAAAATACAAAAAAAAAAAAGAAGAGAAGAGAAGAAAAAAGTCAGAATGAAAATCTTGATACTCAGAATAATTCAAGTTTTTAATAAATTACTACAAATATCCGTAAATTAATCAAACATTCTCTTGTCATTCTGTTGTCATAAATTATACCAGCGAAATTAAATTCTATTGATTACAATTAGGAAAAAAAAATGAATAATTTATATTTGAAATTTTATCTTTGATCCGTCAAATTAAATTGAATTTAATTTAAAAAGAAAAAATGAAACAAAAAAAAAATGTTAATTATAATTTATTAGAAATTTTACGCGTTATAAAAATCAAAAAAAAAAAAATTTATATCAAAAGTTCAAAATTTATTCAAAGCACAGAATTTATAATTTCTAAAGGATTTTTTTTTGTCATTGTGAAAATTATTCAAAATAGATTAAAAACAAATCAAACTCCATTTAATAGATTAAGATTAAGAAAACAGAATAAAAAAGACAAAAAAAAAAAGGAAGACTTTCTTTATTTAATCGAGAAAAAACGCTTGACAACAAAACAAAAGAAAATATAAAGGAAAAAGTAAAAAAAAAGTTGAAATTAAAAATTTCTTTTTATATAAAAAATAAATCCTAAATCCAACTCATCTTTTTACATCTTTTCGTCATATTTTTTTTTTTTATGTTATTATAAAGAAAGGAATCAAGGAATAGATATTCAGGACATTTACCAAATGCCGTATATTTTTCATAAATTTAATGATGAAAAAGTTTTACGTGAATAACAATCAAGAATTAATTTTACTTTTATAAAAATCAATGAAAAATGGATTATTATGAATTATAAGTAATTTATTTACTTCTAATATCCATTTAATTCCTTTCATTTTTTTACTTGTAAATTGACTTTCAATCTTTTATATCTTAAGATGTTTTTTTTTTGTATCTACACTTTATGTATTAAGAATTAGAAGTAATAAATTTAAAACAAAAAAATATAAACGAATAATTAACAAATGTCATCGCACAAAAAATTTAACGGTTGTCAATGTCATATGTTGGTCAATAACAAGATGGCGTCCGTATCATTCTGACGAAAATATTTTCTTTCCATTACCAAAAAGTAAAACAATCAAAAAATTTTAACCTTCCGCTGCTGCGTTTATACTTTTTAAAATCAGATAAATTTGCCTTAAATTGTGTTACAGATAAATTTTCCATTGGAACATATCCTTATAAATAAACAGTTATAATAAATACATTTAAGAATTTTCTTTTACTTTTTTTTTACTTTTTTTTTTCTTGTGTTAAAATTTTTTTCTTTTATATTGAGAAAGACGTCACAAAAATTAATCTGGATTACAGTAAATACGAAAAGTAATTACATAATTTTTATACTTCAATATTTCCCCCACGCCCCATTGCTCATATATAAACATCAGACGATGATGTGATATTTAGTAACACACACACACAAAAAAAACAACAACAATAACAACAACAATTACTTAAGTACAGTCTCTTGAATTCATTTTTTCTCTTGTAGATTTGTATGTATGTATGTATGTATAGTTGTGTGTATGTAGATGTATGTAAATGGTATGCATTATATATTTTTTTTCTTTCCTTCAGGATAAAATGATGACGATGATAGAATGATAAAAAAGAAGGGTATATATGATGAAGGTGGTTGGTTTTTATCCATACGTATTATAATACACGCGGGTAATTTGATGACGGCTTTAGTTAGTTAGTATAAAGCTTTTAAGGATCGTATTATTATTATTATTATTTTTCTTTTTATTTTTATTTCATGGAAAATTTTATTTTACAATCTTTTCCTTTTGCTGTCTGTTTTTCTTCGCATATACACACACCTGCATACACATACACATACATATACACATAAACCCATATTTTTTTTAAAAGGGGTGATTTACTTAAGTATATTGTCTGCGTTACCTGTATTTATGCTTATTTTTCTTCTTGGTGTTATTTTTTGTTGTTGTATTCTAAATCTTCTATATAAATTTTTTTTTTTTTTTTTTTATAATTTTTAAAAGCGTGAAGAATAAAAAGGATTTTCATTCTGGTATATTTTTCTTTTCTTATTTCTTTTTTTGTTTTTTTTTTAATATGCAAAAGATAAAAACCTTTCTCGGTATATAGATAAGAATTACAAATGAAAAGTCTTGATGCTTAAGTCAAAAATATTTGATCGTCTTTATAAAAAATTTTTTAATTCAAATTTTAAATGAATATTAACACCCTTTTCCACCTATTCTGTCTCTCTCACTCTCTCTCTCTCTCTTTCTCTCAATTTATTAATTATTAGGAATATAACAAGATCAATTTTTCATTAATATTAAAATCAGATTTTAACTCTGATTTTGATTTGATAAAATTGATTTTTATGAATTAAAGGTAATAAAATTCAAGCCAATAGAATGGATTCTATTTATCAATACGTAATCACATTTCTTAAGAAATTTAATTATCGTTTTCACAATTATATGAGTTATTGTTTATTACCGTCATTGTTATATTTTTAAATTTCTTCTTTTTTCCTATCCACAATTTTCCATATTTCCCAATATTTTTGTTTTAATTTTAACATACCAATTCCAAGTTTTCCCAATATTCTTAACAATAAATGTAAAAGTGTCACGATAAAAGTAACAAAATATCCAAATACTAAATATTCACGATAATTTCAAGTAAGATAGAAAAATAACAAGATAGAAAAATGACAAGTAAGTGAAGAAATTGATATAAAAATACAACTAATGGTAAATCATATTAATTGAAATTGATCATCAAAATTCACATGACATCTGAATAAATAAATACAATAAAAGGTAATTTATGAAAAGATTTACAATTTTTCTTTTAATTAAACAAAAAATAAAATATTACAATTAATAAAATACTTAAGATTTATGTATTGAATTTTAGAATAGCAAATATTTAATAGTAATAGACAAAAATATATGGATAATCAAACATAACCTCAATTATATATTCTAGATAGACACAAACACACACACACACACACACACACATATACACCTACATATATAAATTTAATGTGAATTCAATAAATAATAACAATAAAATCAATCAAATAAATTTTCGTATAATGTGGTCAAATGTCTATATATGGAAAATAGAAAATAGAAAATGGAAAATGGAAAATATTGTCGACTCATATATAAAATAAAACATCAATAAAAATTTTTTCTTTTTTTTTTTCACAATATCTATGAATAGATAGACGACTTTATATTTATTGTTGTGGTATAAATATTTTCTATATATGTTTATATTTTATATTATTCCTATTTGTCAGATATCTACCAAAAATTATGTATTGTTGTATGTTGAATCTATGTATTGTGTATATATAGATTTAGTTGAACGGATCATCGATTTCATTGAATATTTCTGTATACATAAATTTTTTATTTAGTTTTAAAAACTTTTTATATTTTTTTTGCTTCAATAAATTTTTTTTTTAAATATATTTTCAATAAAAATCAAATAAAATATTTTTTTTTGGTAATATTTGTTTGAACGGAAATAACAAACAAATATAGAATCGATAATCTGTATATTAAGATAAATGTTTTAGCGTTAAATTACATTGTTTTGTACTTTGTAATTTTATCTCTTAAAAAAAAAGTTCTAAATTCAAATATTTCTGCGTGACAATAATTAAAGAAATTTTGTGTTGTTATAAAATTGACTTCAAGGCACAAGTTTAGTTTTTAATTCAATTATAAAGATTCCATACTTCATATGCGGGAAGGTGAGATGAATAAAATCGTCTCGCGTTTTCGTAAAGCATTTTTGTATTTGAAATTATCAGATTATTAGACAATATTTTGTTGTCACTTATATAATAAGTGATTCAATACACAAAAATAATAACGTTGAGATTTAACGCAACTTTTGTCAGAACTTAATATTTAGCAAAAAAAATTATCCGACAGATCACGCTTTTGTCTTAAGACATTTCCTTTATTTTAAAAACAAATAATAGAAAATTCATGAAAAGGACAAGATCTTCGATTATACAAATTTTCATATACAAATAATAATTACAGAGAAATACAAAGAATCTATAATTATAAACAAAATATACAAAGCAATATTTATTGAATGAAAAATAAAATCAATAAAATTTATTGTGTTTTGTTTATACAAAATTCTATAATCGTCTAATAAACACATTATAAACTTCTACACATTATAAACTTCTAATTGTTATATACTCACTTGTCTTTTACACTAAAGTAGTATACTAACTACTAACTACTTACGTATATAACATAAAATGACTAAATAATAAACCAATAAAATATTAAATTTTAACAAACAAATAAATCTATATAAAATATCCTTAAGGTATTTATTTTATTTGTACCTAAATTTGTGTGTGTCCAATTATTTGTTTACAAAATCCATCTTGTCCGTATATACGTCACATAATGTAATTATACAGAATTTTCTTTCTTTCCAAAAAAATTTACGAATTTATTTAACGTTAAGGAATGCGGATGGATTTAGTGGGTGTTTTATTTAGTTTTTCCGTTTTTTAACAAAAAAATTTCTTTTATTAAATTTTTTCCTAAAAATAAATGAAAAAAAATCCTTTTTTTTTGTATAAAAGTTTACTACGACGATTGTCGATTTGTAGATTTGTTATAAGTACAAAATTCTAATTTTTATATTAGAAGAAATAATTTATGAAGTTCATTTATGAATTATAACGTATAGAAGAAGTCACAGATACCGTGTATAGATAGAATTTAACGGTTAATCCACAATATATCAAATTAATTAAAGAATTTTATTGAACTAAAAGAAATCATCTCTAAATGTAATCGAGAAAAAAATAAAAAATGTTTATCCCAATAGTTCCAAATTATGATAAAATTGACCATAATATGGCGAGTGCCAATGAAATTATCTCTTTAAGTTTAATTTATAATTATAAAGTTACATGAAATTGCATGTGCAGATGCTAGGTGGTTCAGAACCCACCTCAAAAATAGTAGGTCTCAAGGTAACCGAAAGATTACCTGCCATTGTAAAATAAATAAACTAACTAACTAACTAACTAAAGTTACATAAATTTACTATATTATTGTTGCAGCTAAAAATCTGTATTATCCAAATTTGTTTTCATTTAGTATAAATATCTAATACATAGATACTTCCCTTAGTTCAACTAAAAGTCTTCACTTTAACTAAAGTGCTAATTTTCCAATAAATTTAATTACTTTATTACTAATTAATTACATATTTTTTAAACTTTAATTATTATTGTTAAAATTACAAATAATTTTTGATAGATAAAAAATTGTGGATGCATATCCGTAGCTCACAAACAGTCAACAATTTCCGCATCTATATTGAATAAATATTTTATGTACTTTAAGTTTATTAATTGAAAATAAAACCGTCGGTACTTATTACATTTTTTTTCTCTATTTCAAGATTTAAAAACAAAAAAAAAAATGTTGTGCTACAAACTTTACTAAAAATTCAAAATTCATGACGTATTTTTCTTCCTTTTTTTCCCCAATTGTTTGTAAAAAAAAAATGTTTGTTTACAAATTTATATAAGTTGTAAAAATTATTTCAATCCTTTTATATAAATGTTGATAATTTTAATTAAATCCTTTTTGTCTGTCAAAAATAATAAAAAGAAAGAAAAAAGAAATAAAAAAAAGAAGGGGGTGTGGGGGACAAACGAAAGTCTTAATTATAATTTAATTAGATTTTTTTTTATTTTGATAAAAACAAATGCCCACGCACACACACACACACACGAAAGAAAGAAAAACATATTAAAGTAAATACAATCCTCTGTATTTAGTTTATATAGAAAAGTGGGAAAAGTGTGAAAAGTGGGAAAAGTGTGAAAGGCAAAAGACGACGATATTAAAAAATAAGAAAAAAAAAAGAAGAAAATTTAAAAATAGAAAAATGTTTAAATCAAAAAGGAAAACAAAAGCAAAAACAAAAACATAAACATTGACATTATTTTTTTCTTTCTTTCTTTCTTTCTTTTTATTGTTTTGACTTTAGAAAATCATTTAAAACTTTAATTAAATAGTTCATTATCAAAGGGATACCGGTTGAAAGTAAATTAAAATAAAAAAAATTTCTATAATTAAATTTATTGTTGTTTTTGTTTTCTGTTTTGTTTTGTTTTGTTTTGTTTTTGTTTTTGTTTTGTTTTGTTTTTGTTCTGTCGACCTTAAAACAAAAAACAAAGGAAACCAAAAGAAAAATTTTTTCCAATGAATTTTTTTCTATAATTATAAAATATTTAAACAAAAAACAAAAAAAAAAAAAAACAAAACAAAAATAAAATAATTAATAAAGGAAAAGTACAAACAATCCATTCTTACCAAAAATATTTAAGATAAATATGTGCGTGTGTGTGTGTGTGTTTGTATGTGTTTTACCTAGATTTTGTTTTATTTTTTTTGTATGTATTTTACATTTATTTTATTAAGGACATATCAAGGATTTTATTTTTAAACATAAGAAATAAAATATCAATTTGTCAAGAATCAGAATAAAAAAATTTCTCTTTTAGATATAAAGAAAATTAAATTCCTTACGGCCATAAAACACATAAAACAATATAATATAAGAAATAGGAATCATCCTCAATTTGTAAACTCGTACAAATAATGTCAAAAAATACGCAGAAGAAAGAAAGAAAGAAAGAGAAGAAAAAGGAAACATGAAAAATTTACAAGCAAAATAATGAAAAGATAAAATGGCCACCCTCGATATTACTTTTCACTTTTACCAAATCTAAACAATATAATTTCATTCGTACATACATATTTACTGTTTATCCTCCCCCTCCCCCCCCCCCCCCCATCCTATTTCTATCTATATGCAAACAATAAATTCAAGATAAAAATTCACCATTTTCTATCATAAATCAATTTACTGTACCACACAAATGAAGTTCCTTTTTTTACTTGAATTAAATGGAAAAAAAAGACACGTATGGAAGGGGGCGAAACAGATGAACATCCACTAAGGTATGGCGTTGTCAAAAATTTTATGAAGAAGAAAAAAAAAATAAAGAAGAAGAACAACAAATAAAATTAGAAAAAAAAACAAATAGAATCCTTTCTTCTCACTATAGAAAACTGACCCCCCCACCACCACAAGCCAATCATAATAAGACTAATTTTTGTCTTCCATCCACTTTAATCAACTGAAAAGAAATAGTTTAGTTTTATTTGTACTTTTATTTACTTTTTATTTTCTTTAACAGGATTAAGATGTTTGGTTTTTTTTTTCCATGTTTCTTTTTTCGGTATTTGAATTTCTGTTGTTTATCTCATCAATACATATCAATATATCAATACATCACAATATAACATCAATTATTCATCACAATAGGTCACGAAAAATGTTTCATCTCAATTTGACCAGTATTGGTACATTAAGATCAACATCATCCGTGTATTCGCCTTTTTTCTGTATAGCCTTTTTTTTTTTTTTTCTTTACACGTCATTTTAATTCTTCATTTAAAAAGAAAAAGAAACAAGCCGACTGTGTTTGTTATTTATCGTTTATTGATACGATTTTTTTTTTTTCTGTAATGCAATAAATGAAACAGGATGTTTTTTTTTATTTTCCTTTTTTATGAACAACAATTGTAGAATGAGAATGTTTTTTTTTTTTTTCTAATAAATAAAAATAAATAAGATTCATTGTTATGATTTAGAAGGTTTTGTAACATGACAAGTTAACAATGAAAATGTATCAAAAAGGAAACGCAAAATAAATAAAGATTGACCAACAAAACAAAATAAAAAAATTCTGACCACTAAAAATTGGAATAACACAAAAACATAAATGTGGAACGTAAAAGGAGAACACAATCAAC
This sequence comes from Pedicia rivosa, assembly GCA_963082725.1. Lineage (NCBI taxonomy): Eukaryota > Metazoa > Arthropoda > Insecta > Diptera > Pediciidae > Pedicia > Pedicia rivosa. The sequence goes on from OY720154.1 coordinate 33,309,463, forward strand.
TTTTAATTCTTATTTACATTTTTTTTTTTTTACTTTTGATCTTTTTTATTTTCTTGTTGTAAACTTTTTGGTAAAAGTTTATTTGTAGTACAAAAAAAATTTCTTTCCTTTAAATGGAGAAAATGTTTTTATTCACTTTTAGAATTTTTGGTTGTGACCAAAATAGAATTTATAGAAAAATTTTAAAACTTTCAGCAAATCATTTTAATAATTTTTCCACGTGAAATTTTATTGAATCCAAACCAAAAAAAAAAATTACCAGGAATTTTGAAGCACTAAAAAAGATACGATTAAAATTTGATCTTACGTTAATCATAAAATCAGACAACACTAAAAAATTTAAGTTTACGTTAAACTTAAACGAAAATTAACGTTAAATCGATTAACTAAAAACTTTCCATACTAATTATTAATTGAGATTAAAATATTTTCATAAATTTGTTTACGTTTTATTTTTTTTTTCTTATACAACTTTTGCAATTCTTAAAATTTCTAAGGGTTTCTGTATGCTGGGGATATTAACAGCTTTATCAAATCGAATTGGTGATGTTGCATTATTATTAGCAATTGATTGAATATTAAATTATGGAAGATGAAATCTTATCTTGAATTAATAAAAAGTAATTAATTAAGGAAAGAATATAATAACTTAAAATTGATAGTCGATGTAACTAATTCATTCATGTTTCATGTACAAATTAATATGAAGAAGAAGAAAAAAAAATGATGATGAGATTAGGAAACGTGATTAGGAAAAATTCATCAGAATTAAATAAATAAATAAAAAAAGGACACAAGTTTTAATTTCTACTATTTAATTTTGTCCTTCTTCATTTCTTGTTGTAAATTGAAACAAAACAAAAATATTTTATTTATTTGATAAAAAAACACAATTCAATACAAAAAAAATCTCATTATTTGTATTTTACGTTTAAATAAAACGAGAAGTACACAAAAAAAAAATTGAAGTCCCAAACACAAACACAAAAAGAAGAAGAAGAAGATTGATTCCCATGTGAAATTTTAATAAAATATAATAACACGATTTATTGTATATATTCAACAAAAGCAGCAACAACAAAAAAAAACCCTTTTTAGAAATTGTCTTAAAATTTTTATAATAAATTCTAAACAAAACTAAACTAAAAAAAAAACATAATCATAATTTTTCAAATATACAAATATTAAATTTTTAGAAATATTTTAGATAGGAAAACAGCTGAATAATTTCCTATTTATTCATATTTAACCTTCGTTTGTATATTTTCTTTTTTTTTATTTTGTTAAATCTTAAAATGTCGGAACATAATCATGATCTCTCTATATAGATTTTCATTCGCTCTATTGGAGTTGGGATTATGCTAATCTATATATGATTTTCTATAGTATACTTTTTATTAACTGATTATTAAACTATATGTATGCATGTATATATGTATGCATGTGTGTATGTATGTGTTATCCTATATACACGTAATATTAATCTTTATATATATATTATGTGTTGTTCAGTACCAGAGAGAGGAGAAGGTACAAAAAATTTTCTATATATCAAGCAAATATTTTAATCCACGCATGAATAAATGAATAAATATAAATAACACGATGAAAGAATTAAATGAAATCTGTTTGGGTTTAACCAAATGTTATACGACGAATTACAATTGTTGGATGAGGATAAAAACCGAAAAATTCTTTTTTTTATTTTTTTTTTTGTCGGATATTTTTTTTTTTTTTTTGCTTTCTTGTTAATGCCTTTTAAGGGAGGGGAAAAACAAAAGTAAATAAATATTTCTGAAGCTGAAAATATTTGATCTGGAACGAATGAACATTATAATCTGTAATTGTAATGGCGTCAGTTAATTCATTTGATTAGTTGGTGTAAGGAAAATCTATTTAAATTTTAGAAATTGTATTAATATTAGGAAGGAAATTAGAAATAAGTTTTCGTAAGTTATATAGACATTAATTTATATTAAATCAACAAATTATTCCATATTAAAAAAAGAAGATTCGGGGAATTAGAAGAATTTGCTGAATTAAGTTAGATATTTTAAATAATTTGATATAATGTTTTTAATTTCAAACTAGAAAGATCTTTTTAATTGTTTATAATTAACATTTTTTCTCAAATTAGTTTTGCTTTATGTCCAGCAGAGTATTCTTTTATGGTTTTAGTCTTCACACGAAAATCATCACTCAGGTTTATGTCCCTACTCAAAAAGTTTATTTGTCAAGTATTTATTTCGTGGTTGGTAACAGTGAAATTAACTGAGCAATTTTTTGATTAATGCGCTTTTGTAGCTTTATTACAACAAAATTTTGTAGCGTTATTTTTGACAGCAGGAACTGTCAACAAAGCGAAGATTAAAAGTGGGTTTTATAAAATTTTATAAAAAAGTGTTTTAAATCATTTTAAACAAAGTGTAATTAACAAAAATCTGGGATTAAGTTGCAGTGAATATAGATAAAACAAATAATCATGTAAGTTTTTATTTAAATAATTGTTTTCTCCCATTTAATTTACAATCGAATCAAACAAAATCTTGTTTATATGAGAATTGCACGTTAAACGTTTATTAATTTAAGAGAATTTTCCTCTATATTTATTATTTATAAAAACAAAATAATAATAATAGTAGAAAAAAAAACATATACACACACACACACAAATCGAACGAACATTTTTCTTTTCATTCGTCTTTTTTTTTCCTAATCTTCGTTTTAATTGCCTGACAAGAATAAAAAAAAAAGAAGAAAAAATTTAAAACAAGAACATCAAATTAATTATAATCATTTTATGTGTACCTATATAATATTGTGTACATCATTAAATTATATATAAACAGAATCTAGGTATAATAATATAAAAAAAAAACACAAATCAGAAATATTTATAAAAGATATGGGTTAAAAATTTAGAGGAAAATTTTGATTTTCTCTCTCTCTGTGTTTAACACAGAGAAGAAGAAGAAGAAAAAAGAAAAACAACATTTTTTTTTTACAAGACAATTGATTTGCTTGCTTGCTTGTTGTTTTTTTTTTTTTTTTACTTTAGTTTAGTTTAGTTAGCTAAATGAACTCGACGGTTAAACATTTTCTTTTTTCTTTTCGTGTTTCGTCTCTTCAAGAAACATTATCTATACGTCTCTTCAGTTTATAAATGTTCTTCTTCTTTCAAACATTTTCTTTTGATTTTAATAAAACAAAAAAAATAATAATTAAAAGGAATTAAAAAAAAAAAACAATTTTAAATAATAAAAATTATTTTTTTATTGTTCAATAAAGAAATTATTGATTTTATTTTTAATAACAAATAAAAAAAAATACAAAATAAAAAGTCAATAAAAAATTTGATAATAAATTTTCCTTCGGTTTTGATTTTCTAATCAAATTTCTGTTTTATTTTTTTTTTTTGTTGTTTTTAAAAGTGAAATAAAAAGTCTTTAATTAATTGTGAGTTAAAATAGTCGTAATCTATTTATGTGTGTTTTCTTTAGCTACTTAAATAAAGTGGATTTGATTTTTTTTTTCATTCTTCTTCTTCTTCTTCTTCTTCTTCTTCTTCTTCTAATTGAAATTCTAAATTTTTAATTTTTATATTAAATAAACAAAATTTACCTGAGGTGTTAATTACAGTACCAACATCAATTCTTCTTTCTCTTCTTTTTTTTTTGTCATTTATTGTGTTGTTTTTTTCACCTTCTTCTTCTTCTTCTCGATTTTTAGTCAGAAAATTTAATTATTTTACAAACAAAAAAAAAAGCAACAACAAGAAAAACAAAACTAAAAAATTAATTAATCTTTTGTTTTAAAAAATTTAACAAAAAAATTTTTGTTTTGTTTTTTTTTTTGTTTTTGTGTTCCGGAAAAGAAAAAAAAAAAAACAAAACAAAAAGTGTATTAAGTGTAATCTACTGGGAATTTTAAAAGAGTTTATGCAGAGCACACATAACCGACAGACAGATAAAATTTGAGAGACAATGTGAGACAAAAGGACCTTGACTGACTAAAAAAAAAAAAAAAAAATTGAAGCAAACAAAAATAAAAACAAAAAGTATTTAAACATTTTGTAAAATGTAAAACAGAAGAAGAAGAAGAAAGAAAAAAAGTAAAACTAAAAAAAGTAATGACAGTTCTATATTTGAAAGGGCAGGGCATTTTTTTTTTTGTTTTTTTTTTGCTGTTAAATAAAACTCATCTCATCTCTACTCTTGTACTCGTTGTCGTCTCTTACTTTTGTCTTTCATTTGAATTGTTTTGTTGTTGGTGTTTTGATTTTTTTCTTTTTTCTTTTTTACTTTCTTTGAGAATAATTTATAATTTTTGTAGTTACGTTTTTACGTTTGTTTGTTGGTTTTCTCTGTTATTGTTGTTGTTGTTGTCTGTTTTTTTTTGTTTTTGTTTTTGTCTTTTTTTTTTTTTGTTGTTCTCTTAATAAATAAATTCGAATATAATTGAAAATTATTCTATTCTTGTAACTGTTTAATGTATTGACATAACCCAAATTAATTTTATATGAAGCAATTCTTATTCTTGTTGTTTTCTTCATTATAATTTTTCATTTCTAACTTTTTTGTTGTTTTTTTCTGTTTTTCTGTTTTTCCCATTTTTTTTTTTTAATAATTTTGGCTTTTACCAAAAAATCAAAAGAATATATTTTTATTTTTTAATTGCGGAAACAAAGGGAGAGAAAAAGAGAGAGAGAGAGAGTGAGAAAGAAAATACTGAAAATTTGAAAATATTGAAGAATTCCCAAGAAAGAAAGAAAAATAAAAACGATTCACCGCAAAACAAAAAAAAAACAAAAACAAAAATTAATTTAATAATTGAAAAGGCAAAAAAAGAAAAAAATAATTCTAAATAAAAATTTTCTTCTCTTTTGAAAAAAAAACAAAAACAAAAACACAAAAACAAAAAAAAGTAAAGCAAAATTCAGTAAAATAATTTTTCCAGGAACTAATAAAAAACATTTTCATCATTTTTGATTAAAAATTTAATTTAATTTTTTGTTGTTTTTATCTTTTAAATTTTAAATGCATTTTTTATTGCATTTTTTTTTTTTTTTTGCAATTTGCAAACAGAAAGCCAATATAATAAAAAAGCACATTTAATTATAGAAGAATGTTTGTTGTTGTTGTTATTTAAAATTTTCTTTTGGCTTTGATTTTCTTCTTCTTCTTCTTCTTCTTCATCTTAATCTTCAATTATTTAATATAATTAAATTAAAATTTGTATACATGAGAAATGAAGAGAAATAAAGTAAGTACTTAGACTTACTACATTTAAATAAAAAAGAGAATCATTTTATTGTCGAATTATTTAAATTAGTTCTCTTTCTCTCTTTATCTCTCTCTCTCTCTTTTTCTCTCTATTTTTATAATATTCAAGACAACAGAAGAAAAAAACAAACATAAAATGAACAACGAAAATGAAGAAGAAGAAGAAAGTCAGATGAAGGTTTTATTTTTTTTAATGAATGAAAATCACAGAAAGAAGAAGAAGAAAAAAATGAAAAGACGGTGTGAATATCCATAGACGGATTAAGGCGGGAAAATGAACAAAAAAAAAACGAAATACTTTTTTTCTTCTTCTTCTTCTGTTTTTTTTTTTTTATTTTAAAACGCGCGACATTAAATTGTTCCCTTTGTTGTTGTCATTTTTAAGTAGGTTTATTGTGGGAGATGTATAGGGGGCAGTTTAAGAAAGAGAGTAAGCGACAGAGAGAGAGAGAGAGAGAGGTGAAGAATAAAAAAAAAAGTCTATTTTATAAATGATTGTATGCGATCAAAGTTCAAGGATTTTTCGTGTTGAAAAAAAAAAAATAAATTTTTTTTCTTTTTTTTTAGTCATGCGCATCTTTTTCGTCCTGAGTCCTGACTGATGCTATTTTTTTCTTTTTCTTCCTTTTTCTCTACTTTCCTCTTAAAGGTTTTTTTTTTTAACAAAAAAAAAAAAAAAAAAGAATAAAAATAAAAACGTTAATGTGTTTCACTCATCCCCCTCCGTTCTCTGACGTCTTCGCCTATTCAGTCAGTTGAATATTTTTTCACTTTCAATATTTTTCTTTCTGTTTTCAATTCCTCCTCTACACTACACTCAAGAAAATATTCCTTAATTTTCATTAAATTTTCAATTTTTCGTTTTACATTTTACATTTTCCATTTTTCCTCTTCTGCTTCGCCTTCTTCTTCTTCATTGACATTTCCTTTTCTTTTTCTTCTGATTTGTGTAAACCAAACACTTATTTTAAAAAGATAACAAAAAAAAACAGAAGTAAAAGAACCAAACCAAAAAATGGGAAGAAAAAAGAATCAGAGGAAAAAACAAAAATGGTAATTTTAATTAAATTACAAGAACCTTGAAAAGGGTTAAGTTACAACAACAAATAACGTGAAACAACAACAACAACAAAAAATAACAGAAGTTTATTTATTTAAAATTGCGGATTAAAAATTTTCTCTATATTTTTTTTTCCTTTTTCCATTTTTCCAACTTTTTGTTTGTTTATTTTTTTTTGCCCCCATTTTATTGGAATTGATAAAAAAAACAATAATTGGAATTAAATCAGATTAGTAGATTTTTTTTTTTTTTTACTTTTGTTATAATCTAAAATTCTAGAACGATTGGAAAATGTTCATACATTAATGGTGGGTTGGGTGGGGTGTGGGGGTTGAAAGCGAGAGTAAGAGTATACAATTTTTTTTTTTTTTTGGTTTAGATGAAAAGGCGTGAGTGAATAATTATGAGATTGGTTAATGATAAGAGTTAGTGGTTAGAAATGAGTTGTATACGATTGACTAATAGGGTACTAGATTGTGAGTGGTTGGAGGAGAGGGGGATTTAGGTGAAAATGCTGATAGATATATTTTAGATTAGCAATTTATTTATTATGTCTTTATTATTTTTCAATCATCTTAGATAAATATTTTTCCACTTTTGGAGTCTATAGATTCAGGCGAGAAAGCCAAGAGTGTTCTGAGTCTGAATGATGTGTGTGCTGTTTTTTTTGAAAAATTGGTTTTGATACGAATTTCTTATGAGAATTTTTTCTTCTTCTGTTTTTTGTGTTTGGTTTGTCCTTTTTTTTTTCTTGCTTTCTTTCACTACAAACAAAATTATCGTCACAATTTATTTTATGAGGGTTTTTTTTTTGTTCTTGTCTTCAACTTCAAGAAATGTTTTGTTGCCGCAGATGTCGTCTGATGGTTGGTCAAAACAGAAGAAGAAAGTTAAGAAAACTGTTTGTTTTTTTTTTTTTTTTGTCGTTTTTCTTTCACATCTTTCTTGATGGATTTTATTTTATTCATTTTTTTTTTGTTTTTAGTTTATGCTGCTCTTCTCTTGTTCAAAACGATCTAACTATTCACAATATATATATGTATATAAAAAAAAAATGTATAATGCCCACCTACTAAAAATGTGTTTTACAAGATGTTTGGTTTCGTCTTTTTTTTTCTTTTTATTTTTGTTCTTTTATTTCTCTCGTTTCCTTTTTTTTTTTTTTTCCTATTTTTTGTTTTTACAACTGACCTAACATTTTTATTTTTCTTTCTTTTTATTTATTTTATAAGAATAAAACAAAATATTTCATCAGAGAAAAAAAAAAAAACATTGGAAATATTTTTCTTCTTTTTTTTTTTCTTTTGGAAAAATGAAAATTTTTATTGAATAAATTTTTAAAAAAAGAATTTTTCTGGGGTTTTTTTTTTCTATAAAATATTTACTCATGTGGAAGAGGAGATTTAATATTTCAGATACAAAAAAAAAACCCCCCCAATTTTAATCTCGTATCAAAGTAAAATCTGTCTAATTGGAACTTGAGTCAAATAATGGTGGTTCGTCCAAAAGATTTTCATTTCAATTTGTTATTTGTTTTTCTAAAAATATTTATTTCGAAATAAATTTTCGACGTCATCATAATATTGGTCCCAATAGACAGGTTTAACTGTCTATTTTTGTTTATCAAATAATCAGAATAAATACAAAATCATTTATTGTTTATTTTTGTGTTAATTTTTCAAATTAATTTGTTTTCGTAACCTTCATCAAAATCGCAAAAACAAAAACAAAAAATAAAAAACAAAAACAACAACAATTGTTGGTAACCTTTTTTTATCATCACAAAATTCCGTTGAAAAATAGAAACCTTCTTGTTATAATTTTCTAAAGAACGAAAAAATAAAAAGTACAAAAGTAGAAAAATATAAAAATAAAAAATACAAAAGTAGAAAAATAGAAAATCTAATTAAAATCAAATGATGAAGTCACGTAGAACAACCGGAGCTCATGAGTAAGCATGGTTATTGTTTTTCATCCTCTCGTTGTTGTTTTTATTGTTTTTCTACCAAAGCTGCATAATCAAAAAAAATCTGAATGGATAATTGTATTAAGAGAAAATTATAAATGTACAAACATATTTGTAGTTTTCCAACAACCAAAATTGGATTGAAATAAAAACAAAAAATTTTTAATTCGCACGAAAATTATTTTGTTTTTTTTTTCTCATTATTTGGTCCATTGTTAAATCCTTGGATTTTAATTTGCATCCCTCATAAATTCTACGTGCGGATTAATTGGTGGGTGGAAAATATTTATTTAATTGTATGAAAATGGAGGAATGGAGAAATAACAAATTCAATCAATAAAAATTTGAAAAGTGCATTCGATTCAATTGAAAATCTGTTGAAAGGTTTTTTTTTCGGCTCAATTGAAAATCTGTTGAAAGGTTTTTTTTCTTGAACGAAATTTTACATTTAACTTCTAAAAATTTTAATTCAATCAAAAAAAAAAAATATTTTTGTGAATTTTTGAAGAATTTTCGATTGACTGAAAATGTCCGAAATGAATTTTAGTCAATTAATATAAATTGAAATTAATTATTTAAAGTCTCCATTTTATTCAATTATAATTTCTTCAGATTTTCTTAAAATTGCTTAAATTAAAATCGCGAACAAAATCAAATCATAAAAAATGCAAAATGAAAATTTTTCTCGTTTTTTTCCATTTTCATTTTGATTTTGAAGAAAAAAAAAAAAGAATCAATAAAATTAACGATTCAAATTAACATTTTTTTTTCTGTTTCTTTTTTCTTTGAATTTTGAAATTTTGTTGAAAAGAAAAATAAAACAAAAAAAGGAAAGAATGAAAAGAAAACTAATGAAAAATCGGCGTCGAGTCCGCACGTGCATAAATTTTATTATCGCGTTTTCAAAATTAACCAAAATGAAAGAAACGAAATGAAAGAAAAAAACTGAAAACGAAACGAAGAGAAAAGAAAAAACATGAATAAATAAAAATAAGAAATGAAGAAGAAAATTAAGAAAGAAAATGGTCTTTTATATGGACGTTATATGGGCATTAGGTAACTGAACCACAACAAAAACCAGACGAAATTGCTTTTTTGCACGTCAAAATAAAAAAAAAATACAAAAACAACAAAATAATAAAATAAAGTTTTGTGTGAAAAACTGAACTCAGTTTGAATTTCATTGTAACCAGTCATTTCAATTTTTAAATTCTAATAACAAAATCCACAAATCCAGTCTTATTCCAATATTACCTCCTTATACTCTCTTCTACTTCTTTCTTATCTTCATTTTTGAAATACAAAAAAAAAAAAATCAAATCGAAACGAAATCATTTCTTTTATTTATGTTTTTTTTTTATTGCGTTTTTCTTTCTTTCTTTCTTTTAGTTTTTGTTGTTGTTGTTTTTTTTTTTATAAAGTGAAAACTTTTATTCTTTATTGCCACTTGACTTTCTCACGTTTTTTTTTCCTTCTTCTTCTTCTTCTTCTCTTTATTTTCTCTATAATTTTCTCTATTTTTCGCCCATCGACCCTTTTCTCTTCTCTACTTTTTTTCTTCTCTCCATACTGATTGTCATTTCATTTGTTTGATTTGAGGGTTCATTGGGTTATATGGATAAGGGGTGTGTGTGTGTGTGTGTAGATAGTTGAGTAGAAAATTTGTTGTGGAGGTGAAAAGAAAAAAAAAAAGCACAAATGAAGGAAGGAGGTGTTAGTGCAAGGGAATGATAAGTAGTTAGGGTAGTGATGTTAGTAAAACATAGAGGTAACAAAAAAAAAACGTATAATAGAATAAGAAACTAAAAATGTCATAAAAAGCACCCACGATACTAACGTCAATTCTGAAATTTATTGTAATCATCAGAAATTCATAGCGTGAATGTCATACAACCATATACAGTTTTTTTTTTTTTGTTTGTTTTTTTCTTTCTTTTCTTTTCATTTCTCGCTATCTCTGTCTTAGACTCAGTTCCTTTATATATTTTACTTTTATTAGACTATACGTTTTGTTAATCAGAAAATTTATTTCGATAATAAATTTTATTTCAAAAGACAAAAGGAAAAGAAAAGAAAACAAAGGAAACAAAAAAAGAAAAAAAAGAATTAGAGTGAAAGAGAGTTGTGAGAAGAGACTGAGAGAGAGAAAGAGAGAGAGAGAGAGAGAGCGAGATAGATAAAAAAATCAAATAAATTGAAAAGACAAAAAAAAAAGACATGTGAGATGTGACAGTGAATTATATAATCAACAAAATACAACGAATATTATATTATATATTTTTTTTTTATTATGATTATGACGATTTTCGGTTTAGACTGTTATGAAGATTTTGTCAAAAAAAAAATATATAAAAATAACAAATAAAATCACTAAGATAATGAAAACAAAAAAAAAAATGAAAAGAATAAAAACAGAAAGAAAAAAAATAATTAATGAACTAATAAAAAGTAGTCTGCAAAAAAAGAAAAAACAACAAAAAATTTGTTGTCTCTTATTCTATAATTATTCTCTCTTTCAGTTTTCTTAGGTAATCAGAAATTAATTTCGTTATATTCGAGATAGAAAAGAAAAATTCTATTAACAGAATTTGAACTTTTCAACAGAACATTATTATTTATTTTTTTTTTTTTTAATAAAAAAAAAAATTAAATTTGTCAAATTTCTTATTCTATAAAATTCTGATAAAAAAAATGAAAATATTTCACAATTGTGTTCTATGTTGTGCTGATTATATTTAGTTGTGTAATTAGTAATCACTAAAAATATTTTCAAAAATTCATTAATTCAATAATTCACAATTTGTTGTTTAAGAAAATTTTGTCGAATTTACACAAATTGTGCTTTTTACATTAACAAATTTTTATATTTGTCTCCTCTTTTATATTTTTAATTAAGAAGCCACTTAAATTACTTATGAAATGAAACGAGAATAAAGCGTAAGATAAACTTATAGATGTTTGTAAATAAATGTAATTTACGGTAATTTATTCCATGATTATAATTTCTATTTTACCATTTTAACGTATATAATTGACCAATATAGATTCTTTAATATTTACCCAGATTTTCCCAACAGGAATTCAATTTACGACCCCAAAATTAATCAGAAATCTGTTATTGTGTATTATAATCTGTTTGACGTAATTCATGGTTTAAATATTGTTTATAGTTACCTATTTGTCTTGTAAATTCTTTTTCTCAACCTCATTAATTCTCACTTTTACCCTATCTCTGTCTCCCTCTCACACACACAAACACACATAAATTCTTTATTTATTTATTTATTTATTAACGAGATAATTAATAAAATTTGATTGATTTTAAAGAAACAAAAATTTTGTTTTTTTTTTGTTTTTTTCCGTACAAACACAAACAATCCAATTTTATTTATTTTAACTTTTAAAATTTAATCGTTTTAAATTAAAATTAATGTTTAAAGCTGTTAAAAAATTTTCTTCTATTTTATTTATCTTTTTTCCCCCAGTTTATTTTTAAACAAAAATTGTTCCGTTCTTTTCGAAATTTTTAAGTAAAAATTTATCGTGAGAAAATAAGTGATCAAAGAAAATCTGTTTACAAAGTGAAATACAAAAAAATTATTAAAAATATTGTGAGTGAGATGACAGAAGACAGAAGACAGAAGGGATTGAATTATGTTTTTATTTTTTTAATGAATAAATTACATGAAATATTTGAATTTGATTCTACGGCAATTGTCATCTATCGCCAACGTATAATTATTCTGTCTTTTGCATTTTCCATTTTTGTTTTTCCATTTTTTTTTATTTTAAAAATCAGCTTAAATTTTTGTAAATATACCGATGGACACGATAAAGTTAAGAGAACCAATTATGAATAAATAAAAGGTTGAAATTTTGATTTTTATTTTAACCCGTTTTAACCCTCCTTTACACCTTCTGACATTCTATCTTAAAACCTAAAACGGTCATCTCAGTACAATTAATAAGAATCTATTTATAAATAATGTTCGTAATTTACAGTAAAATCAATGATCATATTAAAGTTACCTTTTTTTTCAATTAAGTGCTAGAAATTTCAATTTAGTGTAATTTAATTTAAATTCTTTTGAAGCTTTTATATTTTCCTGTTTTTCTTTCTTTTTTTCATTTTTATCAATACAAAAATCGTAATGTTTTTATATTTTGTTTTATTGTTTTAATCAATACAATCAATATCATTATTTTTTAATCTAAACAAACAGAAGATCATGCAATTCAAAGTTTCAAATGAAGAAAATTCAATTAGTTTTAATAAACTTCTTTTTTTTTTTAGTTTCTAAATTAAATCACTTTACTCTGATTACACTGGGGTAATGAATGTCACGATTATCTTTAAATGACAAATAGCTTTAATATATTGTTTACTCTAAGGAGACTGACATAACTTTTTGTAGATAAATTAATACGTTAATTGTGAACTTTTATCAGAATCATTTGTTATTTTTTGTCATGTGAGAATATCGTTTATAATCCATATAATTTTGTTAACAATTCACAAACTTTAATCTTTTGAACTTTGTTCAAATTTTAACATTATTAAATTTCGATGAAGAATAAATTTACAAAACAAAAAAAAAAATTTTTTTTATTCTGTTTGAACATCCGTTACACATATGACACAATTTTTGACCTGCAATATTGGTACATATGGGTTTACATGGTACATGGTATTCCTAAGAGTGGCACCACTTTCCATTTTTCAAACTGACAGCATACAAGCTTTGCACCAATCAAAGTCATCGAATTTTGATTTTTTTTTTGTCTATTTGTTTTTTTTTTTTGAAATTTTGATTGACACAAATTGTGTTTTATTCGATTTGTACGTGTCTTGTCATTTAAAAAATTGAATTTCATTAAATTAAAAATAAATAAATTATAAGTTTAAACTGAAAAAGAAGAAGAAGAAGAAAGAAATAAATAAGAAGAATAAAATAAACATTTAATTTAAGTTAAATAAAAAACAATAACAATAAAAAAAATAAGAAACTAAATAAAAACTATAAAAGGAAAAAACGACGGAACATAAAAATATATTATGGAAATTATAAAAAGTGATATTCAAATAAAGAATCGTTTAAATATTGAACAAAATATAAATATTAACAATAATAATAATAATAACAACAACAACCAAAAGAATAAATTTATCATCATTAATAATAATAATAACAACAACAACAATAATAATAATAATAATAATATAAATTCTTTGGAACAAAACATTCTTAATAATAATAAGTTAAATGATATTTATATAATAAATAGTATAAATTCAAGTCATAATAATAATAATAAAAATCAACAAATTAATAAAAAGAATTTAATAAAATCACAAATAATTCAAACGACAATAGATACAACTGGAACAACAACAATTGAAACAGGAACAGAAACCGATAAAGGACAAATAATAAATACAAATATAAATTCATCAAATACAAATAATGCTAGAAAACGTTGGAAAATATTAGCACGTGCAATTATAAAATCAGATAGTTCATCAAGTATTGAAGATGATGAAATTGATGCATCTGTTAGACGTTTTAATAGTTTTAATTTAATACAACATATAAATTTACCAATAAATTATAATGAGACAATTATTGGTTTATCTGAAAATTGGTTTACATATCGTATAAAATATAAACAAAAAGAATATTCAGTTAATATACATCAAATAACACATCAGCCAACTGCTGAAGATTTAATTGGTTTTAATAATACTGGTAATATATGTGTTTGGCCATCAGAAGAAGCATTAACATATTTAATACTTGATGATTTACATTTATTTAAAAATAGTTGGATACTTGAATTAGGTGGTGGTATGTCATGTTTAGCTGGTTTATTTATAGCAAAATATGGTAATCCTTATGTTGTACATTTAACTGATGGTAATTCAATATCAGTTGATAATGTTAAAAAGACAGTACGTTTAAATGAATTAAATTGTTATACAAGATGTTCTATATTAAAATGGGAAAATTTAACAAAACGTCATCCATCTGAATTTGAACGTTTTGATTATATATTATCAGCTGATTGTTTATTTTTTGATGATGCAAGAATATCATTAATAAATGCATTATGGCATTTTTTATCAAAATATGGTACAGCATTAATAGTAGCACCAAAACGTGGTAGAACATTAGAATTATTTGTTAAACAATCAATTGAAAAAGGTTTTTATTGTCGTATTATAAATCGTTATAATGAAAATATATGGAAGAAACATATTGAAATGAAAAAATCAAATTTATATGATGAAGATATACATTATCCAATATTAATTAAATTGACCAAACAACAAAATTGTACCAATTAGTAATTAATTAATTAATTAATTAAGTTTGATAATTATTAATTAAATAACAAAAACAAAATTATATATATATATATATATTTGTAAAACTTTAATGGTCCCAGACACATCAATCATGTAAATTACGTAAACTTTGTAAACGTGAATTGTCTTTTATTTTTAAAAAAAAAAACATAAATTTTTATTTATTTTGTTGACTGCTAACTGCAATGACAATTTTTTGTTTTAATTTGTCATTTTGGTTAATTAGTCCATTATTTGCATCACTGTTTTTTATTGTAAGTAGAGAATCGGTTAAATTGTTTTTAGGTGTTTAAGTGACATAATAACGGGAGGGAAAGAATCACCCAAAACGTAATTAAATCAATTTTCAAAGAAAAGTTGTTTTAATTTTAATAATTTAAAAAGTTAGTCTTATCATCTGGTTCTCTACTAATAACTTATGAATAAACTAAACAATAAAAAACAGTGATAACTGATTATGTTTTTTATAAAACGAAAGAATATTATTTGTATATATATTTGGACCAGTTTGTCTATTTAGGACCCGTAAATATTTTGATGAATGTGATTATTAAACAAAATTTTACACTAGTTACTAGTTAATAAAAATTTAATTGTATTATATAAACCAAAAAGAAAATTATAAGAAAGAAAAAAAAAATATGAAAGCATGAAGAAAAAAAATAAACAAATATGAAATTCCACTAACCGACCAAAATCTCTTCCGTAAATAGAAAAATTTATTTATTTTAGCTTAAAAATAAAAATAAAAAGTTTTTGATGTTTAATTAGATTTTAGATAAAATTATTAATATTCTTTAGTAAAACAAAAATTCTTTAAGAAATTCTTATAGTTAGTTCATAAAAAAATAAAAAGAAGAAGAAAAAGAAAAAAAAAACACTTCATTAAAAAACCTAAAAAAAATATTTTTTAAAAAAAGGAAAACTAAAGAAGAAGAAAAAAAATATATCTGTAATTTGTAAAGATGGGACCCAAAATAAAAAAAAATTATTAAACAAAAATTTCAAACATGAAACAAAAAAAAAAAAAGAAAAAAAAAAAAAACAAAGCAAAATAAAAAAATTATTGCATTATCAATAAATTTCATTAAATTATTATTAGAAGTAAAAACAAAACAAAACAAAACAAACAAATATTTAAGCAAGCAAAAAAAAAAAAGAAGAAGAAGCAAACGAAGAAAAAAAAAAAAATTATAAATAAAAATGTTAAATATTATTATATGACGTCATGACCTACAGCCTGTGACGTCAAAAATGTATAGTAAAAGAATAATTTTTAAAACTTTATACTTACAATTGTTCAACAATTTATTTATTATATAAAAACAGAAAATCATTTTTACTTATTCTGTCAAAATTAATAACGAAATATTGGCACAGTTAACTCTTATATTTGACGTATTAAGGTTGCATACGAAAACTTCAACTGCAATGCGTACCCATTTTTTAACTCATTTTTTAGAATAAGTTTTCATATAACTGAAAAAAAATAAAATATAATATCTACGCTACAGTTACTTATTTAACTAATTCAAATCGTTACAAATATTGTTAGGTAACAATTTATGAATGTGAGAAATTGAAATGCTGCAGTCTCGTCGAGAATGGAAACAAAGTAAACATTTGATGACGTTTAGCTGCATAATAAAAATATTTTGGGTTTTGCTGTAAAACAGAAAATTTTAGCTACATACAAATAATGTTCGTTTTTTTTTTTTGCTATATTTGTTCTTATATGTGACGTAATATTTGGTGTGTGTGTCATGAAAACGTAGCGTTTTCATTTTCTTTTTCTTATAAAAAGTGAATTCTCATTAAATATTATACAAAAAACTATATTTGGTTTCCTATTTGCGTTATGATTTTAATTAATTATATTTTTCTTTTTCTTCAATTATAACAAAAAATAAAATATATCAACTAAATTTTTTGTATTAACGCATTTAGCGCTGACTAAATTTCTCATCTACAATACAACGAATGACTTTTAAATAAAATTAAAAATTTATTAAATATAATTCACAATAATTTATGTAAAATTCACAAATTAATTACTTCACTTTAACAATTTGTGTAAGTAAAGTGAAGTAAAGTAAAGTGAAATGAAATGAAGTGAATACTAAATTATCGATGATTAGAAAATTTGATTTCACAATAAGAATCTAGGAAGAACAAAAACAGAATAAAGAAAAAAACCAAAGTATAATTATTGTAGAGAAACGGTACCAAGCAGAAATTCTATAAATCGTTCCTACAATGTAGCCCTTCCTTTAAATTCTTAAATTATTCTCTGTATATTTATTCAGAAGAAGAATAAAAAAAAAAACTCCTTTACATAACTTATTCTTGTCGTATCAATATAGACTCTTAGATTTCTCTATAAAATATTCTAAAATGTTTACTAGTTTTAGTTTTATTAATTATTGATTATTTATTATTATGTTTATTTTATAAAGTGATTTAATCCACCCCACACAAAACAAAAGAGGTTTTAAATAATTCTTACCTTTAGCCTTTAGCCTCTTTTATAAATATTTATATAGAAATTGTGAAAAGGGCAAATATATTTATGTTTATATGTATTTTCTTCTCTCATCATCACAAACACTTTTCTTATCTTCAATTTATTTCGTAAATTATTTATAATAAAATGAAAAAAAAAAATATTACTTATAAATTTCCCTAATATGAAAAATGTATATCGATTAAAATTAAAAGTAAATTTTTGTTTCATCGTATTAAAGAAAAGAAGAAGAAAAAAAAAAAAGACTAAACAAAAATTTATTCTAAGACGATTTTTTCTTCCAATTTTCGATACAAAAAAAAAAAAAAAAAGTAAAAATCCAACAAAATTTCTTCTGTTTTTTTTTTTTTTTTTCATTTTTGGAAAAATATCGATTTTCATAAATTTATTTTTATTTTATTTACAAAAACCAAAGAAAAACTAAAAATCTCTATATTTGTGTGATTGTGTGTGTGTGTGTGTGTATTAGTGCATGAGTGTGTGATTGTGTGTGTGTATCTGTAAAGAAGTTTTAATTATAAACAAAAGCAAAAGCGAATTTTTCTTACAAAAAAACAGAAAAAAAAAAAAAACGAAAAACTTTTAATATAAACTAATAAATTTTTCTTTGTTCTTTATTCTTAAAATCTTTGGTATCTGTTTATAGATGTGTGTGTGTGTGTGTGTGTGCATTATTTTTTTGTTGTTATTTAATAATTACAATTTTACTACAAAATTAAATATTTGATTGAAAAGCAAATTTTTGACTGAATTAAATTTGTACTCAGATCAGTGGCAGAAATTACAATGAACCTCAACTACAAATGATTTTTAGTAGAATTCAACAAAAAAAAACACAACATCAACAATAAATAGTTGAGTTGAATTTGTTTTTATTGTTTTCTTTTGTGTTTATGTTTTTCTTCTGTTTATTTGTCTTTTATGATTTGGGATGACAACAGTCACTTATAATTCAATTTAATCTTCCAATATATTTTTTTACTCCATAACTCAATTGTTTTTTTTTTTGAAATTAAGAAACAAGATGATGAATTTATAGCCAATAAGTACGTAAGAATTCATTCAATTTTACTCCCTTCGCTCTCTTCTGGCTAATTCTTTTTTTGATAATTATTGATCATATTTTAATCCCAACTAAATAATAAATAAATTAATTAAATTTCATTAACTTTAATTTATTCATAAATTTAATTATATTAGAATAAATTTTTATTAATCGCGTTTAACCTTTAAATAATTATTGTATATTATTACACGTTACGTTACATATGCGTGTAATATAATTAGGTATACGTGTGTGTGTGTTATAGGCTTAAAAGATAAAACACAAAAAAATAAATAAATTCGCGCGTCTTTACATACTTTTTTTTTTCTTTTTTATTGTATTTTGGACCAATATCTTTATTATTTTTATCCGTCCGTATTTGAATGTGAATAAAATAAAGTAGGATGTAAGAGAAGAGGTGAATAATGGAGATTGTGATATTGTATATACGTGTGTGTATATTTCCGTGAGTGTGTGTGTGTGTGTGTGTGTGGGTGTTATATGTGATTATAAGAAGTTGATAACAAAAAAAAAAAAAACGTAAATCAAATGATAGATCAACAAAAAAAAAAATTATTAATGTTCCACCATATTTTATACGCGGGGTGGAAGAGAAGAGAAGAGACACACCGAAAGCACAAGATAAAAGAAAAAGTGTCATCCATATCCTTACGAATTAACTCTGTTTAGTCATTTTTAGACAGAAAAAAAGAGAGAGAGAGATAGATAGATAGATTAAGAGAAAAAGAGAGAGAGTATCCTTTTTAGTAAAATTATTATAAATCAATGTTGTTGTTGTTTTGTTTTTTTTTTTTTTCGATTGGCTGTGAATTAGACTTAATCTAATCGAGCTCAAAAAAAAAAAAGAAAATTATAAAAATATTTTTAAATTAAAAAGTTACATAAAATATTTAAAAATTAAAAAAAAAGTTAATTAAATTTAATATTTATAAATTAATTAGAAGAAATTATAAAATTGTAAAAGAAAGAAAATTTCTTAAAAATAAATTCAATTTATGTATATTTGGGGGAAAATGAAGGAAAAAAATTGTTACAAAAAATTTCATATAAAAATTCTTGTTCATTTTTTTCTTCTTCTTCTTTTTTTTTTTTCGTTTTTAACGATTATTATTGGATTTCACACATAAGTCTTAATTTAGTTGTTATTATTTTATTATTATGTATTTGAATTTTAAATGAATTTTAATTTGAAATATAAATTATTTAAGAAGAAAAAATTCATGAAGAGTTTTTTTTTTTTTGTTTTTTTAAATAAAAATCACATTAAAGAAAATAGAAAAAAAAATAAATGGGAAGTAGAAGAAGAAGAAGAAAGTAAAGAGTTCACATGTAATTAAAGAATGTGTGTTATTTATTATTCTCATATATATTTAACTTTAAATGTGTTATTTAACCCTTTCTTACACATAATTTACAGTATATACTTTTTCTTTTTAATGTTTTTATTTTTCTAAAAAAAAATTCCAATCAATTACATGATGTTGTGTAATTTCAAATATCTGAACGGAAAGAATCATTAGAAGAAGACATTTAATTTGTTTTTCCTTCTTTTTTCTTTTTTTTTTTTCACTCCAAATTAGAATATTGAAATACAAAGAAAATATTAAGAAACCTTGTAAAGACATTTTTAAAAATAAATTCGGTACCTAATTAATTCATTAAAATTGAATCAAAATAATGAAAATATAAAAAACAGAAAGTATTTTTGTTATATTTACTTGTGCTGCCTCTGTCGTCTAACAGCTAAATTAAATTAAATTATGTGTGTGAACATTAAGACAGGGAGGGGGTTAACATGAACAATATATTTATGAAAATTTTTTTTTTTTTAAAGAATTTATCGATTAAATTTGTTTATCCATACATAATTAAAAAATCATTTACGTCATTTTATAATCTTTTTGTTAATGTGAATTCAACTTGAAAACTTTTTTGTTGTTGTTGTTTTGTTTTTGTAATTTTAAATTTGGATGTTTTGTTTTTTTTTTTTCCCCCTTTTTGTTGTTGTTCTTTTTTAGGTCACACTTTTTTGTTGTTGTTTGTTATTGTTGTTGTTTAAATACAAATTAAGGTTAAAGTAAAAACTGAACTTTTTTACACATGGTAATAATATTTCGTTAAATTTTTTGTTCCTGTTTGTCATTTTAAAGGGTTTCCTTAACTTCTATTATACATAATTTTATTTGTTTAAATTCAATCTTTTATAACTTACTGTTGTTACTGTTTTACAACCACAAAAACAAAAAAACAATTTTATTGTAATGTTTGTTCTTGTACTTTAGTCAATTGTAATATTTGAAAATGTAAAAACAATGTTAAAATATATAAGAACAAATAAAGAAACAAGAATAATAATTCTAATTATATTGAAAGGGTTTTTAAATTATTAAACGGAATAAAAAAAATATATGCACGTTAAAGTAAAAATGGAAACAATTGGACGTAAATTGAATACGGAAAGGGTTGAGTATCGTGGGAGGTTTTTATAATATAAAAATTAAAAGAATTTGCATAAGTCTTGACGTCCCACAGATTAAATAAATGAATATTTCTCAATATCCAAATTAAATGTTCGATTCAAATGTCAATTATAATAATTATTGGTTATTTTATTATAATTTCAATTATATTGAAATTTATAAAATCTAATTTAAATTTTTCTCGGTAATTTTGAAAGTTTATCAATTAAAAATGGCGTCCAAATTTAAAAACGAATATTAAACAACAACAAAATATAACTTTTGATCTAATTTTGACATTTGACAGCGCCTTTACTTTAACAATAATTTAATAATTAATTAATTAATTAATTGTTTAAATTTTTTAGAAAGAGAACAAGAATTCTTAATTGGAATTTCAATGAAGTAACAAAAAAAAAAAAAAAAAACTCCAAAATTCATTCCTGTCATTATGTAATAATTTATCTATTTATTTTTTTTTTTCATTAATTTTAGAAGTTAACTAGCATCATTTATATATTTTTAGAATTATAAATTACTAAATGAGAAACAAAAAAAAAAAAAAGTGTTGTTAAAATTATTGAAATAAATTGAATTTTAATGAAATTAATTTCGTTTTTTTTTTCCTTTATTTTATTTTTTTTCTCTTTGGGTGGTTTTTTTTTTTGTTTTGAGTTTTCTTGTTTTTCCGCTTTTATTTTCCTTTATCTTCTGTTTTGTTGTTGTTGTTGTTGTTGTTGTTGTTGTTTTTAAACACAATAAATCAATCAAATATTGCAATTCAATCAATCAAATGTTTTAAATGTTTTTTTTTCTCTTTTTTGTTTTCATTTTTATTTTATATTCAATTGAAAAAATATTCTCAAGTTTTGTGCGTCAAACCGATTGTAAATAAATGTTCTTTTTTTCTTTGTCTGTTTTTGGTCCAAAAATATAATTAATATTGATTATGTTTCGGTGTATAATAAATTTCTTTTTAGGACAGATTATTGGAAATCAAATGAGCGAAAATTTTGTGATTTTTGTAAGTGCTGGATTGCTGATAATAAACCGGTAAGTTTTTTTTGTTCTCTTCCTTCCTTCTTCTTGTTGTTGTTGTTTTTTAATCAAATTAATATAATTTAATTAAAGCAAAATAAATTTAGTCTAATCAATCTTTTTGCTTGTAATCAATCTGTAAACATTAAATGGTAGGATATGGTCCAGCCATTTAAACCATTATTAATCGTTTCTTAAGAACCTTCCATTCTAAGTGTTTTGTATAATCAATTTTTTTCTTTTTTTTTAAATTGAGTAATTTAATACTTAGGGTACACAACAGGGCATGTTCAATTTATTTTTGGTTATGGTGACTTTTATGGTAACATGGTTGCCACTACTATTTATCATTTATTATAAATTATATTGAAATATTTTGGCTTCTTGTTTGACCAGAATATGTTCATCTGTCATTATTTTTTTTTCATGATTAAATATTTTATGACATTCTTACACACACACACACACATACTCAGGGGTAAGAGAGACAACATTTATTTTAAAAATATTTATGTCATCTGTCATCAAATAACATTAATTTCATTTAACCAAATGTGCTTATTATTGTATACTTTTGTATACAAAACAAAAAAAAACGACCAAATCTAGCCGAAAATAAAATGTGCGCTGTTGCCAAATTTTATTTCTTAAAAATTAATTTTTTGGTAAATGAATTTAATTCTTTTTATTTTTATTTTTTTTTTTGTTCATTTATTTTGTTATTTTTTTAACACATTTGTGAGTCTTGTTCGTTATTCATATCGGCAATTGTGCAGCATCATGTGTAATACATCTCAAGTGGAAGCAAAAAGATAAAAAATTATTAAGAGAAGATTTAATGGAAAACAGAACAGATCCTATTTACTGGTTCTAATTGATATATGATATTGTAATTGATTTCTTTTTGTCGTTGTTGTTGTTATAAGTTGTTTGTTTAATAACGAATCAATTAAGCAATGCTAAAATCTTCTTCATTTTGTTTTTTTTTTCACAGAGTATACAATTTCATGAAAATGGAAAACGACATAAGGTGAGTGTCGCAAAACGTATCACAGAAATTAGTAAAAAAAGTGCCAAGGATGAAAAAGCAAAAAATAAAATGGAAATGGATATACGTAAAATGGAAGATGCTGGTATGAAAGCCTATTTACGTGATTTAAGTCAACCAAATGATAAATCATTTCAAACAAATGCGGCACCATTAGATGAAAATGGTGTAAGTTACTCAATCGGTTACGGAAATACAGCAGAAACAGAAACAACAGTTAAAGGACCAACATTTGTACCAAAAACTGATCCAATGTTAGTTGGACTACCAAGTGATGATGAAGATGAAGATTATCGTAGTCAAAATGTTAAAAGAAATATGAATAATATGAAAAGGAATTTACCAGTTAAGAAACCAATTGAACAAACAATTGTGCCCGACCCAGCTAATCCATCATTATGGTGTGAGGCACTTAGTGAAGAAGGTCACACTTATTACTGGAATGTTAAGACAAATGGTAAAATAATTATATAATTATCTAAATAAATAAAATATTTAGGAACATGCAAACATCAAAAATTCTATTCAATTTTTATTATTAAAATTCAAATGCAGAAGAGAACATAATGTTCTTTATTTCTTTTCTTTTTCCACCAATTTTTTTTTTATTGTTTTTTTTCTTGTCTATTTTTGTTTATTCTATTTTCTTTTACCAATATTCATGTCATAAAAATATGATAAGAAGAAATAATTTTTCTGGTAGAAAATAGAAAAAGGAAAAAAGAAAACAAAACAAAAAAAAAAAAAAACGATACTTTTCATGATCAATATAAATTATTCTAGTTGAGTGGAAAAGTACTATTGATGCGTGTACAATGCAAATTTAGTAGAATGGGAATATATTAATGAAGACAAAAATAAAAAATACAGTAAACCACATTATAACCTAGTTAAAATAATTTCCTATACATTTTTTATCTACCTTCTAAAAGTCCACCCTTAAATTAACTGGAAAAAAAATAATAAAATAAATAATATTAAATAAAAATAGCTGTGTGGTGGCTGTTTCTGAAGCATATATGTGACATTCAAATGTTATGTATTTATCTGTTGAGAATTTTAAAATGAAAATATTCTGGAAATAAAGAAATTTGAATAATAAAATAAAAGCTTAAAGAATTTTTTTTGTTCTTTTTTTTAAATAATTTCTGCGACTTGAATAATCATTTTTTTTTTTATTCGTTTTTTTTTGTATTTTTTGTATTTTTGTACAAAAAGTTTAAAATATGTTTTTGTCGAAACAGACACCACAAAAAATAAAGATAAAATATTTAACTCTCTCTCTCTTTCTTTCTCCCTCTCCCTATTTCTTTCTGTTTCTCACACACAGATAATTTAAGGCAGAAAACAATTTCTTAATATTTGGTGAAAAATTATAGAAAAATGTTTTTTTATAAAGTATTTTAACGTTTTGTTTATCCGTGAGACTTAATTATAATTTATCATTGCATTACAATAATATCATCAGGAATTTTGATGCATTTATTAAAAATGACATATAAAGAGAAAGAGACGGTGCGTATGTGAGAGAGACAGAAAGAGGTGGTTTATTTACAATTACAGTAATTTACGGCACTGCGTTTTCTCACTCTATTGTGTATTTATTTATTTTTTATTTTTGTAAAATTGATTTTCTTATTTTTCTTTGGATTTCCTTTTATTTTTCATTCTTTTTGTTTTTGTTGTTGTTTTATTTTATTTTTTTATGTTTTAGTTTTATTAGTTGTGTATGGCAATAAATAAATTATAATTGCGTTTTCATAAAATGTTTTACAATTAACTTATAAACTTCTATATTTTTTTTTTGTTGTTGTTTTATTCTCTTTTTTTTTTTATTTCAGTTGTTGTTGTTTTTTTTTTGATTGCCGTTAAAAAATTATTATCGCATTTGATGACATAAAAAAAAAAATTCATAATGGATTGTTATAAAATTAGTGATTCGCCAACCCCCCCTTTCCCCCTATAAAGCATAAAACGATAAACTAAATAAAATATTTAATATTAAAATAAATCAACAAATAATCATTTGAAATTTTTAAATTGAATATCGTATTTTTTTTTTGAAACCAAATCCTTGAGAACAAATATCTTTTTCTTCTTCTTCTGTTTTTATTTTTTCCTTTTTTTTTTTTGAATTCTAAGAAGAAATATTTGCATAGATCATAATATTTTTATATCGTTAAAATTTATTCACAAATCATAAAGAAATATTTAAAGTTCACTAAAGTCTTAAATATTTTATTATTGAAACAAATGAAAATGGTTTTTAATCCTTTATTGTAATTCTAAATTAGTTCATCAAAAAAAATAGTTTCATCACGTGTGAAAAATTTACCATCTCACATAATTTAAGTGAAAAACAAATAAAAAAATAATTTTTTAAAGGGATTATGAATTATTTCATTATTTTGTTGTTTTTGAAATGAACTGAATTTTTTATATAAAATAAAAATGAGAATAAAGGAGAGGATAGACCAAAACTGTAAAATTATATAAGCTTTTTTTGGTTTTGGGGTCATCTCTCTCTCTCCCTCTCTCTCTTTTCGTTTCTGAATGTAAATAACAAATTATTATGCATTATACTTGTCTCTGTGGTCTGTCTAACCAACTGAATATTTTAATACGATACAAAAGGAAAGTAAATTTTTACCTTTATCGGTTTATTTAGTCATCCTCCCCACCCCGAACCCATTATTTTTTCTTTTATAAAAAACGGGGGAAAAAGAAACTGTATGGCTTTTCTTCTATCTAAAGCATATTTTTTGTTGTTTTGTTTTTTTCTTTTAAAAATAAACATCAAAGAATTTTTGTTTGAAATTTTTATAGAAAATATACAAAAAAAAAAGGAACTTTGTCGTTCATAATTTTTAAATAGATGTCAACAATGAAAATATCAAAAAAGGTTAATAATACTCAGTTTCATTTTACTTTTATAATTAGAATCTGTTTGGGAGCCACCAAAAGAAGGTTTCATGAAATTGGATGAATATAATAAAATTAATCAGCAAGCAGTGAAACAACAGGAAGAAGTATTAAAAATACAATCACGTGAATTAATACAAAATGCTGATGAAATTGTTGCAAAATATAAACGTGAAAAATTAAAACAATATCGTGTTAAAGAACCAGAAGAAGATCGTACATTTTGTAATGATTCATATGATCCTGTTGTATTGGCACAGGATGCACAACCATTTGGACAATGGCAACAAGTTGTACATAAGTAATTAATATTATTTTATTTCTAATATTCAAAATTTTCTAATTAACAAACAAAAAAATTCTCAGAGTTGAAAAACTTCCAGACCTTGATTTACCGAAACAAGATTACTCCTATTATAATGTACCAGTAATTAGTTATCCAGATCCACCGCAACCTGTTAAACAATTTAAAGAACGTGTTATAACAACATTAGATGCTGATGTTAAAAATGAACCTGGTTTCTTTAAGAAACGAAAATTAGCCGGAGGAAGTAAAATGAATGTCAGACAAAGAGTTGATGATGATTGATTTTGATTTTGTTTTATAAACAAAAAATTACTATTTTATGAGTTTTTTAATACTTTATCCATGGACACAATCAAACTTTAATTATATAAATTTACATTTTGTTTCTGTCATTAATAATATTCAGTTAAATAAAAATTTCTTTTAAAAATGTAAATAAATAAAACTTTTCTTTATCACATTTGTTTTTCTTCTTCTGTTCTTTTCTTTTTTCATGCTCTTTATTTTCTTTCTTTTCTCTCTCTCTCTCTCTCTCATTTATTTGATTATTCTATAATTTCTGATGTTTAAAAAAGTTTTGCTCAAAAAAAAAAAAATGTTTTTACTTTGCGTGTTTTACTTTCATAATTAATTCCTTTAATATAAACATCATTATTTAAAATGAAAATAAAAAATAAAAATCATTTAAATTTGGTTTGTCATTACAACACTGATTTTTATCTATTTACAAAAATTAAATCAATTAATTATTCTTATTTAATGTAAATTTATATTGAAACACATTCAGTTTAGTGTTTTTTTTTTTACAGTTGTTGTTGTTGTTTCATTTAAGTAAAGTTGGTTCCATTTCTTTTGATAATTATTAAACAAAATTCAAACGACAAATAACATTGACAAGAATTGTAAATATTTGTAACGAAACATATTAAATAATGTAAACATATTTATAATAAATTAAATTTATGGATCATTCTGTCAATTGTCTTTTCAATGCTTACGAAAGTGGATAATTTATAAGATTCATTTATGCATATTAGATTTCACATAAATAAAATAAAATGTTTATTAAAAATTTTATAAATTTCCTTGTTATCCATAATTCATGTTAAAATCATTTAATGTCATTAATTGGGTATTAAATCAAATGATTTTTAATGTTATTACATTAAAACACATTCTATTAATAATTAATATTAATTATTATTACTCGTGGTCCGTGAGCCGTGACTTGATTGTAAGAAAATAGAAAGGAAGGATTTAATGATAATAAATATTAATGAATCAAAACTTTGAATCATTCTTTATTAAAACATCTAAAATTCATGTTTAATATTAAAATAACTCGTTTTGTGTATTGTTTGTAATCACGACTTATATTCTTACTAAAAAATTTAAACAAATTAATCTGTGGAGGCGCCTAAATATATAGTGGAGACGCCTTAATAATTTTTACTATTTTCAATAGATGTCAGTATTTGTTTGTTTACTGTTTTTGACACTTAAATTGTTATTATTGTAATTTTCAAGTATCAAGAAGTCAGCTGATTGCCCTCCCACCACTACCACATTAACATTAAAAGACGGGATTTTTTGTCAGTCAATAATCATTTTATTTTTGTACTTTTATTAGTTGAGTTGAATTAAACTAATAGTATAAAACAACTTAAGTGAGGGTCAGTCAAGGTTGTTTTATTTAAAAATTATTTTCTCTCTTTTATCACAAATTTTCCATGAAAATGAAAACAAATTTAATTTTACATCATTTTCGTAGTATTCTACAAAAGTCTACTAATTCAGTAATATTCAATAATAGTATAAATAATTGCCGGTTTTTAAGTTGCAGTACTGACAGGTTTGTAATTAATTGTTTTTGTTCAAAGTTAATTGTTTTGTTTCGTAATAAAATTTTATTCATTTTTTTTTTGTGTTTGCCGATTTTTATACCGGAGTAATAATTTTTTTTTGAAATTTTTGTTATTGTTAGCACCCAAAAATATGACCTTGTTGTTGTTGGCGGCGGAATTGTTGGAGTTGCTTCGGCAAGGGAAATACTTCTACGTCATCCAAAATTAAAAATTGCAATTTTAGATAAGGAAAAAAAGCTAGCTTTTCACCAGTCTGGCCATAATTCGGGAGTTATTCATGCTGGAATTTATTATAAGCCTGGATCGTTAAAAGCAAAATTGTGTGTTGAAGGACTTCATTTAACTTATAAATATTTAGATGAAAAAAATATTCCATATAAAAAAGTGGGAAAATTAATTGTTGCTACAAATGAACTTGAAGTGGAGAGATTAAAGGTTTGTTGCTATTTAAGTTCTCTTTCTTATCTATATGTTTTCATTCTAGTTTCATTTTGAATTCATTAGATTTTTTTTTTTACTTTTAAAATAAAAGATATTTTCGTATAAATGACAAAAATATAATTGCATCTTATCTTTACAATTAAATTCAATTATAGACGCGCTAAATAAAATTTTATTTGTTTACGAATATTCATTTTATTTTTAAATTGTTTTTCAAGTAAAATTGTAATAATTTTTATTGTCCAGTTAAAAATACACAAAATTTCATTTAAAGTGTTTTTCTTCTCGTTACGCAACTGACTAGAAAATACTTATAGTAAGAGAAAACAATAAATGCGAAGTGATCACGAAGGAAACACGACATATATTTGCTCGTGTTAATAAAAATGAAGAATAATTTTGAATATTTTTATATGACTTTAAATTAACTTTATTCTTTATTTGAATAGGATTTATATGATAGAGGTACCAAAAATAATTGTCCTGATATACAATTAATTGATGGTGATAAAATAAAAGATATTGAACCATATTGTGAAGGTGTTAAAGCAATTTGGTCACCAGTAACTGGAATTGTTGATTGGGGTAAATATGAATAAAATTTAATTTCTAATTAACATCATTCATTTAGATCTATTATAAATTTGAGAAAAAATAAATTAATATTTTTTATTTGATAAAGGTTTAGTAACACAATATTATGGAATTGATTTCAAAAATTCTGGCGGAGATATTTATCTTAATTTTGAAGCTAAAGAATTTCTTGAAACAATTAATGATGCTGAATATCCGGTAACAATAAATGGTTCTAAGAATCAAAAAATTATTGCGAAAAATGTTTTAACCTGCGGTGGATTACAATCTGATAAATTGGCAGAGTTAACCGGATGTTCAAGAGTGAGTCTTTATTCCTACCCCCATTTTTATATTAAAAAAATAAATATTGTAATTTATTTTAGGTACCCAGAATTATACCATTTCGGGGAGAATATTTATTGTTAAACCCTGAAAAATGTCATATGGTAAAAGGCAATATTTATCCCGTTCCAGATCCTCGTTTTCCATTTTTAGGTGTACATTTTACACCTAGAATGGACGGTAGTGTTTGGCTAGGACCTAATGCAGTACTTGCCTTTAAGCGTGAAGGTTATAAATGGAGTGATATACATTTAGGAGAATTAGCTGATGCATTGAGATACCCTGGTTTTATAAGAATGGCATCTCGTTTTGTGTTAGCAGGTGCGAAAGAAGTTGCCAAATCAGCTTTTATTCCATTGCAAATGAAGGATTTACAGAGGTATATTCCACAAATCACTGAATATGATGTTACTCGCGGCCCCGCAGGTGTAAGAGCTCAGGCATTAGATGAGTATGGCAATTTAGTTGACGATTTTATATTTGATCAAGGTAAAGGTGATGGGGCATTAGAAAAACGTGTTCTACATTGTAGGAATGCTCCCTCACCAGGCGCAACAAGTTCATTAGCTATTGCCAAAATGATTGCCGATAAAATTGAAACCAAATTTAATTTGGCTTAAATTCGTTTTTCAAAGTTCAATAAAACAATATATGACTACAGAAACAAAAAAAAAATTACCGATCGCCTTAATCTTATATATTCTTTCTCGATTATTGCTTTTAATGTTAAAAGTTTAAATATTTTAACTAAATTGTAATTTAGTATTTAAAAAAACTCGAGTTATTGACCTTTCACTTAATTTATCCGAATGAATAATTTATTAAAACCGATTTGAGCCGAATACACACAGTCCAAAAACTTACATATTCGTGCAGCTAAAATAAATAGACGCTACTTAACAGTATTTTATTTGCACATGTTAGTTCATTAATTTAGCAAAATATTCAATAAAATTTAAATATTGCCTAAAACGTGCGCATTAACATAAATCAATAGATTCAATTTTTAAAACGAAAGTTTACTGAAATAATAAATCAATTATTAAATTATTAATAACAGAGACAGCTGTATTTTTTTTTTCTTATAGATGAATTTTTTTTTTATATAGTCATAATTCAGAAATACCTAAATAATTTATTATTAAGAAACGGAATGATGGAAATGCGATAAGTATATAATTATTAATTCATATTTCATAGAAAAGTTAATTTATCGAAATGCGTATTTTCCATGTTAACATTATACATTTAGATTATTCGTAACTATTATCGTAACCTTGTAACTACAGATTTGTTTTTTCTATATTACATACATTATTTGATTATTTAGTAAAATTGTAGAATTTATTATTTAGATAAAAATATTTTTTAAAGGGAAGGACAAAAAAAAACAAAACACTTGTTGCATTTTCATTTTTACATTTTTTTAAATCAAAACCAGTCTTTCAATTTAAAATAATAATAATAATTATTATTTGTTATAAACAAATTAAAACATATTATTTTATTTTGGTATTATTTCGTCAATCGCACATACACAACAAATGATGACGTAAATATTGTCAACGTTTACAATACAATTATTTTCATAATTTATGAATAAATTTATTTACAAAAAAAATAAAACAATTTATATTATTAAATTCTGATAATTAAAACAAATAACAAATTATTTAAGTTTTATTCTTTAAAAATAAAAAATAAAAAAAACTAATCTAAATAAAAACAGTCGAAACAATTTAACAGAACATAATAATGAAATTATGTATTATTTCTCTTTTAAAGATTAATCTTATTAAAATATTGTTATTATCTTTTTATTCACTTCTGTTAATACTTAAAACTTTCAAACAAAAATATTTTTAACACTCTTCCTAAAACCCGAATAACATATTTAATTTATAAAATTAATTGTCATTATCATTATTATTATTTTTTTGCACAATACACCCAATCTAATAAGTTAATTATAATTTTATCATTAATAATCTAAATACCAATTTTCTTCATTTGTTTAATGATTTTTTTTTTCCTACTGTGTTTAATTACTAACTTTTATTCTTCATTAATGTTACAATAATTGATTGTGAAAAACAATAGACACGTAAATAAAGAGAGAATGATTAAACGTTATAAATAAATAATTTATACTAAAAAAAAAACAAATACACAAATGTTACTAATCCCTATTCTCTTTTTATATAAACATTGATTAAAATAAAATGTAAAGAATGACTGAAAAATAATAATATTAAATTCGATAATTCAAGCAAATAGAAAAATTCGTATAATTATAATTTCAAAAATGTTTATCATTATGTTAAATAAAATCCATTTGTCCAATCAAAATAAACATTACGATTTGTAAAGTCCCAGTAAGCAGTCATATGAAAACCCATATTAGTGAATACAACAATATATTCAAATAAAGCAAACATTGAGTAAACTGTAAAGATAAAAGCAATTATATAATTTTTATTTAATCAATAATTACTTAAGAATTATTATATGAAAGTGTCAATTATAAATTCTATATTTATGTTGTTGTTGTTGTTGTTAAAATTTGTTAAATAATATTAAAGAATTTAAAAGCAATAATATTTAATGTTTTATTTTGAAAACAAACAACTAACTATTGGAAGTAAATGATGAATGGGATTAATTGTTCAAGATGAGAATTAAATATTCTAAGTAAGTTCTTTAGAAATAAAATAATTGTTGGACAATAATTAAAAAAAAACAAACCTCCCGGTTCACATCTCTTATTGTGTCGTACAAAAAAGTAAGCAGCTAATCCAATTGATAAAATATTTATAATAAATAAATTTATTTTATATTTTAATGATTTTTCATCAATTTTTGTACGTTTTTCTCGACGACAATTTTTATTAAGTAAATATGATGTTATCATATACACTTCTGATGTTACTATAAATATCCCAAAACATAATTTATGAATATCTGTTGATTTAAAAATAAAATTTTAGGACTGTTAGATAACACATAATATAGAAAATGATTAGATTAAATAATACCATAATGATCATCTGATGTAAATAATGATAAGCCCAGAAGTGCAAAATTTTCAATAACATTAAGTGTTGTTGCAAAATAAGCAAAACCACGTCTACTTCGTCTTATTATCTCATAATAATATTTTGAATAAATATAGGCAACAATAAAACGTGGTATTGCATGTATAACAATAGCAAATTGCCAGACGAATCTTTGTGGTTGATAATTTCCAATTGCTGCTGAAATTGATGGTAAAAAATTATCTACACCACAATGTGTGGATGTTGATTGTTCGAAATAATATAATATTGACCAAATAACACAAAATATAAAACTAAAAAAAGGTAATGATACAACAGCAACAGAAAATTTACTAAACGGTATTAAAACTAATGGTACGGAATCAAATTCTCCATCTAATCGTTGATATTGTGGAATCATTTTATAATTTTTTTTCTTTTTATTATCAATTAAAAATGATTTTTAAGTAATTCAATAAAAATATCACAGTAATTGAATACATTTTAACGATTTAATAATACATTATGAATTGTTTTTCTTATTTATTTATACACACACTTTTGATAGGTTATGACAACTTCTGTCTTATTTATTATTCATTAAATGTCTAATATCTTACACTGAACTAAAAAAAAAGTACTTAGAACTGAAAAACAACAACATCTTACTTCCAGCGTTGCGTTATGTAACTTTCATCATAACTCGTTATTAATAAATCATGCATCATTTCTTTATGATAACATAGGCATCTTTTAGAAATTATTGATAATTTATTCATAATGTTATGATAACGTGTAGTAATAACTAAATACCGCGTGGTTAATAAATTATTAGGAATTTTCTTATCGAAACGTTATTAGTAATTTTCTTAGTGGGATTGTAAGAAATATAGAGATGTTATAATAATGCAGTTTAAGCGGCGACAATTTAAAACTCAAACACAAAAAGAAAACAGAAAGTTAAAAAAAAATTTAATTTATATTTAAAAACATATAAATAATCTATTATTTTAGAACCGTTTTCAATTCGTCTTCAATTTGTTTTGCAATATTCTTTTTTATAATATTTGTTATATTTGCATTTACATTGGGTAAAATTAATGAACTTCTAGCAACATGTTCAATTTTTTGTACTAAATCAATTTCACGTTCACTGCTGACAAAATTTGTAATTAAACAATCATTAGAACTTCCAACTCTTCCAGCACGTCCACATCTATGTATATAATCAGCAACATGCAATGGGAAATCAAAATTTATTATATGAAGTGCCTAAAAATTAATTTTAAATTAGAAAATTTTAATTTCAATAAAAAGATAGATAAAAATTACTCTTGTTGTATCCAATCCTCGACTTCCAATATCAGTTGTTGCTAATACATTAACTTCTCCATTTTGGAATTTTTCAAATTGCCCAACTCTTATTTTCATTAGCATATCACCATTTAAATTAACACATTCAATTCCCCGATCATTCAGGAACAATGAAATAAAATCACTGGTTACAGACTTATTACCGAAAACAATAACAGGACGCTTTTTACTGATATCTGCTTTGAGAAGATTTAATAGTTGTATAGGGCGATCTGATTTATTCATCCTTAGAAATCTTTGTGGAACATGGGTTAAAAGTTTATGTAAATTTGTACTAACAACTTCACAAATTGTTTTTGTATTAACTATATTCCCCAAAAGTTCTTCTATATTTGTTGGCATTGTTGCAGATGCTAATATTAATTGTGTTCCAACAATATTTTCACTTAAATCCTGAAGATGATTTTTGTGAAACTAAAAATTAAAATTTTAAAGAATTATAAAAATTTAAAATTAAATATCATTTCAAACCGGAAAACGCTTTAAAAAATATCCAAGTTTATCATTAAAACTGTCATCAAGCAGTGTATCAGCTTCATCTAGTACAACATGTCTGACTTGTTGCATACGATATATGCCAGTGGTGACAAGCTTACTAACTGCACCAATCGTTCCAATTAATAAATCAACATCTTCAAATGATGGATTCATCATAAGTTGTTTAGTTCGTCCTCCCAAAATTACTTTTATTTTTAAATTAAAATCGTCTGCAAATTGTTCAGCAATAGTTCCAATTTGGGCAGCTAATTCTCTTCCAGGTGTTAATATTAATGCTAAAGGTGTATTGAAATTTCTAGTAACTTCCGCTTTCTCTTGAAGAATTTGTTGAATTATTGGAAGTAGAAAAGCTAATGTTTTTCCAACTCCTGTTTCAGCTGCAATTAATACATGATTACCATCTAATATTTTGGGAATAGTTTCACTTTGAATATTTGTTGGCTTTAATATGTTATGATTTGTCCGTAAATTTTCTATAATTTCTGAACTCAATTCTAAATTCTCAAAAGAGTTTGTAACATTATTTATATGATGATCTGAAGATGATATTGTCGGATGTAATATAAAATAATCTCCTTTAGATTTATAATGTTTCCAGCCACTTGATGCCAACGGAATCTCACCAAATTTCATTTTTTTGGAATTCACATCGTTTTCATATAAATTGAACTCAGTTCGTTTGCAGGAAATTAATGGTGAAATTTTATTTTTCTCATTTTTGAAAGCTACTTTTGCTGTAGAATATTGTCTGAACGATAATTTGTACACTTCTTTAACATATTTTCGTAACATTATCTTAGTTTTTAATAACAAATAATTAAATAATTATTTTCCTCACGTTTGTTTTGACATTTGTTATTGTTGCTTGAACAAACCAAAAACCACAAAAAAGTTGCGCACTGAACTGAAAAACAATAATACATAATAATATTGCCAGATTAAATTTATTTAAAAAAAAAACAGACTGCAGCCATAATTTTAAATCCTTGTTCGTTTTTTTTCATAGAAAATCTTTTAAATAAAATCAAATGTCCTATTTTTACCTTTTTCTGTAATTTTGTCATCCAAAACTTGGATTACATACAATAAATGTGCAGACAAATTAAGAAAAAAATTCAAAATTTCAAAATTTATTTATATTTTTTTTAAATAACTTTTTATTAAATTTGAAAATAAAGTTTTTATAGTTTCTGTAGATTTTTTTATCGTTACATACATATATTCCTTTTTTATATATTTAATAATTTATTTATTTTATTTTATTTTATTTTTGTTGCAATGAAAATAGAGAGAATATACAATGAGTTCTTTTTTCTTGTATCATTCATAAGATTGATTTTTCTTTTATAATTGTACACGTTTTTTTTTTAAACTTTTTTTATTTTTATATTTTTTTTATTAAACTACTAAAAACTTTTGTTTCTTGTCTACGACTTGATCACATCTACATACATTAGGGATTGTCAATTTATATAATTTATAAATAGTAAAAAAATTAACGATAAAACAAATTATGTGAAATCTTAATAAAGTGACCTACGAAAGTAATCCATTTATCTTGTTTCAGTTTAATTTTTCAAACAATAAAAACAAAGTCTAGAAAATTGCCATCCTTTTGTGCCATATTTTAATAAATTCAAGAGTTAATTTACCGAAGTTTTTTCAACAGTATACTTTTTGTCACATTAAATTAAAAATATTACTTTGAATTATGTTTCATTTATTTTCTATAATTTTAATTTTATTCTGAAGTTACGTTAAAAAATTATCATTGCAAAATAAAAAAGAATGAAAGAATTTTAAATTTATAACTTTTTTTTTTATTATTTATTTACTGAAGTTTTCTTCTTCTTTTTTTTCTCGAGATGAATTTATTTATATTTCTTCTTCTGTTTTTATTTTTACTCTTTAAATTATAAATTATGCATAATTTTCTTTTATGCGGGCATGATTTATTATGACAGAAATGAAAAATGAATACAATTTTTTTATAAACAGAATATTTTGTTATTGTTGTTTGTTGTTTAAAAAAAATATATTTGATTTATATAAACTGTAAAGAATTCATTTTTTTTTTCAAAACTTTAAGAATAATTAAAATCAAAAGAAA
The DNA here is from genome assembly GCA_963082725.1 of Pedicia rivosa. NCBI lineage: Eukaryota > Metazoa > Arthropoda > Insecta > Diptera > Pediciidae > Pedicia > Pedicia rivosa. Next base: position 33,345,743 of record OY720154.1, read on the forward strand.
ATCTAATTATTTAATTTCATGAATTAAATATAGGTACAGAAAGTTGTTTGTTGTGGAAAATAATTCTCAATTTCGATTATATCATTATTAGCTTATGAATAACATTAACAATTATTGTTTTAGGTACAGAAATAACTCATCATTATTTATTGTTATCTAATATCGTAGCAATATTGTACAAAAAATAAATTCATACGATGTTTGTAGTCAATATAAATATGAACATAAATTGATTCAGTTGAAATGTTAGGTCAAAACATCTTTAACTTAGACGATATTTTATTGGCCGATAAAAAAAACATAATTAGACAAAAACAAAATTATACAGATTTATCTTCACACAAAAATTGGTGACGAACAAAAATAAAATAAATCTTGTTATTATCGGCCTAAGAAGAGTGTGCGCTCGTTTCACTTATTTTTAGTGAAGTGAAAATTTTAAAAGTCTTTCAAATAGTTATTATTACTTGCAATCCATATTTCACGGATATTACACCCTATAATTATTGTTATTAACAACTTAACTATTGTTGGATGTAAAAAGATGTAAATGAATAAATTGTTTATTGACAATCCTACATTTTTTTTTTTTTAATAATATTTTTTTTTTTATTTTATTTTACTTTCATTTTGTTGTATTTAATTTAAATAATTTATGTTTAAATTTTAATTTGATTTCCATAATATGACAGTAATAGCTAAATAGTATTTAAATATAATTAATAAATAAATGTCTGTCTGTCTTTCATTATATTCAAATTTTTTTGTGTATAGAATGATTAATTTATTTATTTATTCTCGTAAAACGTAATATTATTTTTAATAATTTAGAATTATTATTTTATAATTTATAAGAAATAGATATAATTTAGAAAACATACATACACATTTTGACACACATACATTAATTTTAATTTATTTATTTATTTTTTCTTTCAATAAATTTGATTTATTAACTTTATTTTTTAGTTTTAATTGCCATTTAATTAATCACAAATATCTAAACGTTACATATTATTATCACTCAATAGATTCAATTGGTGGAGATAATGAATTATTATTATTATTATTATTACTAATATTTATATTATTTATATTTTCACTACAATAAATATTATTTTGGTCGACAACAGAAGGAATTTGTATTTGTGAAGGTACTAAAATTTTATTATTTATTGTTAATTTATTATTTGTTATTGTTCCTGTTGTTACTAATGTTGATGATGTTGATGGCTCTGATAATGTTGATTCTTCCATTGATTTCCATTTTATTTTTGATTGTTGTTGACTTGAACGTCGTCCTATATATATATATAATTTTTTTTTATTTACAATAAAATGGATTTTAATGAATTATGTTGAATTCAATTTAAATAAATTATTTACATTTTAGAAAAAGAGACGGGAGAGAGAAATCAAAATTTGTAAAAACAAAAAGAAAAGTGTCCAATTAAATCAAATGATTTATTAATTATAAGAGCAGTAAAATATTTAGACAGAGAAACCAAAATAAAAATCTATAGTTATTTTAGGAAACGCATTATTGTTATCAGACATTATTGTTTGCATAAATTTATAAAGGATTCAATTTAAAAAAAAAAAAACAAAACAAAATAATTACCTGTTACATTATTTAAATTTTGTGTTGATCCCTGTTTATTATCTTCTAAAGCGTTTAAACTACTTGTTGGTACAATTCTATGTGGAAATCTAGGTGAACCTTTTACACGTTCTCTTAATGTTGGTTGTGAATTTTGATGACAAATTGATGGACGACGCTGTGATGGCAATTGAAAATTAACTCTTGGTTCTGATTCAATTTCAACATATTGATTATTTATTTCTGTTTTAAGATTTCCACTTATTGTGAACGCTGTTGAAAATTTTCTATTTCTATTTTGAAAAAAATATGGTTCAATAACTTCAAGATTTGATGAATTTAATGCGGTTCCACTTCGAGCAATTGATTTTTTACGCAAAGTATTTGTAGTGGATGATAATGTGTTAAGGGCATGACACGATGAAGTTCCAGTCGATGGAACAAGCCCCGTTAATAGTCCCATGTGAGCTTTAAGTGCAGCTGCAATTCCAGAAGTTCCACCACTTCCTCCACCAGTTATCGATGTAGTTGATGGTTTTCTACTGGGTGTTCTTGATCCAAATAAACCTGAAATATATTTATAAAATTAAATGTTTCTATTTGAAATTTATAAAAAACCTCTTATTCTGTCCAAAAAACCAGTTCGATTCTCAGTTGCTTGTTGATGTGTCAATCTAAGATTTAATAAATCAATTGCTGGCAATCTAATACTAACTCCTGCTCCATCATCAAGATGTGGTTGTGAACTAAATGTTACTGAACGTCTCATTGGTATTTGCATATGTTCAGCTGATGGCCAACTTGCACGTGGAATTACAGGAGGTAATACAGATAAAAGTAATAGAGGTAAACCTCCACTTATACTTGGTGTTCTAAACTTTTGATTATTTTTATCTGGTGTACCAAATTCATTTATTATTGTTACTTCAGGCTAAAATAAAACAAAATAACCAGAAATTTTTAATTATTTAAATAAATATAAATAGAAAAAGGAAAAGACAATACCCTTAAATGTTGTGGTAATGATGAAATACTAGATGATGATGTTGATGATCTACCCTCTAATAATTTTTCTAATTTTAAAATTTCAGCATCAAGTTTTGCCATTTCTTTTTTATAAACACGATTTTGTACTTCAACACGATACTGTAATTCTCTACGATCATCAGTTACAAAACGTCTTGTATTACATTCCATTTTAAGTCCCATACTATGTATTACAGGATCAATTCCACCACCTATAGACAAATAATTTTAATACAAATTTAATTAATTCTTTGATAGTTAAAGTTTCTTGTAAAAATCATAATACCAAAATTACATGCACTTTATTTTTCAATTAACATAAAAGTAAAATAAATTTATGAATTTTTTATTAAAGACAAAAAAAAAACAACAAAATTTACATTTTAAGAATATGATGTCAGTTGTTTTTATTTAGTCTGTGTATAAAGTTTAAAGTTTAACGTTTAAAGTAAAAAAAGACCACAGAAAATTTTACAATAATGTTTGTAGTTGTTTTTTTTTTTTTTTTAATTTTCAAATATTCAACAGACAGACAAACTAAATAAATTGAACAGAAATTTAATAGAATTAAAAATTTTCTATAACACAAAATTTTTTGACCTTTCAACTTTATTTTATTCATAACGAAAAAGAAGAAGAAGAAAAACAAAAATTCTATTTTGCAGCACAGTAAAGTTTTGTAAAACCGAAAGAAAAAAAAACTAAACTTTTTTTACAAAATTTTATTATAATTGGACGAAACTAAAGAAGTCCACTAGAAAATGGAAATTAATATTTTTGTGTACAATGTAACTTACCTTTACCCCAAATATCATTTATTTTTGGTAAAAATAAAAGACATAATGTTGCTGTTGTTGATGATAATATTAATAATGTTATTGTTAAATATGCAAGTGTTACATGATCTGACATTAAATTTGCAAGTACAACAACAATTGCACTTGTTATAAATACACTATAAACAGATACACCAATTGATTGTGAATCATTTAATGCTGGTATTTTTACATGACGTGTTTCCCATGCCATATAAACACCAACAAATATTAATAAACCTTTATAAGAATATATTATTCCTAACCATATTTGTGTATATTGTGAACGACATACTTCAACCTAAATTAAAAAAGAAGAAGAAGAAAAATCTAATTAGATTTTATTAAAAATTAATTAAATTTAATTATAGTTTTTTTTTTGTTGTTTTGTTTAATTTAACTTGAATCAAAAATTTTCATTGTCACAAAAACCACAATTTCATTTTTCTTTTCTGTTTTTTTTATAAATAATTTTAAATTCAATTTTAATTTAACTTTTAAAATGAAAACTTTTAATCGTGACTTCTATAAAATAAAAGTTTTACTTTGATTTTTTCTTTAATTAGTTAAAGAAAGAAAATAATAAAATCAAACTATTTTTAAAATTTTACTTAAAATGTTTAGATACTCGAATCTTATATTTGGTAAAATTAATTAGTTTCTAAAATGCAGAATTATTATTTCTCATAAAATATAATTAAAGAAAAAAAACTGATGAAATTAAATGGAATTAATTTAAAGATTGTAAAAAATTTAATTTAATTGAAATTCTTTTGATTGAAATTAATGTTTTGACAAGAAATTCAAAAGTTTAAATGACAAAGAAAAGAAAACAAACGGATATAAAAAGATTAAATCTACATAAAATAAAACAAACCTGTGGTTGATAAACAACACTACGATCAAGTGCACTTATTTCTAGTGTTAAATTTGTTAAATGTCTTTCCATTGGATCTGTAATCATCCATAATGTTATTGCTAAACAATCCAATAATAATAATGCACAAACTAATGATATTAATTGTGTATCTTGTAACATTTTATCTTTACATACACCACCACCACTGTGTGTAAATATTCTATGAACACGATATGTTTTAGCAAACATTGAACCAAATGCTAATGAATAACCAGCTGATAAAAGATAAACACGTGCCTTTAAAATGGGTAAAAAGAGAGAAAAGAAAAAATTAATTAATTAATTTATTGTTATAATTAAAGGATAGCACACACACACACACATACACACACGGTGAATTTACATTAAAGATTATACAATTTTTTTTGAACATTATTTTAAAATTTAAAAGAAAAGAAATTTATTTATTTTTGTTTTTCTTTTTTTTTTGTTGTTTTACTAAAAAAATAAATTTATTAATGAATCTAGAAGAAAACGGTATTTACCGTACTTCTTTTCACTCTTGTTTTATCTTTCCCTTTTTTTTTCTTTTTCGTTTTCATATTTTATACTTTTGTTTAAGATTTAAGGAAAATTTATTTTCATTTGTTAATGCCAAACAGAAGAAATATAAATCATTATATAGATTTTTTAATGGAATTGGTCGTCGTTGTTTTTTTTTTAAATGACAGTAACAAGGATCGATCTATTTTTGTGAATAATATATTTATTGCAAACGAATACGAATAGGAAAGGTTTTTCTTTTCAATTTTATATGATTTTCTTTTGTTTTTTTATTCCACATTTTATATATATATAATTTTTAGATTTAAGGTTTACATCTGAACAATTTCTTTTAATTTGATTCAATTTTCGTAACATCACAACTTGAAACAAAATCGTGTATTGGATGCAAGGTATGAAGAAATTTTTAAAAATTGAAATTAATTTGAACGAAAGTGGAATCAGACAACATTTTATAAAATTTTCTGTAATAATTGTGTTCGAAGAAAAAATTCAATCGTTGATTTAATAAGAAATTCATACAATATTTTTAATAATAATGAAAAATGCTTTTAAATCTAAATGGCATCTTTTGTGTCAAAAAACAAAAAAAAAACAAAATTTATACGAAAGAATTAAAAAATCTATTTCAACTCATTTTTAACGTAAAATTAAAAGGAAATTTCAAAAATTTATAAAACGAAAAATCTCAGATTTAAAACATTTTTAAATTTTGTTCATACAAGAATGAATCAAACAGAGAGACAGAGACAGAGAGAGAGAGAGACAGAGAGAGAGAGAGAGAGTAAAAATAAAAAATAAAAGGAGGTTTCCGGTGTCACATAATAATCTCCTCATAATAACTGTCTAAATAAATATTCCCTTTTCAATCATATTTTTCTTTCATTCCATTCCATTCCATTTCTCTCTCATTTTTTTTTTTTATTCTCTTAGAGAATAATAATCATTTTTATTTTCACGTGAAATTATTACAAAAGAGCTTTTTTTTTTCTTCTTCTTCTTCTTTTTTTTTTCTTGTCATCCAAAATAAAAACAACAAAAAAAATTTCCAATAAAATGGATTTAATTTTTTTGACTGTTTTTTTTTTCTTTTTCTTTTGATTCAGATTTTCTCCAAATTGTTTGTTTGTTCTTTTTTTTTTTTAAATAAAATAATAATAAGAAATATAATACGTTTAGTAGAGAAGAGAAGAGAGAGAAAAGAGAAAAAAAAAAATTGAAAAATTGTACAAAGTTTTTCACTTAAGTTTTTCCACTGACAAACAAGAGATTTTATTTATTCACTTATTGTTGTTGTTGTTATTGTTTGTTTGTGATTTTTTTTTTTTTTTTTCTTTCGTACAACGGAATTTTCATCTTTTGTCATTTTAGTCATTTTATTTTGTGTACCAACTTTTTTGTTGTTGTTGTTTTTCATTTCTTTCTTTTTGTGAAAAAAAAAAAAAAGTTAAAACTCTTGAAATTCACACGGATTTTCAAGTGCGTGTACTTTATCACTTCAATTTCTTTTTTTTTTTTACATAATTTTAACATTAATTTTTATAAGTTTTACATAAAAACTGGGAGTCACATTTCAAGTGTGTTTCTGTTTTCATTTTCTTTTTTTGTTTTTGTTTTTGAAAAGTTCTGAGTTAGTGAACACAAAATGAAAAAAAGAATTAAAAAATGATCTGAAGATTGATCTACTTGAGTTTTTGTGTTTAAAAGTAAAAAAAAAAAAAACGTTGATCCCAATGACATTGTTTATTTTGAATCCTTAAGCATTTTTTTTTTGCATAAAGAGAAAATGATGGGTATATCCCTATATCACCCCCAACCCAACCCCACCCACCATTAATGCCACAAATTCTAATTTTACTTTTTGTTTAAATTTTTTCTAATTGTTCCTGTTAGTTTTTGGGTTTAAGTGCGTTGTGTGTGTGTATGTTTGTGTGTGTGTATGTTTTTTGTAGTTTATAAAAAAATATGAGATTTTAAAATTAAAATAGTATAATAATTAATTGTCCTTTAATCTGTGAATAGACGGCACTTATAAATGATGAGATAACAAAAAGGATTTATGTAACGTGTGTGAGATAATTTTTCTCTATATTTATTCTTTTATTTTAATTAGTTTTTGTTTTATTTTCTATTTTTTCTAAATTCAAAAAAATTCAAATTATTTTATACATTTTTAAGGTATAATAAGTTCATAGAGTACAATTTATTATTAATATTAATATTATGTTCTCTTTGTTGTTTTTTTCTGTTACCAACCGCACTTGACATCTGTTTTGTTGTTGTTGTTTTTTTTGTTTTTTTTGTTGGGATTTTAGATTTAGAATATTTTTAAATGAATTATTTATTAATATTTGAAAAAAAGAAAAAATTCTATATAGAATACAACAACAACAACAACAACAAACCACAACAACAAAAAAGGAAAGGAAATTATATAAAACAAAAGGTTTTTCAATTTTAATTTTAAACAACAGAAATTTTTTTTTTTTCATTTCCTTTCTTTCCCCCATTTAACAGAAGACCCAATTAAAATGTTGAACACATATTTTCATGTGTTAATTTTTGTATAGATATAAAATCATTTTTTTTAAAAATTATTAAATCTCAATTATTGACCCATATTTAACCTTCTTGAAGTTTACATTTTGTTTCTTCTTAAGTAACAAAAAAAAAAAAAGAAATTGCCTTACAATATAACATCTAAGAATTTTATTTATAATTATAAATTACAACAAAAATAACTTACAGTGCAAACAGTTGAAAATGCTGTATTTGTTGATGGTAATGTTGAATGATCCAAACCAAGAAGGATCACAGCTGCGTATATTAAAATACATCCTACCGTTGTTATATTACTAAGCTTTGGGCTTGACAATTTGATGGCCCTATTTTAATATTTAAGAAAATCAAAATTTTTTATAAAGTATATTAAAATCTTTTTTACCTGTAGGTACTTTAAAACAACAACAAATAGAAGAAGACAAAAAAAAATAAAAATAAACATTACAAAGTATTATATTCTTATATAAAAGTAAGTTTGATAATATAAAACAAATCTCTTTTCGGTTAACGTTTCTCATGTTTATTATATCGTGAAATTTAATGAATAATTAAGGATAATGTCTTTCCACTCATATTCTCATATTTTGATGTTAGGCATCTATACAAATACAAACACAAGCACACATATACACACATACACACATACAGAAACATATTATATCTCTATAGTCCTACACGCATATTATATTATGTATTCATTAAATAATTAAGTAATAATTAAATGAAATATAAGGAGGGTAAATTACTTGAGTTTCCTAAAGTGCAAATTGAATGCTAAAAATCCTATGGCGATTGTTATACCAATTGATGCTAGTGATGTTATTGTATAAAATGCTGTTGGTGCAATTATTGCATAACGTAATTTAAAAATACGTTTAGCAATTGGCACTTGTCCACCTTGCCATTTAACTGATAAACAACCAGGACAGGCAAAGTCCAAATGTTGTTCAGCTGGATAATAAAGAGAAATTGGTCGAAGATATCCTGATTGTACTTGATAAAATGCTGAGGTACCAATACGATCAGCACCACTAAAAGATACTGGACCCTAAAAATATTTATAAAATATCAGGGATAAATTTCATAATTAATTATAAATTAAAAATTTTCACTTACCGAAACACCTAAAAAATTTAATTTACTAAATTGTGTTAGAAATTCAAGTGCCATATCATTTCTTGTATAATCAAAACGATCCAATTTTGATGAATTTTCATTTTTTCTCCATCTTTCTTCTGAATTACGTAATGCTAATGCAATTGCCCAAACAGCATCATATGTTTGAGGGGCATAACGTGAAATTGGTTGAGGTACATTAAGTGATACAAGTTCATCAACAAACATTGTGTTTGTCTAAATTTAAATTAAAAAAAAAAATTATTAATAAATTCCAGCAAGAAAAGTTTTAAAATTTTGTTTACCAATCCACTGAAACTAATTGCAGTACCAACAATACTATTATGACTTGATACTATAATTAAACTTTCAACAGCCGCTTGAAGGTGTTTTTGTGAACATTCATTTGTTGAATGTAACCACCATGATGGTCCTAATGTTTCTTGTAATATCCATACATAATCTGATCCAAACATTCCCAATTTAAATGCCTAAATAATAAAATATTTATGTTTTTTTTTACAATTTTCTCTTATATTTTATTTAGTGTCATTAATTTGGAATTTTATGAACAGCATTTTCCATTTTAAAATAAAAATGATCGTTATCAGTTTTACCGTTTCAAAGTAGCAGCCATTTTTTGTTGTTGTTTTGGAATTGACAAAATTTAAATGTTTCAACAAAACATTTTTCTTTTGTTTATACGTCAAAATTTATATGCGAATCAATTTGAATTTTTTTTTTTTTTTTTTGTATTTTTATCTCAATTTCCACCATTATTCTCCCCCTTATTCCCTTTATATAACATTATTCTATTTCTTTTGAAATTTACACCAAAATTTTAAGTGAAACAAATGATTTTACCTCACAGAATATTTTTGGAGCTACATCGTGTGAAAAACTTCCGATTATAATTCTTGTGTCAAGATCCTGGAAAACAAAAGAAGAAAAAAAAAAATTGTACATGTGAAAAGAAAAAAATACACCTTTAGACATACACACACAAAACAAAAGAAAGACACAAAAGGTATTATTATAAGAAAGAGGAAATAGGTTTTTGTTTTTTGTGAGGTGGAAAATTTGCGATAAATTACACATTTTCGTTCTTAAATTTTCTTTTATATAACGATATTTATATATATATATTTTTTTTTTACGCTTTGGGACAAAAAGTGGAAAGAGAATTTACAATATCATAGTGAATTTATAAGAATATCAGTCAATTCTCAACCCATTTTTTTTTTTCTTATATAGATTTTTTATTTTTATTTCGTATGAATTAACTTTTCTATATATATACGATTTTAACCATAATTCGAATAAAAATTTATTTAACAAAAATAAAGAGAGAGAGAAAAAAAAAACATACTGGATGTTTGCTGTCTGGAAGTGAAGAGTGTTAAGTGGTTTATTGTCTTTTGGCTTATCGTATAATTTCACACTCAATTTCACACGTAAATAAATTTAGAAAATCACCAAAAATTCTTTATGAAAATTAATTCTACATAAAATCTTTTAATTTAGTTAAGTCATTGACCAATAATACATCGATTTCATGTATAAATCTCATATAAAATATTTAATCTGAAGTTTAGCAAAGTATAACATTTCATGAATATGATTTCAACAATGAATAATTTGCTTTTTATTTCAGATTCATAATTATATATAGTTTTATATTCTTTTGTATAATAATCTGCTTTCATACTGAAGATTATAATTACAGCTGTTGGCTATAATTATAATCGTACGATGTTGATTGGAAAATTTTTACACTGTAAACGTTATGTAATTTATCATTGAATAAGGTGAAAGAAGAGAGGGATAATGTAAAAAACAAGGTTATTTCATAATTATATAAGCATGTACATGTAAATAAATATTGATATTGATTACCCGTAATACTTGTAGCTGTTCTTTAAAATCTGTTTCAGCAAATGTTAAAGTTGCAGCACATGAAATATTTGCACTTTCTAATTCAGTTACTAAATCATTAACAGCTAATGAATGAATTTCTTCATTTTGTGAGAAAGTCGTAACAGTATCCCATCCAAATCGACGAATAAACGCTATTCGAGCAGGATTGTGTGAAGAATCTGGTGCAACTGTTCGGTAGAATAATGGAAATTCACGACGGTCACTTAAGGCTGGTGATGTTGAACCAAACGAAACCTAAAAAAAAAATTTTAAAACAAAATCTTATCTTATTACACTAAGAGAAAATTAGATCAAAGATCAGAAAAATTTACCTGAACAATATTCCAATAAGGAACAACTTTTGCTAAACTTTCTGTTACTTCAGAGCAAGCAGATCCCAGAAGCATTATCATTCGTGTTGAATATTGTGTATATAGGGCATGAAAAAAACGATCAACACCCACTCCAGGATCACACTACCAATATAAAAATAAATATATAGAAGATTATTGAAAATCCTTTTAAACCAAATTTTTATCCTTTTTATCAATAGATTTGTCTATATAGAAAATCTCAACTTTATAACTCTTTGTAACTTTTTTTCTGTGTCCCTAACAAATCCATCTTATTTACAAAATCTATTCTTTATTCTTTATTTTTTTTTTTTTTTGATGAATAAAAGTTATACAAAATTATTTTGACCATACAATAGGGTGACGAAATTCACAATGAATTACAATTAGAAACTAATTTTCTAACGTCGTTTCTTAGTACGTGAATTGAGTTTTTTATATAATATATTCTAGAAAGTCCTTCACTAAATGCAAATAGTATACAATATATAAGATAAGAATAATTTAAATAAATGGATATTTTATAGTGAAAATATAAAGTGAGCAGTAGTATGTTTTAAGGTCTTCCAATGATACTAATGGATTAAAAACGTCTGTTAGTTTATCTATACGTCTATTTGGAATTGATTGAAATTTTTATTTAGAATTTGGTATAATACTGATGACATCCATTAGAATTTGAATGACCTTCTTAATCTGACTCCACGATGGTGCATATTTGATTGTAAATATTTTATAGAAAAGATATCGATTTCTTAAAGCTAGTCAACATCGTGATTTTATATTTTGTATAAAAATTGTAGATGATTAGGTTCACAAGGAATCGTAAAGAAGGAGATAAGATAAATAACATTAACTCCGTTGAAGTGGAAAATCTTTCCTTTTTTTTGTGTACTCATCAGTGGCGCTTAAAAAATATGCTCCAATAAGCTAATGGGCTCAAAAAACGAACATATTTTGAAATAAAAAAATATATATTTGAGAGGGTTGTCTTTTGGGGCTTGAAAACGTCAAATGCTGAAAAAAAAAATGAAAAAATTTATATGGGTATCTTAAGGTGACTTTGAAACATCAGAACCACAAAAAAAAAGTATAAGAAAAACCGTCTGTTATTATTATTTATATTGTTTATTTTGAATGAGGTTTTCATTGCCCGCTGGGAGAAAAAAAAAAAGTAACATCTGACATTTTCTACTCACTCGCAAGACAAATATGGGTAAATGCCAAATGTATTTTTACCATATACACACAATAATCGGATTAGGTATAAGGTTGAAAACAAGGATCATGTTTTATAATAATTGGTTTAATATATACGTTAATATATGGAACAAGTCCAAAAATCATTTCCTCCTGTTCTAATTTCCGTTTTTCCTTTATGTATAATCTTTTGATAAAATTTAAATGAAAATTGCATTCAAATTTATGAACTTTTGTTCTTGGTAAAGAATGAACAATTATTATATGAAGTCGTAGGTATATGTAACGTTATCAATTTATATCCATTTATTATCTTTAATTACGTCATCCACAATAAACGAAGACAAGACATTAGAAGTTATCTTATATAATAATGATGTCGTTTTTAATCATCTAATTTCAACTCACAAAAGTCAAAATATTAAAGTAAAGTTATCTAATTAGGAGACAACATTAAGGAATATATACACATACAGTCTGTGTGTAAAGAAACAAAACGTCATATACTCTGTTTTACCTCTGTAGCCCAAGGGTCTCATTGTTCTCTGTTTCTCGTTTGCGTAATTAAATTGACCTGAACGATATTATCTGATGAAAAGTATATCCATATTGCTACTCTGATAAGGGTCATATATTTCTTTCTTATTGTATTCAGAAGAATATATACATTTACATATATAAGATCAATCCCGTAGGCTCACATTTATCTTGAGAACGTTGCTAAAAATGTCAATCGACATGAAACACTCCATATTTAAGTAACAGCTTTTTAGAACTTTATTCATGCATAATATAGAGAAAGATAATTTCAAATTGGTCAAACAGAAAAACGTGCAAAATAGTTCGTTATTAGACTAGATGTTATATGTTACACTCAAGACTCAAGTATACACTGAAGGCTCCAGTATAACAAGTTAATGAGTTAACGTGTACTTTACACAATAATTCCTATGATACTAATATTTTAATAATATATCATTTGTACATTATCCAGTGCCATCCATAAATAAAGCACGTGATTTACATTATTCAATTTTACTACCAAAATAAAAAGAAAGAAAAAAAAAAGTAAAAACAACAAATTGCGTCTGGGCTTGGTTGGTGTTAGCAATAAAAAATTTTCCCACGCGTTTCATGAATCGTTCAAATGAAATTGAGTAAAAATGATTTGCTGAAAATATAAAGAAAACAGAAAAAAAAGAGAAAAACGAGAACGAAAGAAAAACATGAAAATGTTTTGAATGAATTGTTCTTTCTTTTTACCACAAAAAATCACACAAGAAACATATATCACGGGCGCTAGCTAACATATAAAAATATAAAAATATATAAAATATTAGTATGCGAAAGTATCAAATAAGTTTACATCGTCATGGTAACAATAAATATTTAATATAAGATCAAAAAAAAAACAAAAAATGAAATAAAACAAAAAATATAAAGAATGACGAAAGAAATTTGAAATTTAATTAAACTTTTAAATAAAGTTTTCTTTTGTTTCTTGTCTTTTACAAAAAATTTTTCTTTATACTTTTTCTTCTTGATAATTTATTAATAAATGATAATCTTTCGATCTGAGACATTTTTTTGAAAATAAACAATATAATATTCATTGTACATAAGAACAAGAATGAAATTCTCACAGTGAAATAATTGTCCATTGCAAAAAATTTCTTAAAACTAAAACTTTTTTTTAGTTTTCAATTCCAATATTACATTATTAATTTATTGATATGAAAAGTAAATGTTTTAAAAAATATTTTTTAACATAAAATAAATAATTTTAAATTCGAAAATAAATTAAATGACCAAATGAATTAAATTTGTCTTGTTTCTTTAAAATAAATTATTTTAAATATTATTGTGTAAACATGAAAAATCTTATTCTAAACCACAAATTGTTTTTCATGATTTAATTTCTTGATGAATGAATAAATTAATAGAATTTATAATTTTTTTATGTCCTTCTCATCACAATTTTATTTACAGCAAATTCAGCAATATATATTCCTTTAAGTATCTCATCGTCTATAAATGCGCGATAATTATAAAGAAATATTCAAAGTGAATTGTCGATTAAAATATTTTCATTAAAGGTATACATTAAAAGTATTTATGAAAATAAAATGTATAAATGAATTATAATGATAAAAGTACCACCGACTCTTTAACTCTCTTTCTTTATTTTTTTATTTCTTTTTATAAAATTTAAATTGTCTTATATACATTTCAAAGACGATGACAATACTGAAAATAACGTGTAAACGGAAAACTTTTTATGTGAGCATATTCAAAAAAATAGATCAAAAGAAGCAAGAGAGAGAGAAACAAAAAAAAACATAAAAAACTTTAAAATATTTGATGAGTTCAGCAAAAATAAAAAATTTGTGTCAAACTAAAATTTGTTACAAAAACAAAAAAAGGTGTTTATAGACAGAAACATCCATACACATTTACTACATGACCCCGTATAATGTACATAAGTTTAGAAATCGATTTCCAATACAAAATACTGGAAATTTTTCAATTGATTTTCATTTCTTTTATTTCGTTTATGTCATTTTTTATTTTCTTTTTTGATAAGATATAAGACAGAACAATACAAGATGAATGAAGGATATACCAAAATAAATAATATATAAATATAGAATGGGGGGGACACGTTCTTTGGGTCAACCCACTTGTCTTTGGTGTAAAACATCAAAAATGTTTTTTTTTTTTTTTGTTATTTTACACAATTTGAATTTGAATTTGTTGGATGGCAGGCACATCTGCACGTGCCAAACCTAATTGATTTTGTTTTGTTGTTGTCTTTTACCAGCATCTTTAATTTAAAGGATTTTAAAATTTTAAACATTTGAAATGAAATAAAAAAACAAAAAATAATAATAAAAGTGAAAATTAAATAAAATTAAAAAATTATGTTTCAACTTTTCTTTTGCTGTTTTTCATCTTTTCTTGATAAAAAGAAAAAAGGATAATCAGAATGTAATAAATTTAAACCTGATTAAACATGAAATGTAAAGTATTTTTTGGTGAAACTGAGATGGAATAGATGAGAGTTAAGTACGACTAGAATGTATCAGAATCACACAACCTTTTATAATTTATTTAGTTTAATTTTTATAAATAACGAAATAAAAGAGAATCCACCTCTAAAATAGTAGGTCTCGTCTCAATTTGGACATTAAAAATTGATAGTAAATGGTTATATGAGTGATATTTTGAAAAGCCAATAAAACAATCACTTAATGCAAATCAAGTACAAAGAGAAGAAGAAGACAGAACAAAATTCCTCCACGAACGATTGAATATGACTGAATGACATTAATCACACATATTAACGCAAAATCGTGACACGAATATTTACTATATAGAAAATTGTGATCAAAATGTATCAAAATGAATAATAAATTATACGATAGATAATTTTGAATATATTTTTAAATGTTTAAATAGAAAATAAAAATGGGATAATTTCCATTTTAAGTTTTTATTCTAATTAACGAAGATTAGAATTTGGAATTAAATTATTTAAAAAAAAAAACTTAATTACATTAATTTAATTAACTTTATTGTTAAAACATTAAAGAAAATTCCGTTTCCATTAAAATCTGAAAGAAAGTAAATAATACAAAAAAGGGATACAAAAAATAACAATAACAAAAATTTCTTTAATTAATTAGAAAATAAATTTTCTATATTTTATTTATAATTAAATTAACAAAAAATACTTTCAAAAAATTGAAACTTCAAACGAGAGATTTTTTTGTAGTTACAAAAAGAAAACACAAAACAAAACAAAAAACAAAATTTAATCAGATTTTAATTTTGAGTTCAAAATTTTATCGAAATAGAATGAGAGGAAAACTAATAACTTTGTCATTTTAGAGATAAACCAATTAATATAATTATATTTTATATATGTATGTATGTATGTATGTGTGTGTTACATAAACACACACATACCATGTATGCGTACCTGATGATAAATAAAAGAAATTATTTTAAATCCAATTAATTCCAAATAGATTATATCACGTAAATGTCAAAGATTTATTTATTTTTCAAAATATCATTTACATTTTTGTCATAAAACAACTCTTCACACACACCTCCACATCCACCCAGAAATACTAAGGCACTTAGGTGATTAATATAATTTTTTTTTTAAATTGTATTTATCTAATTTGAAAATGAATGAATGAACTTTCAACTTTTGTTAACTTTAAAAAAGGTCACTATCAATACTTTGAAAATCAACAGGAGGAAACAAAAAGAAAAAATAGAAAATAGCAACAACAAAGAATAACACTATCATTATAAAGGGATGGATAAATATAGATTGGTTCTTGAAGTATTTCTTCTTTTTATTGAAAATAATAATAATGAAGATATTGATTGCCATTAGTGATGAAGAATGAAGAATATTGTGACTAACTCAAACTAACTTTTCTACATTTTATTTTGATCCTTTTTTTATTTCAATAGATTTTCGTAATGTTTATTATAGATCGGTAAATATAGAAATAAGGAAATTTCATATACTTTTTATCTATAGACAATTTTTATAAAGTTGGTTTTTTTTTTGATCCTTTTGTATATTTTTTGATAATAGAATAAAGTCAAAACATTCATATTAGTTTGTAGATTTCAATTGAAATTCATTGCCAAATGATTTAATAAAAAAATTTTTTTTTTTTTGTGATACAATTTTTTCTTTTATGATTAAGAATTTTATGATCTGAATTTTTAAATGTATCGGGTAAATTGAGAAATTTAGTACAGATTTGAACTGGTTATCATCTTGTAGTTTTTTGAATCAGTGTAACTTTATAAATGGATGAAGTTTATTATTAAGAATATTCCTTCCGATGTCGTCAATGTTCAACACAACATAAAAAAAAAATACAGGAAAATAAGAATAAAAAGTGTAACACGTTTATGCTCATTAGTCAAGTTGATTCTTTTCTATTTTCTTCTTTTTTCTTTTTTTTTTTGGTTCATATTTAGAAAAGGGAAAAATATAAATATAAAATTCGAAAAAAAAATGAACGAACGAATCCAATCATCATCCCTGGAAGTCAGACATCAGACACAAAATATAAGTTTATTATATTCAATTTCTATTCTTCAAATGTCCGTAGCCAAAAAAAGAACAAAAAAAAGCATAAGAAGAAGAAGAAGAAATTTACAAAACCAAACACAAAACCCACACTCAAATCCCTTACATAGAAAAGGTCACATTTTGTCCGAACAGGATCAAGAAAAAAAAATAAAAAATAAAAAATAAAAAGGAAAGAATGAAGAAAATAAAAGGTATAAAAAATATTAAATTTTCCCCAAACTTTTTAAAGATAGAAAGTATTGAAGAATATTATTATCAATTTCGGAATAAAAAATAAAAAAAAAAGAAATGAAATGAAAATTATTGTAGAGAAAAAAAACATTTATTATTTATGAATTTTCTTTTTTGTTGTTGTTGTTGTTGTTTTTGTTTTTGTTTTTTTTTTCTAGGTCTGAATTTATGTGGAAAAACATTTAAGAGAACCCAAAAAAAAGGAAGAAAAAAAAACAAAATTTCAAGGAAGAGAAAAAAAAATGCAAAGAAAATATAAAAATTTCCTCAAAGCAAAAAAAGAATATTTTAATCTAATTGATTTAATTGACAAAAAAATATATTATTCTATTAGAATTTATTATTTATTATTATTATGATTGAAAAAGAATAAATTAATACAAAAAACAAGAAAAATAATTAATTCTTAAAATTCCAAAAAGAAAAAAAAACCTAAAAAAAAAACCTAAAAAAAAACCAGGCGCCTCCACATTCGAAAAAACTATTTTTATTTATTTTTAAATTAAATAATAATAAAATAAATAATTGTCTTTACCTCTGTATCATTTGTTAAAAGTTCTAAAATATATCCAGGTAATATACCACGTTTATTGATATGTTTAACAGCCATTTGTGCAGCAGCTAATTCACTATGTCCCTCTGGTCTTATACTATTCCTTACACTTAATTCAAATAAACCTAATAATGAGACTCTACCAATTTTTGTACGTCTCTCATCATAATTAATTAATTTATTATTATTTATTGTTTTATTTATATTTATATCTAAATTATAATTAAAATTACGTGATTTTTCAAAAACACTATTCACACGATAATGATTATTTATTATTTTTGTTGGTAAAACATTTTTTTTCATTGTATCCAATAATATTAATTTTTCATCATTAATTATTAATGTTGTTGTTTCTGTTGTTGTTGTTGCTTCTGTTGTTGTTGTTGCTTCTGTTGTTGTTGTTGTTGTTGTTGTAGTTTTAACTGTTGTTATTATATCACTTAAATTATTATAATTATTTGGACCGTACATTAGATTCCTTTTAAAAATTTTTGATTTTAATTTAATCACATTTTTTCCATTAATTTCCTTCATTATTTTCACATTTTTTTTATGGAATTTTTTTAAAGAATTTTTTCTAAAATTCATTTCACTATTCACTGAATAATTATTATTGATTTGTTTTAAATTAAATATAGATGATGATTTTAATAAATCATAATTTTTATATTTTAATTTTTTTTTTATAAATAATTTATCAATTTTTTTAATTAAATTTAATTCATTCATTGTTTGTAATGATTTTTCATAATTATTTTGATTGAAATTATTTCGATTGATTTTCTTTTTATTATTTTTGTTTTTGTTTCTATTGTTATTGTTGTTATTGTTGGTAATATTTTGTTGAAATTGAATCATTTTATTTTTGTTATTAGAATTTTTTTTATGAATATAAAATGGTTGAATTGATGATTTAATTTGATTTATTTGATAATATGAAAAATTGGTGTTTATTTTTGGCAAATAACTTTGAACTGATTCATCGTATTTATTTTGATTGATTTGATCGATTTGTTGTTTTTGTTGTTTTTGTTGTTGTTGTTGCTGCTGATGAGTTAACGGAAATGATAACGATGTTATAGATAATTCTGTTGATGATGGTAATTTTAATGACAAATAAGATTGAATTTTCTTTTGATGAATATTATTATTATTATTATTATTTTCTTGATCAAATTTTTTTCTTATTTTTAATAATGAATAATCCAACAAAATTAAATCACAGAAAAGTTTTGTGTTAACATTAAAATTGCTACAGTTAAGAGGACGGAAATAAATGGTTTTGTTGTTGTTGTTATTATTGTTATTATTATTATTATTATTATTATTATTGTTGTGGTTGTTGTTGTTGCTAGTATTATTGCTGTCATCTAATCTGAAGGAATTATTATTATTATTGCTGTTATGATTATTTAGATTTGTTGATGTTGTTGTTACTGTTGTTGTGGTTGTAGGCTTTGTAGTTTCTGTAGCATTATTATTATTATTATTATAAATATTGCTGAAATTTATTGCTTTTACAGAATGCACATAATTTATCCATAAATAAATAATAAACAGATACGAAAGGATATCGCCAAATGATGAAATTGTAATTAGTGAATAATATTGCTTTTGATGATGATGATGACTTTGATGTTGTTGTTGTTGTTGTTGTTGTTGTTGATGCGGATGTTTAGTAACTAAATTATTTGCAGTCGTCTCCATTTTTTTCGTTTCTTTTATTTAATTTTACGTTTTAAGATTTAACTTTTTTGTTTATTTTAAATTTGTTGTAATTCTCTGTTGTTTTTATATTTTTTGTTTTTTGTTTTTTCTTAAATAGTCAAAAACACACCTTTAACCTTTTTTTCTATACTTTATCTTTTATATGTAAGATAATTTTATATACACAAAGTCTAAAGCAGATTAACAACAACAATTTATTTTATATAAAACAATAAGATGAATTATTTTGTATATTTTTTCTTTCGTTTTCTTCGTCTATTCTTTTGTATCCACCGATTATGGTCGGTCCGTAGTAACCCATTTAATGTTAATGTGATTACAAGGTTAAATTGTTGGTGGGACATCTTTTATTTTTTTGTTTCGTTCTGAAACACACACAAAAAAAAAGAAGAAAGACAATATAAAAAAATACAGAAATACAAAGAGACAAAGAGAGAATTAATACAAGACTCACACGAAAAAAAAGGAAAAAATAAAAAACCAAAAAAAAAAGAAAGAAAAATATGAAAAGGGGTGAATACAAAATTATTATAGAAGAAATGTAAAAGATTTGGGTTTCTGGTAATTTCATTAGAATATTGTGATTTAACGTGAAAATTTTATGCTCAGTTTTATTTCGTTTTTTTTTCCTTCATAAACCCAAATGAGAATTTACATTAAATAAAATAAAATACAAGAAATAAATAAAAACTCAATACACCATACAATGTGAAATGGAATGAGTTCTAGTGTTTTTTTTTTTGTTATTTTAAATTTTGGTTTAACAATAAACTTATCACAAAAGAAATACAAAAAAAATAAAACCTTAAGTGTACGAAAAGCCATTGAAAGCTTTAACAGAAAAAAAAAACACCATCACTTTAAACAGTTTTAAAGGGAAACAATTTAATTTAAAAAAATATACTATGTAACATCACACACACACACACATTAAATGGTAATATGAAATCAGAAATAAAATATTATAAATATTATACCCAGATTTAATTGAACGATGACAAAACAGTAAACATTTATAAATTGACCACAATACTGTCTCTTGTATAATTTTATTCGATGCTTTTAAAACAAAAATTTCATATTTTATAAGCCGCAATCATACACACACACACACACACACAGGTAATGTTTAGGGAATGACAAAAACATGATAATGTATTATTTTGTCTGTCATTATTTTATTCACGGTATCAAGATCATAGAGCGTATGTTTTAATTGGACACAGATGTTCATGACACACTCAAGTAGTACAACAAGTACTTTAAATATTTTATGTCATGTTGAAAAGTTGTTGAAAAATTTAACTCAATATTTTTCATTGTTTAGAAAGAGAAAAAAATAAACGAAGTATAAAAGTATGAAAAGGTATTTAATATTCTGTATGTTTCTTCAATAAATGTTATAATGTTGATTAAAACCGCGTTTACCGCACATACACCACAGCACCTCACCCCACCCTCTTCACTCTAACCGCTTTTATAATTTTATTTTTAGTTTATATTATAAATAAGGGAACATTATTTATATTTTAAATGAAAGCACACAAGAATTTATGGTAAACTTACTTCGAAATCATATTTCCAATTTTTTTATGGTTTTTATTGTAAAATTATTCCAAAAAAAAATAAACAAAAAAAGTTAAAAATTAAAATGTTAAAATGTTAAATGGAATTCCACTAACAACACACACAAAATAATTATAGCTGAAAACTATTTCAGAGGAACATAGAACTTTAAAAAAAAATAAATAAATTAAACAACAACAAGAAGAAGAAACAGTAAATATTCGTAATCCTTGCGCGGTTAAAAATCCATATAAATTATTGATGCACTAAAGTATCCTCAATGAGCTATATATTCCACCTTGAACCACTAAAACACATTTTCGTTTTTATTTTTAAGTCTGTCTGTCTGTCTGTTTTTCTTTTTGTAACCTTAAAAAAAAAATTATCTTAGAACGAGTGAAAGAAAAAAGACACAAATGAAAATAAAAAATTTAACGGTACAACAACGAAAATTCCAAAATACGAAAAAGAAGACAATTTTTTTTCTCTTTAATGAATCGCGGACTTTTTTTATTTAATATGCGTATAAAACACTTAAAGGACGTCTATCTACACTGATCATATGTTGCGAACTGTTAAAGAGAATCTATTTGGTCCAGACAGCTTGGCTGCTGTGTAATGCTGCGCTGAGATGAGGAAAAAAAATGTTTTTTTTACTCTCGCACATGTTTTCCTCTACATTTATATTTTGAAAAGAAAGAAAGGGAAATTTTTTTCTAAAAAATCTTTTTTCTGCTACTGATACAGGATGTTCCTTTTATTCAGAGAGAGAGTTTAACATTATAATATCTGATAGAGCGCAAGATGCTTTTATCCACACAGATGTTTTCCCCCACTTTTATTTCCTTTATAAAAAAGAAAGAAAGGGAAATATAGGTTATGAGAATTTACCCTGTGCTATTGAAATCATCCCTTCATATTATTTTGTCGTAGTATTTTAAACGAAATAATATTCGGGTAAATATTGAAGCTACTCACATAGGATGTTATATTTTATACAGATGTTTTCTCATCAATTCTTTTCCCCCACTTTTATTTTGAATAAATGGAAATGGAAATTATCTCTCTCAGTTCATTCTGTAACAGAATGGTACATTTTGATTTTACTGAGATTTTATATTTTTGTAATAAAATATGATTTTTTTATTGTTTCATTATTTAATTGTGTAATCAGACAGAAAATAATATTAACACACAGGAGGAAACGTATTTCACAAGAAAAATTTGTGTTTCAAAATTACCGAACTTTTCCATTTTAACTTTTAAGAAACGTTTAGTAGTTTGTTTATTTTACTCTTGCTTATCCTTTTCTAGCAAAGTTGTTAAACGTTTCGTGGATTTAGACATCAATCTCATTAATACACACAATATCCACAATAAAATATTTATATAATATAATTCTCCATTATTTTCGGTAGAGCTTTATTAAAAAGGTGACATTAAATTTTAAAAGAAATCTGTGTTTATCACACCAAAAATATTTTCATATTTTAGCAAAAAATTGTTACAAAATGTTCGTGTTGCTTTATTTTTTTTATCAATGCAAAAACTTATTCCATTTTCATTTATATTCTCATTTTCTTTTTTCTACAAACAAAAATAAAAAGATAACAGAAAAATTGTGAAAGTTTTGTCTTGTTTTGTTTTTCTATTAAGAGAGAAAAGGATGAAATTTGCATATGAAACAAAAAAAAAGAGACAAAACACAAAAAAGAAAAAAACGGTAAAGTGAATTTGATTGAAAGGTTTCTTTCCCTGAAGCCAATCTTCGTACGTACATTTTTTTCTTTCTTGTATATTTAAATGATGGTTAGGGGATATTAGCAATAAGTTTTCTTACAGATTTTTAAATGATGAACGAGAGTAAAAAAGTAAATCAGAAGAAAAAAAATTTTCTATATAAACAATTTTTATAAGAAATTTAATTTTCTTATTGAATTATAAAATTTAAGAAAAGAAAAAATGCGAAAAAAATAACACAAATCTTAAATTAATTAAAGGAAAATCCGTTTAATTTTTTCTCAATTTTTACGTTTTTCAATTTGAAGAATTAATTTTAAAATATTGATTGTAATGCTTTTTTTTTTTGCTCTTCTCTTGGCAAAAAATTAGACTGTCGAAATGATAATCTTTTAATGGGCTAAATAAGTCTACAAATTATCAAATAAAACTAAGAAATTATTTCATCAATCTTAAATGTCTATATCAGGATTATCTTGTCTATTTCATTGTCTTTATTACAGCATAGTTATCTATCTAAATATTCTAAACGAAAAGCACTCGTTACTTAATATGAATTGTACAGATTTCTAATTACTAATCTCTATAATACTTGTAACTAGAAGATTTATGTTATCACATTAGTATACCTTAATGATCATCCCTTTTTTACAAAAGAATAAAAAAAAAACTATTCTGTATAAAAGAAATATAAAAAGGAATTCGTAATAAAAAGGCGTTACCAGCATTAAGAAAGTTAATCCTCTAAAATTCCATTATATAAAATATAGAAATTGTTCTTTGTTGAAGAAGCTTTTTTTCTTCTTGTTTTTGTAATAATTTTGTGAAGTTTTTGGTTAAGTTTGGATTTAGTTATACTTAAAACGTATTCTTCTGTTTTCTTTCTTTCTAATTTTTCATACCAAACATTTTTTTCTTCTGTTTGTCATTTTTTGTGAACAATTTATTTTTAGGGTGGAATCACTTTGATTGTCACATTCATTTTATACGTGCAATAGATTATTCTGTATGCCTAAAGTTATTAATTTACATTACTTTGAGATCAAAATCTTTTGTCCTTAAGTACAATATTATATTCGTGAATTTTTTGTTGTGTAAGATTTACGAAAATTCTGTTCAAAAATGTCTATGATAAAATATATTTTTAAAAGGACTCATGTGAATTAATTCTTATATGTGAAAATCATGTAATTAATTAATGATATGAATCGACACATTAAAGAAATTATTTAATTAAATTAATTGAAGAAATTATTTAAAAGCTCGTGAATATTATTTACTTTCTGTGAAATGGAATTAATTTTTGTTAACAAAATACTTGGAATATTTCTATTAATAAATAGGTACAAGTGAATGAACTTTATTTCAAATTAATTTATTTTCAGATTGTTAAAATTCTTTCAATATTAAATTACGTAAAACTTTTCTGATTAAAATCTTCAGAATAAAATTTCACATTTATTTTTCTTATTTTTGATCAAAAATTTCAATTTATTTTCATCAAATTGTGATTTATATAATTTTTAGCTATTGACCTGAATCGCGTAAATAAATGTTAAATGATAAATTTATTTCCTAATAGATCATGACATATTTTTTTTGATATTTTGATTGCCCTTTTTTCTTTCTTTCTTTTTATTATTCAAGAGAATTGACCCATTTCCCTTTTCTTTTAAATTAAAGAAAAAATATTGAAACGTTTTCAAACAAAAACGGTTTTTCCAATTAAGACAATTAAATGAGTTGAGAAAATCAGAACCAAAAAAAAAATAATGATTTAATTTTAATTACTGTTGATTGGAATTCATTTTTTTTTTGTGTTTTTTTTTTTGTTTTATTCAACAACAAAAATGACAACGTTTTTTTTTTTTTGTTTTTACTGAATTGTCCAGTCATTACATTTAATCTAAAATGATGTAATTAAGCAAAAATTAAAGCGTATGTCTGTTTTATGTGAAAGTGAAAATAAAAAAAAATAAGATAAAATTTATAATTTTCATAATTGTTTAATGGTTTTCGACATTTTCTGGATGTCAAATGATAAATTTTTTTTACATTGATTGATGATTATAATTTTTTTATATTGTGTGTGTGTTCTCTCTTGTGAATTTTAATATTGCAAAAAAAGAATAATTAATATTCAAACATATGGATAAATGTGATTCGTTATATTTTGAAATATTTTTGGAAAAAGAAAAGAAACTTTTCATTTGATTTCAACTCATTTATGAATTGAATTTTTTGATGCCAGTCTTTTTGCCAGTAAATAAACACTTACAAAAACCAATCCAAAAAGATTTGAAAGAATAAAAAATCATCGCCCATTTCGGTTATTATTATTTGTTACTTACCTATCCACATAAACTGAGTATACAAATTTTCATTTTCCCATCAAATAAAGAGAATGAAGTTTTCTGATAAATTTTGTTAACATCCTTAACTATATTTTTTCTATTCCGAACACAACAACAAATAAAGAGATAGAGAGAAAAACAAATATTAACTAAGGCGATAAAGAAAAAAAACCTCAACAGTCAAATTGAATTGTTTACATTTGACGTCATTTGAAAACATTAACACACATTTACTCTTTCACACCACCTACACACAAAATATAAATAATTAAAAGATATTTCAATAAAATTTCAATAAATTAGAAAATTTCAAGTAAATAAATTCGTAAATGTGATAAAGTCTAATAACGGTATGGGTCATTATATTTTATATAAGAAAGAAAAATGATTGGAAAAAAAAATTATAATTAATCGTAACACCTACTTTCTTTTTATTTATAATTTTATATTAAAGATTTGTCAAGATTGTACCTTACTTTTTTCAGGTACTTTAAAATTAGATTTTCATTTTTTCAATAGGAAATAATTTTATAAAAAGCAATTAAATATTTTAACGTTTCAAAAAAAATATAAATGTGTCCTGTTACAAATTTATTTAATTCATCTTATATATTTTAGTCTTATGAAAATGAACAAATGTTAAAGGTAAATTTATTCAGAGTAATTTGAGTATTCAAAAAAGTTTTTCATTCATGAGAAGATTATGTTGTTCATGCAACAAAATATATTTTCTATTTGTATGTAAAATAATGTTGCACGTTTTACATGCAACAAATTTGAAATAAATTTTATGATGATTAAAAAATTAAGTTTTTTTTTCAGTCAGATTATTTGGTCTATTATTTAAACTTTGAAACCAAATAAATTTATTAAAATTATAAAATTCATACTACAAACTACCACACAAAAATCTATTTTCAAACTAATAAAAAAGTGTCAACAAAGTTGAATTTATTTAAGACGTATTGAAAAAGAAAACTTCAACTGTTGCGTGTTTATAAAGAAAAATTCCCATGACATCATGAATTGCGTCTAGAGACAATATGACATATATATTTATATAGAAAATTGGATTTGTGGTATTTGAAGAATGTTTTTGGTGAATTTTTATTGCTGTAAAAAAAAACACAGTTCTCATTCTTATTCTTATAACGCACAATAATCCTAAATAGTCTCGTCTGTGTTAGATTTATATAATACCACAAATGACCTACAAATCCTTTTGGGGAAGACCTTTTTACACATATATACCAAACTGAGGAATGTATATCTATATTTTTGATTGGTATATACATTGTCTTTCGACCACATGAATTCTTGATAATAATATCACAATAATTCTTCTTTGTGTTCCTTGCATTAAAAATTTATGTTCGTTTTATTAAGATGAACAGAGTGAACCCACAGTTTTCATTATATATTATATACGTCTTCTATTATTCTTCTTTAACCAACACAAGTTATAAAATTCACCTGAATATTGAAAATTTAATCTGTAGATTGTTTTACCTGCCGCCTTCTTATTTTGTTTTGGGTTTTGGTTTATTAAAACATTATCATCTTGTGATTTTTTTTTTTTGTAAATTAGTAATTTTGTTCTTTTTTTTCCCTTCCTTTGGATAGAAAAAAATGTAAATAATTTGTAAGGTGTACAAGGAACAAAAAGAAAATGTTTACGAAAGACAAAGAAAAACAAAATTTGGACCGTTTTTTTTTTCTGCGACTTTTAATTATTTTGTTTCTTCAGCAAAAAAAAAAAAAATATGGGAATAAAAAAACAAATCGAAAATTATTTAGAAAACATCAGTTTGTTTTTTAAAATATGCCACATAGCAGAATAAAAATGTTTAGAATCTTATATACGTCTGCAACATATCGTTTCCGGATTTTTTTTCTTCCACAAAAAAGATCAAAAAAAAAAAAATCTTCAACCAAAACAAACACAATTAATATTGGAAAGTGGTATTTTTAAAGACGTTTACTGTTTGGAAATATAAAGGAGGTATAATCTGGGTGGTTTTCATGTAAAATACTTTTCAACACGAAAAACAAAAAAAAAAAAATTAAGTTTATGATGAAAAAGAAAGAAAAGAAAATGGTAAAAAAATTTGCGTAGAACAAATAAATCATGTCAAACTTTATGAAAAAAAATATTACAACTTGAAAAAGCTTTGTCTATGGCAGTACGATGAAATTCTAGACGAAAATCTATGTGTTTCGATAAGAAAAAAAAAACAAATTTACTACAGTCTTTAAATTATAAGAATAGAAAGTATAGATAAAATCACTTTTGTCACAAATTCATTTTATAAAATTAAAATTTAAAATTTGATGTCATGAGACGAATTGAAGCGCAATTTTTATGTGATCGTAAATCAGTCATAAAATGTTTCATTTTTGTTTTTTTTTTTATGAATTTTATAGTCGTATCTTTTTTAAATATGGATAAAGAAAAAATATATAAAAAAAGAGAAAAGCTGTAAGATTATGTTGTTGTTTTTTTTTTTTTGCATTTAGATTATTTTTCATCAAATTATTATTTTCAATGGAGCAAAATTACAAGTTAATCTTTCTAATTTCTCTTCATAAATAAATTTCATTTACAGTAAAATGAAAATATCATCATCAACAAATATATAATTATAATTCTTTTTCGCAGACATTCCATTTGAATAAACAAAATATTTGGTTTTCGAACTTAATTTTGAATGTTCAGTTCAAAATTTTGTTGAAAAAAAACTTTTAATGTTAAAAATTGATTTTCTATATTAATCGTGAAATAATTTTGTAACATAAGAATATTAAGTTTAATGAAAAAATATATTTTTAATATGATGTTGATTTAATAAACTTTATAACTTTTCATCAATTTTGATGGAATATATAGATTTTAGATACATTTTCGTATTCTTAGAATACAAGTTTTAGAATTTAAAAGGTGATACTGATGTTTGATTTTTCAAACAAATATTAAAAGTATAAGGTTCCTACTAAAAATAAATTCAAATAATTTGGTTTATTAAATCAACAATAATTAATTTCTAATAATTGAATTAAAACTGTTTATAAAGGTAAAAACAAAAGTTAAAACTAATAAAATATTAATCAAACTTTAAAGTACATTAATTAAGTTGTCAGTGGTTAAAAAAGTGATTGAAGATTGATTTTTACCGATATATTAGGACGACACTCTTAAAAGATTAAAATTTCGATTATATTGCCTATAGAATTTTATCTATCTAAAGATAATCTAAAAATCTCAATCTATCATTCATTTATATATTTAAGGAAGTTAACTTACGAAATATTGTACTTTACCTCAATCAAAGTTCTTTTTAATATTCTGTATTTGATCGATACATTATCGATTTTCTATTTCAATAGGATGTTCATGCTGTTTAACTTTCCTTTGAAAAATTTCACGTTGTTATGGTTTTTTTTCAGAATCATAAAGGAGACAAAAAAAAGATATTAAATTGAATTTATATGGATATTTATTCAAGTGAGGATTATTCATCAGAGCTCTACAAATAAAGTAATTCTATTTCATCATTTTTACTTTAAAAAGAAAAAGTGTCGAGAACATCTTAACTTGAAATTATTAATTAACACTTTTACTTATGTTTCCAAATTAACAAACAAAAATTATTAAAATAAAAAGATTTCCCTACTAGCAATTCAGTCCTGAAAATTGAAAGAAACCCCAATTACATTTGGATTTTGTATAATCATTTTGAATGTTTTTCAACTTTTACAACAGGAATGATCAATGATAAAATATAGATTCACGTTAATTACTTTTTGAATTCAATTTTGATTTTGGAAAAAATTGTAGAATTTCTATATATATTTATGTGTTTATCCACCTACATTGCATTAAAATGTGTTGGCGGAAAAATATCGTGTAATATAAGTCTGCTAAATGAATAAATGTACAAGGTAAATAAAATAAAAACATAAAAAAATTGAAGAAACAAATTATTTTAATTTTTTCTAAAACTGAGAAAAAAATATTATTATTCAAATGAAATTCCAAAATGCAATCACATAGAATAACAGGACATACAAACAATTACCATCACAATAAAATAATATTTTATCTCAGCAAAAATAAAATTTAAAAAATGCTTAATTAATTCAAATTCAAACATTTTATTTACTAGTTTTAGGAAAGTCTGAAAACGCTACAAAAAATAATTACATTTGTGGTGAAAATTTTATTGTTGCTCAATAATTTTTTGGTGAAAAAAGATTATTCCCCAAAATTTTTATAGCGTTTTTTGTGTGTGCATTATTCTTGTAGCGTTCAACGAACAAAGGGCGAAACAAAACGAATTTCGTATTTCGTGTTGTGACAATTAATTAAATAAAAATAAAACAAAATAAAAAAAAATGTCCGATGTTTTTGTAATTAGTGACGACGATGATATCGGTGAAGTAAATAATTAAATTGATTAAATAATATGTTTAATTTTAAAAAGAATGATTCAATTTTTTTCAGTCAAATGAAAAAAGCAGAAAAAAGAGTCCCAATCGTGAATTAGTTAGAAAACGTATAAAACCAACTAAAATATCGGATCAAGTAACATGTTCAAAAATAACAGAAAACTCGCTAGATGTGGAAGAAAAGGAGGAGGAAGAAAAAACAATACTAAATCTTGAATTTACATCTTTATTAAATGCATGTCGTCGTGCCGATCCTTCAAATGATATGGAATTACTGATAAATAAGAAATTACTGCGCTATTATGAAACAGTTCATCCTGATTTTGTTAACTCAAAAAGTTTTTGTAAAACCGTCCAAAGTGTAACAAATGATATAAATTCTAATCCACAATTAGTTTATCTTAAAATTACTGGCATCATTGATGAACTAAGAATACGTAGAAAAAGTAAAAATATTGTTGTAACAAATGAAGAAATAACAACAACAGGATGTGAAATAAAGGATAGACAAATAAAAAGACTGAACAAGGCACTTTATTTTTTAAAACGAAAAATTGGAGAATTAGAAAATTCCGAAGTTGATTTTGATGAAGATACAAATTCTACATATTTACAAGAACAACGGTATAAAAGGCGAGCTTGTGAGGTTTGCTTATACAATTTTTTCTTTTATTTTTTGTTTATTTCAAAATTGCTAAATCCGATTATTTTATTATTTTTTTTTTTATATTTTTAGATTTATGAAAAAATTTGCGATATAACTGGTGAAAGTAAACACGCTCATCGTTCTGTACGTAAACCAATATCATTCCAAGGAACAATTTATCCGCAATTTAATAAAGCAATACAAACATTTGTGAATCATACAAACACATTTCCTGATTATTTTGATGTTATTAAATGTTTACAATATTGTAATAAGCAATATGAATTTAAATTATCAAATGACGATATGAAAAAAATAGGTATAAACAAAAAAAAAACATAAGTTAATAAAGGCTATAGTTTAGATAAGGTGAACAAAGTATTATTTAAACTTATGATAATGAAGTTATAGCCATGACAATGTAGTATTACGATATAGAGATAATAGTTTTAGTCATGTGACATTAATGTAATATTAAAAAAAAAACAATGACATAACATTTAGGAATAAAATAGGATTAGAATCTTTTTTTAAATGTATTAAAATAATTTTACTTATTGTTAAACATTTCAAAATGGTTAACTAAAATGAAATGCTAAAAGTATATAAAATATTCACAAATCAAATCAAATAAATACAAAACAAATATGTATTTAAAAATTTTTTTTTATATTTTTCAGCTCAAGATGCTTTTATTAAAATCGGTAAATCATTACAAAATCGACGAAGAGCTGATCTTTATGAAACTGTATCGTATTTTGTTGGTACAAATAAAGATCCAGCAATGGAAGATCCTACACTTTTAGGTAAATTATCAGAAAATAAAAAGTTTCATTCAAGAATTGGCGCAATTATTGATAAGTAAGTATTAGTTATGTTTAATATGTTGAATATTTTTAATACGAATATTATGTTTTAAGATTTGCTGATGAACAAGACGTTGAGAAAATACCAATAAATAATGAGGCAACTAACGATGAAAAGGATACCAATAAAAATGTAATAGAAAATCAAACAATTTTAATGGATTTGAATGATCACGATAAAGAAATAACTTCTAATGAATTAGTAAAATTATCAGATGATTCAAATTCAAATAATTTTGGTCAAGAATCAGTAAGTACTATTAAAGAAATCAATGATGATAGTGAAAAAAATAATAAAATACCGATTGTTATATTGGATGATGATTTGATTTGATTGCATGTTTTTAGATTTAAAAAAAAGAGAGAGAGAAAAAAAACCAATAAACAAAGTTCTCATTTTTTTTTTTTTTTGTTAAATTTTGCTAAAAGTTTAAATATATTTTGTGTAAATTATTATTATAAAAACAAAAAGAACAAAATATACACACAATTATAAGGATAATAATAAAATAATGATAGTTTTTAAGGAGAGATACAAAAAAAAAACTGTTTTATTTATTTCGTATTTTCTGATGTCATACTTTTTTTTGTTTCCTTTATTTATTATTAAAACAGGCAATTACATGATGTTTACTTAAACGTTATTTACACTAAAAATAATAGACGAACTTTTTATCATACAGATAATCTTCTTTGTCACAATTTTGATTACTCTAAAACGTTACAAACTGATAACGTAACATGGATATTCTTCAAAATAATAATCCATATAGTAATTTTATTAGAACTTCAAATAAAATTAATTTTTGACAACACAAGAAAGTTGTAAAAAAAAAATATTTTAAGCGGGAAAAAAATATTAAGCAACAATGCTAACATTATTTAAAAATTTTATCGATTATTTTCACAAATATGAATTTTATAAATTTGAAATAATAAATTTTGTTAAAATATAATCATTCTCTGATAATTTTTCAACAATATCAAAATGATCAGATTCTTTAATTGCATTAAATGTAACAATCTTTGTATCAATTTTCTTTAAAACTTCATACATTTCTTTTGATTGTTTAATAAATGTTTTTGATTCATATTCGGGCACATAAATATGAATAGAAATATTAAAATTTTTTAAATTTGAAAAATTTAAATTTAATGGTGAAAGTTTTATAGCTGTATCTTCTGTTAACGATAAAATATTATTTAAATTAACACAATTTAATGTACGTAACGTACGTAAATCATAAACACCTGAAATTAAATAAATATTTTTAATAAGATCAACATGAATAGTTTTTGATAAAAAATCATTATCAATAAGAAATGCCGCCAAATGTGCACCAGCTGAATGTCCAGCTATACTTAAATTTTTACAATCAATATTCTTTGCATAATTAAGAATATGTTGTATTCCTTTTTGTATTTGTTTTATTAAATTTTCTAATGTAATTTTTGGACAAAGTTCATAGCCCAATATAATTACTTTGTAACCAGCATTGCATAATGGTAAAACAGAAAAGGCTGATTGATCTTTATTTACTTCCTGCCAATATCCTCCATGTATATAAATAAATATAGGTGAATCTATAAAAAGAAATATTTAGATATCAAATCAATGATATCATAATAATCACATTAAATATATCAAAGCTAATAGAATTGTACTAGTGAATTCAATTTCGCCAATAGAATACTATACATTTTCATACGTGAATATAAATAAATATAGGTGAATCTATAAAAAGAAATATTTTTACAAAATGAAATTCTATTTTTAATTTATTACTTAAATTATTTGTGCCACAACCACAGAAAGGAAGAGTTAAATTTGAATTAAAAATTATTTTTTTTTTTTGGAATAATTAAAAATGAAATCCGAACTACAAAACGAAAGAATATTTTTTTATCGGGGTGACATAAATCTTTTTTCATACAAAAGTTCAATTTAATAATTGAATTATTTTAATGTGTTTAATGTGATTTTTAAATGCTTGAAGGACAAATGTTGATAATAGAAAGTAAGACAAATACTTAGAAATAAATAAGGTAAACTTTTAGATATTAAATTTAGCAAGACAATTAAATTGAATAAGTTTATAATTACTTGGAGGTAAATCATTATGATATAAATCATATTTTTCTCTTGGTCCATCGCCATATGAAATATTTAATTCACATTTTATTGATGATCGTGATTTATCACTTACTAAAAAAAACAACAATAGAATTAAATTAAAAATAATAATTCTTTATATCAACACAAATTAAAAAGAACTTACAATTTTCAATTAAATTCATATGATTTACTAATGCTTCATCACTATTTTTGAAACGTTTTGTATTTTTACTTGGTAAATATTCAATTACAAGTAATTCGTTATCTTCCATTTTTATATGTTTCTTTCAAATTCTTTAAATTATAGTTTTTTTTTTCTTTCTTTTTTTTAAATTAATTTCAATATTCTGAATGAAATAAAACTTTATACGAATTTAACTAAAAATGTTATAAAAGAATACAAAAGAGACAGACAAATATAAAAGAAGCTGTACAAGTATAAGGTACAAAAAATTAATGAAAAAAAAATAAGAATTAAAATTAAAAAGTACAAAGTACTCACAAATACAAATACAAAATAGAAATATGTAAACTGAGAGAAAGCTGTTTTACATGTTTTTATTGTAATCCGTTATAATTCATACATTTTTCTAAGGCTGTATTGGTAATATTGTAAATTATTTTCAAAAGCTGTATTTGTTTTAATCTTTTGTTAAACAAAACCAATTTTTGATAACGAAATATGCTTAATTATGTTGGAGCTCACAAAAATAAATAATAGAATTTAACTGATATAATTGTTAGAAACTTCAGTATTAATTACGATATTTTAAAAAACGTATAATTTCAAATTAAAAATTCTACTAATAATTTCGAAGAATTTAGTCAAATGAAATCATTTAAAAATTTTGTTTATTCTTTAAAAAAAAACATAATTACAATTTAACAGATAATAACATAGCAACAAAATTATCTAACGGTATAACCGTATAAAAGATAACCACTATTTCCAGACATATTCATATCTGGGTGGGTACGATTAGGTAAAATTTGATACATTCTAACCCAATTTGAGATAAGTCTTAAGCCAGTTACTTCAGTTGATGCTTTTAATTCAATATAAATTTCCATTAAAATTTCTTTGGATAAACTAAAAATCACAATTGGTCTGCTTGGTTTAACAAATGGTAATAATGATTTTAGTATATTACTTGGATGTTCTTTCGCAACTACAACTAAACCATCAGTTTTTATTTTCAATAAATCACAAGCCCGATCATTATCTAATTTCCATTTTGGAATTTTCGCATCATTTATATTAGTCGAATTATATTTCTCAATTTTCAAGTCAACATCTGATTCTAAATTTTTCATTACTTTTACTGGACGATCATTTTCATTATGTTGAATATCAGATAATTTCCTCTTTTTCCCAGCATCTAATATTTCAGTTACCTCATCTGATTCCGTTTTACCAACAATGTCTGATTGTTTAATTTCTACATCTTCTACATGTGTACTAATTTTTTCGTTCTCCTCCTCCAATTCTGACCCTTGATAATACTGTCGTAAAGCAGAATAAATATTAACAGAAACACAACGATCTAACTGTTCCTTTTCAAAATTCAATGTTAACATTGCTTGCTTCTGTGGTTGATTGCCTGGATGCATATGGATTAATTGTGCGTCTGTATTTGCACCAATTGAATTTAATAACGCAGCTGTTAGTAAACCATTCGTACCAGATTCATATAGTAAATAATTTCCTGTGTTACAGACCCCAGAAAATGATATTAACTGACTTAAAGTATCAAATCTAATACCAAGTATTTTTTCTGAACATTGACGATAGAAAATTTCTGTCAATAAACGCAATGTTGGTCTTTTAATTTGAACAAATTCAAAATATTTTTTTTCTTTTTTTTTTAAATACTTTTCCTGTGAATACTCAGTTTTTGAATTAAATGTTTTTGAATTTTCAATAAGAATTTCAACAATATTCATTGAGCTCATAGAACTCTCTTTTAATTTTTCAATTTCCGATGCAGAAAGGTTTTGTGAATTTCCATCATCAACGATTTTACGATTGTCATTCCCACATTCTTTACCTTTAAGAATTGTTTTAAAATCACTTAAATCTTCACCATCTGTTGGTTCCAGAACGAAAATCTTTTTGCGGTTATTTTGTTTCGGAATCATTTTAAAATTTGTCCAATAAGGCTGATTTTCAATGTTTCGTAGTTCAATTTGATCTTTACCTGAAAAATATATCAGTATGTTTATATTTGTAATTAATTGAATTCATGGATTTTTATAGAAGTAAAATGCATTAATAAAAAAAAATGAACTCGCTAGTATATTTTTACCTAGAACTGCTGTAGATTCGATATTATTGAATTTATGGACTTTTGTATATTTCTGTCTTTGAATTATAACATAATCACCAATTTTTATTTTATCGTTTGACATTTTTAATAGAATTAGTAATTGTATTTATTTTTATTAACATGTGCTTGTTTTATGATTAAAATGGCGTTTAGCTTTTTCTTTTGTTGTTGTTGTTCTGACAGTTCAAACGTCAAATTTACAAACACTGAACTCAAAAACAATAACAATACCTATCTTGCCAGATTTAAAAAGCTATAAATATATATTTTGTTCAGCAGAAAAACACAATTTAACTGCTGAGAATAGATTTAACTATTCATGACAACGTTGCTTTTTCTCTGCTGTCAGTCAAAAAAAGAAATAATTTAAACGAAAAAGAAGTGATTTTTTTATATGAAATAAAATGTAGAATACTATATTGTAAAACTAGTAATAAAAAGTAAATAATCTCAATTAAAATACTAAGAATCTAAGTTAATCTAAATTGTGCTACAATGTGTGACGGAATTGAATTTAATACTGGTGCAAAATTACTTTATCTTTTTTTCTGTACAAAGTAAAAGCAAAACATAAAAAAATGTTAAATTAATACAAATCAATTACTATATTATTTTTTTTATATAAATTTCAATTATTATATTTATATTATATTATATTATTCTGTGATCAAAATTATTATTAATATTTTTAATTAATTAAATCAAAAATGTCACGTAAAATTAACTTAATAAGTGTTTGTGCAATTAGTGCCCTTTTTTTATTTTTTCTTTACGCAAGTCATAAATTAAGTTCACCTACTTATACAACAGAATATTATAAACCAAGAGAGTACAGACAAAATTATCATAATTTAAAAACAGGAAATAATAGACATATTTATAATAATATGCGTACAGATTATGTTATTGCTGGTGGTGGAGGTGTTATTAATGGTGCTGTTATTACAGTACCAACTCAAAATACAACTGTTACTATTGAAGATATATTAAATGAGCAACGTGAACGTATTGCTGATGAAATGTTATATTTTGAATATCCAGGTGGACGTTTTGGTATTGATGCAGAAAAATTAAGTGATTTAACTTTAGAAACAAAAGGTAATCCAGTTCGTAGTATTATAATCACAACTTGGCGTTCGGGTTCAACATTTTTAGGTGATATTTTAAATGCAATGCCAGCTAATTTTTATCATTACGAACCATTATTAAATTATGATATAATACAAATAAGAGGTCCACCATATGAAAAACCGGCAATAAATAATTTAAAAAAATTATTAAACTGTGATTATACAAATATGGATGAATATCTTGAATATGGTAAAACACATACGTATCTATTCAGTCATAATACAAGATTATGGAAACAATGTAAAGCATATACACAATTTTGTTGGGAACCAAAATTTTTAGAATCATTTTGTAAATTATTTCCATTACAAAGTATGAAAATTGTTAGGCTTAGATTGTCAATTGCTGCCCAACTTTTAGAGGACGAGAGGTAAGATTTTTTTTTTTGTTTATCTTTTTTTCCAGTTAAATTTTACATCTATTATTTTTTTTTAATTATTTTGTGATGTTGTTTTGTTTAACGGAAATAAGATAAGAGCATATAGTTTCTCTTATCATTAATAAAAACAACTATTTGTTTTTTTTTTTGCTTCTTATAAAGTTTTGTTTAACTTTTGTTGAATTTTAAACAAATTAATATAAATTATTTTTACCTAATACTTATTCCCTTTCAGTAATGAGTGAAAAATTATTTTTTTAAATTTTATCTGTGTTAAAATCAGCCGTTTCCAGAATTAGGTACATATGTACTGGATGAATTTTTAGTTCCTTCTTGATCATGTAGAATTTTTTTATTAGTTTTTAAATTTTCTCTATCATTAGAATTTTGGATGAATGTATCCTTTTTTAAATGAAACAAAATTAGCAGTAAATTTTAAATCACTTTTATTAAATTGAGGAAAATCAGAAAAAAATTAATTAATATTTTTTTAACACTTTTTTTTAATCTAAATTCTTTTCATTACACATAATGAAGTAATAAAAAATACGTAAAAGAATTAAGAACAATCAATCAAAAATAATCAACAAATTTTTAAAAAAAATATTTTAAGAAGAATAGAAAGACTGACTATGTGTGTTGTTTTGAATCATACTTACTACGATTTAATGTTACTTGTAATGTACCGCTTTTCTTTGTTTAAGAAATTAAAAAGCAAAGCTTTTAATTTTTGAAAAATCAAATTTTTTTCTCCATCTTCTTCTTGTAAGTCCAGAGAGCACATTTATTTCAGCAACAAAGAAAATATAATTAAACAAAATCTCAATTTTTAAGTTAAATAAAAAATACATTGTTGCTGTTTTACTTAATTTTTATTCCAAATTTAATTAATAATAATAAACAAAAGTTGCAGTAATAATTGACAATTTTTCTTATTTATTAATTTATTTAACATACACTGATTATTATTCATTTTATGTAAAATGTTTATATCCTTCGTTTTTAATTTTTTCCTTTACATATTCCACTATTTCCAGAATAAGAACTTTGTGGCCCTCTTTAATAATGAAGTCTACTTTGAAATGAACGTTTGGTACAAAACTATAGTTTTTTTTGAAATCATCAGATTCAATTATAGATTTAATACGAGGTGTAGAATATTCATTAGTAACTAGTTCTTCCATTTTTTTTATAGTAAGATCATTAATTGTTTTAACTGATACAGGGCCATTGTATCCGAGATAATCTAATAAAGATTTTAAATACATCGGTACTGTTTCTGCAAGATCTTCTTCAATTCGATTCCAAAATTTAGTATTCATAATTTTTACTAAAACTTTTCTATACGAATTCACTTCAACAAAACTTTTATAAAATCAAAAAAAAAAAAACTTTGAAATAAAATTTTTTTTAAATCTTTTCCCTTATGAACGATCAACTCGAACTAAATTTTTAAAATGATTTTCTTGAAAAAATAAAAAAATTTCACTGCTTCAGCAGAATGCAGGTAGAAAATAATACAAGCACAATCAAACACATAAAATAGTCTGCACCCAATTTAATGTAAAGAAAAAGAATTTTTAACTGGAATTTACAGAAAATGATTTAATATATTAATCCTTTTGTGTCCTTCAAATAATACCTACCTATCTTATTTTATTTCAGTGAATTTGTATATGTATATGTATTTTTTCTCCTTAAACTAAATTTATTTGTGAATCCCGTTATGTTTGTAATTACTTTTAAGAAACAAATCAAAAAAGAAATTATCTTAAATATTTTTCCCTAAATAAAGTTTAAGTCTAGTGTCTAGTCCTTAATTACGTTTAACGGAATCATTTTCGATAACTTCATATATGGGGAATTTCTAATTCTTAAGGTTTTCCAAAGAAAAAATAAATAAAGAAACAATTTAGTTAATTACAAATTTTCTCATTTTTATTATATTTTTTTTTTCTACGATAACAAAAAAAAAAATGAACAACAAAAACATATCAATTGTAAGAAGCATTAATGCGTGTATTTATTTAAGTGGAATTGATTTCTTTATCAAAATCAATTTCACTTTCTCCTCACATTATCTATCATTATTATTTGTTATTGATTTAATAATTTTTGATTAATGATTTTGATTAAAATTATTCACCGATAACAAATAAACTTAAATTTATGGTTTCTGAATATTTTGATTGTGATTTGATTAGAAGATTAGAAAGTGAATTATTTTGTCAAATAAAAATCAGGAAAAAACATTAACAGAGAAAATAATAATTGAAATAATTCGAAATTTTCATATCAAAATTACAGTTACGTTAACCTGAAAAAGAGTTGTTTTTGTTTTGTTATTTTGGAAGAAATTTTCTTTTGAAAAAAAGAACGAGAAAATAAAATTTTATTTTCTTTCTTTTTTTTTGTACTGCTACTGCAGTGGTAGAAAATAATTAGGACGAAAGATGGGTAATCATAGGTCATGTAATGTGGTGTGGTAGGTATGAGTTTTTTATTCAAAGAAAAATGATTCGAGATTAATATTTTAAACTATTTCTCTGCTTGCACTTATTTTTAGTCTAATAACTAAAATTAATTCACATTTCATAATTGTCATAAGTAAAGAAAAAGAAAAAAAAAATTCATTTGTTTTTTGGTTAAACTTAAACAATACGCATTTCAGAATTAAATCATATTGCATTGTGTAAGATTGAAATAAATAACTACATACATACAAGGTAAATATTAAAAATTTATTTATTAAGAAGTAACAAAGCGATTTGTAAAACTCAAAGATAAAAATGTGCAATTTTGCATAAATACATGAAAATTTTCTTTTATTAAAATTAAATATCTGATTAGAACTATAAACTTAATAGAATTTATAATTTGGTTGTTCTTATAAACGTGTCATAATTGTTTAATTAAAATAGACTTAAAAGTACTTTAATTCAATTCTAGAAATATTTAGTGGTAAATTTATTTGGTTTTTTTTAACTTAAATCTATATTTCCGTATCTACATGTAATATATATCCTTATGTATAGTAACATAACAACTGTTTTTAACTCGACAGATAACAATAATATGCAGGAATTTTGGAGTCGTGTACAAGCTGACATGGGAGTTTCTGTTCCCCAATATATAAAAACTATTTTTCAAAAATCGGGATATGATAGCGCGGCATCAATAAAACGAATCAATCTTAATAAAATTCAATATATGCAGACACTCGTAGATATCAATAGTACTGAACTATTTAATAAAAGTTCTCAATTTGAACTATATTATCCGGGCATAACGCAGACCGTAAAAGATTTTAAATTTCTTCCGGGTCATGTAGATTTAATATTGGAAATGGTTGTTTATGTGAAAGACAAAATTCAAGAAAAAGGATATTTGTATTTTTATCCATATTAATACTGAAAATGAAAATTAATAAATAAAAAAAAATTTAGACTGAATTTATTCATAAAATTCTAATAAGAAAGTAGAAATTAAATTCTAAAAATTAGTTTTATGAAGATTTTTACAGATAAATGAGGAAAGTCAAAATATGTAAATTGACGATTTCCGCATTGGCATCATTATCTTTTATTTTCAATTCACAACAGTTCAATGCTTTTTAACCAGAGATTATAAATATTTTATTACGTTAAAAACAAACTAACTGTGTCTGTGCGTGTAGGTATGTTGTTTTTATCTATGAAAAATTGTATTTATTACTTTATAATCCAATTCTTTTCAAGAAATTCAGGTTTTTTGATTTTTTTTTTTCTTCCCTTATGACAAGTATGAAATGTGAATTAATTTTAGTTATTAGACTAAAAATAAGTGCAAGCAGAGAAATAGTTTAAAATATTAATATCAACTATATTTTTTTGAACAAAAAACTCATACCTATATCATTCATAAGGGAAAAGATTTAAAAAAAATTTTTTATTTCAAAGTTTTTTTTTTTTTGATTCTAGAAAAAGTTTCGTTGAAGTGAATTCGTATAGAAAATTTTAGTAAAAATTATGAATACTAAATTTTGGAATCGAATTGAAGAAGATCTTGCAGAAACAGTACCGATGTATTTAAAATCTTTATTAGATTATCTCGGATACAATGGCCCTGTATCAGTTAAAACAATTAATGATCTTACTATAAAAAAAATGGAAGAATTAGTTACTAATGAATATTCTACACTTCGTATTAAATCTATAATTGAATCTGATGATTTAAAAAAAAACACGTTTATAAGAACAACCAAATTATAAATTCTATTAAGTTTATAGTTCTAATCATGTATTTATGCAAAATTGCACATTTTTATCTTTGAGTTTTACAAATCGCTTTGTTACTTAATAAATAAATTTTTAATATTTACCTTGTATGTATGTAGTTATTTATTTCAATCTTACACAATGCAATATGATTTAATTCTGAAATGCGTATTGTTTAAGTTTAACCAAAAAACAAATGAATTTTTTTTTTCTTTTTCTTTACTTATGACAATTATGAAATGTGAATTAATTTTAGTTATTAGACTAAAAATAAGTGCAAGCAGAGAAATAGTTTAAAATATTAATCTCAATTATATTTGTCTTAACAAAAAACTCATACACTACATTACATGACCTATGATTACCCATCTTTCGTCCTAATTATTTTCTACCACTGCAGTACTTCTTCTAATGTGGCGTTGTCTACTGCAAATCCCCCTCACACTCATTGTACTAAATCAATTCCTAGATATGAAATTGCTGATAATAAGTTTGTAATAACGGTAGCTCCTCAGAATGATATTTGTCCTCATGGAAGGACATACCCTATAAAGAATTGGATTATAAAGTAATAAATACAATTTTTCAGAGATAAAAACAACATACCTACACACACACACACAGTTAGTTTGTTTTTAACGTAATAAAATATTTATAATCTCTGGTTAAAAAGCATTGAACTGTTGTGAATTGAAAATAAAAGATAATGATGCCAATGCGGAAATCGTCAATTTACATATTTTGACTTTCCTCATTTATCTGTAAAAATCTTCATAAAACTAATTTTTAGAATTTAATTTCTACTTTCTTATTAGAATTTTATGAATAAATTCAGTCTAAATTTTTTTTTATTTATTAATTTTCATTTTCAGTATTAATATGGATAAAAATACAAATATCCTTTTTCTTGAATTTTGTCTTTCACATAAACAACCATTTCCAATATTAAATCTACATGACCCGGAAGAAATTTAAAATCTTTTACGGTCTGCGTTATGCCCGGATAATATAGTTCAAATTGAGAACTTTTATTAAATAGTTCAGTACTATTGATATCTACGAGTGTCTGCATATATTGAATTTTATTAAGATTGATTCGTTTTATTGATGCCGCGCTATCATATCCCGATTTTTGAAAAATAGTTTTTATATATTGGGGAACAGAAACTCCCATGTCAGCTTGTACACGACTCCAAAATTCCTGCATATTATTGTTATCTGTCGAGTTAAAAACAGTTGTTATGTTACTATACATAAGGATATATATTACATGTAGATACGGAAATATAGATTTAAGTTAAAAAAAACCAAATAAATTTACCACTAAATATTTCTAGAATTGAATTAAAGTACTTTTAAGTCTATTTTAATTAAACAATTATGACACGTTTATAAGAACAACCAAATTATAAATTCTATTAAGTTTATAGTTCTAATCAGATATTTAATTTTAATAAAAGAAAATTTTCATGTATTTATGCAAAATTGCACATTTTTATCTTTGAGTTTTACAAATCGCTTTGATACTTAATAAATAAATTTTTAATATTTACCTTGTATGTATGTAGTTATTTATTTCAATCTTACACAATGCAATATGATTTAATTCTGAAATGCGTATTGTTTAAGTTTAACCAAAAAACAAATGAATTTTTCTTAAAAGAATAATGAACGCCGAAACTCGGAACTAAGGTTTAAAAAGATGCAACGTCATCAATTAATTCGGATATGAGAAATATATTTTAGTTCATGTCCTAGCCGCTACATTCTCTTTGTTTCGCGCTAAGTTTTAAATGATTAATATTCGAGAAAAAACATTATTTTCTTATTTTACAATAATTGAATAATTTTCTTATTAATTTATTTGTTTTAAGTTATTTATAGTTGTGATTAATTTCCCTCAT
Source organism: Pedicia rivosa (assembly GCA_963082725.1). Taxonomy (NCBI): domain Eukaryota; kingdom Metazoa; phylum Arthropoda; class Insecta; order Diptera; family Pediciidae; genus Pedicia; species Pedicia rivosa. The sequence continues at coordinate 33,389,129 of OY720154.1, forward strand.
ACTTATTTTTATTCGCAAAAACACAAAAATCCACTTTAATTACTTTTGGTCTCTATGGCCCATTCATATTCCTTTTCCATATTAGGAATTTCTTGTGACAAATTAAATATAGAGAACCATTAAACAACTCATTTTTCTTTATTATAAATATTTCTTTCTTTTTAAATTGATGTCAAAATAATTCGTTTCTCCTTTTATAAAATAAAAAAATTTAAACAAAGTATAGAAAAAAATTAGAGATTAAAAAATTTTTAAAATATTAATATAATAAAAAATATAAACACCCCTAGAATAAAATCATTGTAACGTTAATAATTTACCTGGATTGTTCTGTTGTGTCAATTTAACTTATAAAATAAACTTATTTGAAATATTTTTTTCTTATTTACAAAAAAAAAAAAGGAACAGAAGAAAATAAGAATCACTGCAAAAATAATAATTTATTCAATTTAAATTCAATTAGATTTTAATTTAATTTTGGTTTATTAATATTCATTATTGTAATACTTACTAATCCTATATAGTAGGTAAGTACCAAACACAATCTTCATTTATTACTTCTTTTTTTTAGTAAAAATTCTAATTCTGAACAATTTGTGTCTTTTAAAATTTGATTCCCATTTTTTTTCTACTTACTTTTATTACTTATTTTTATTATTGAAAAACCAAAAAGGTTATTACGTAAATTATTACAAAAGAAAAATTCATTAATAAAAACAACTATTTGTTTTTTTTTTGTTTCTTATAAAGTTTTGTTTAATTAATATAAATTATTTTTACCTAATACTTATTCCCTTTCAGTAATGAGTGAAAAATTATTTTTTTAAATTTTGTCTGTGTTAAAATCAACCGTTTCCAGAATTAGGTACATATGTACTGGATGAATTTTTAGTTTCTTCTTGATCATGTAGAAATTTTTTATTAGTTTTTAATGTTTCTCTATCATTAGAATTTTGGATGAATGTATCCGTTTTTTAAATGAAACAAAATTAGCAATAAATTTTAAATCACTTTTATTAAATTGAGGAAAATCAGAAAAAAAATTAATTAAACTTTTTTTAACACTTTTTTTTAATCTAAATTCTTTTGATTACATAATAATAAATAATAAAAAATTCGTAAAAGAATTAAAAACAATCAATCAAAAATAATCAACAAATTTTTAAAAAAAAATATTTTATGAAGAATAGAAAGACTGACTATGTGTGTTGTTTTGAATCAAACTTACTACGATTTAATGTTACTTGTAACTTTTCTTTGTTTAAGAAATTAAAAAGCAATGTTTTTAATTTTTGAAAAACCAAATTTTTTTCTCCATCTTCTTCTTGTAAGTCCAGAGAGCACATTTATTTCAGCAACAAAGAAAATATAATTAAACAAAATCTCAATTTTTAAGTTAAATAAAAAATACATTGTTGCTGTTTTACTTAATTTTTATTCCAAATTTAATTAATAATAATAAACAAAAGTTGCAGTAATAATTGACAATTTTTCTTATTTATTTAACATACACTGATTATTATTCATTTTATGTAAAATGTTTATATCCTTCGTTTTTAATTTTTTCCTTTACATATTCCACTATTTCCAGAATAAGAACTTTGTGGCCCTCTTTAATAATGAAGTCTACTTTGAAATGAACGTTTGGTACAAAACTATAGTTTTTTTTGAAATCATCAGATTCAATTATAGATTTAATACGAAGTGTAGAATATTCATTAGTAACTAATTCTTCCATTTTTTTTATAGTAAGATCATTAATTGTTTTAACTGATACAGGGCCATTGTATCCGAGATAATCTAATAAAGATTTTAAATACATCGGTACTGTTTCTGCAAGATCTTCTTCAATTCGATTCAAAAATTTAGTATTCATAATTATTACTAAAATTTTCTATACAATTCACATCAACGAAACTTTATCTACAATCAAAAAAAAAAAAACTTTGAAATAAAAAATTTTTTTTAAATCTTTTCCCTTATGAATGATATAGGTATGAGTTTTTTGTTCAAAAAAATATAGTTGATATTAATATTTTAAACTATTTCTCTGCTTGCACTTATTTTTAGTCTAATAACTAAAATTAATTCACATTTCATACTTGTCATAAGGGAAGAAAAAAAAAATCAAAAAACCTGAATTTCTTGAAAAGAATTGGATTATAAAGTAATAAATACAATTTTTCAGAGATAAAAACAACATACCTACACGCACAGACACAGTTAGTTTGTTTTTAACGTAATAAAATATTTATAATCTCTGGTTAAAAAGCATTGAACTGTTGTGAATTGAAAATAAAAGATAATGATGCCAATGCGGAAATCGTCAATTTACATATTTTGACTTTCCTCATTTATCTGTAAAAATCTTCATAAAACTAATTTTTAGAATTTAATTTCTACTTTCTTATTACAATTTTATGAATAAATTCAGTCTAAATTTTTTTTTATTTATTAATTTTCATTTTCAGTATTAATATGGATAAAAATACAAATATCCTTTTTCTTGAATTTTGTCTTTCACATAAACAACCATTTCCAATATTAAATCTACATGACCCGGAAGAAATTTAAAATCTTTTACGGTCTGCGTTATGCCCGGATAATATAGTTCAAATTGAGAACTTTTATTAAATAGTTCAGTACTATTGATATCTACGAGTGTCTGCATATATTGAATTTTATTAAGATTGATTCGTTTTATTGATGCCGCGCTATCATATCCCGATTTTTGAAAAATAGTTTTTATATATTGGGGAACATCAACTCCCATGTCAGCTCTTACACGACTCCAAAATTCCTGCATATTATTGTTATCTTTCGAGTTACAAACAGTTGTTATGTTACCATACATAAGGATATATATTACATGTAGATACGGAAATATAGATTTAAGTTTAAAAAAAACCAAATAAATTTACCACTAAATATTTCTAACATTGAATTAAAGTAATTTTAAGTCTATTTGACGTTTATAAGAACAACCAAATTATTTGCGACAAAAGATCACAATTTAATAAAGTCTATTAAGTTTTTAGTTCCAATCAATAATAAAAAAAAATTTCATGTACCTATTTATGCAAAATTGCAAATTCTTATCTTTGACGTTTACAAATCGTTTTGTTACTTAATACTTTCCTTTCTATAAAGAAATTCTTAATATTTACCTTGTATGTAGTTATTTATTTCAATCTTACACAATGCAATATGATTTAATTCTGAAATGCGTATTGTTTAAGTTTAAACAAAAACAAATGAATTTTTCTTAAAAGAATAATGAACGCCGGAACTCGGAATTAAGGTTTAAAAAGATGCAACGTCATCAATTAATTCGGATATGAGAAATATATTTTAGTTCAGGCTTCTAGCCGCTAGGTTCTCTTTGTTTCGCGCTAAGTTTAAAATTATTAATATTCGAGAAAAAAAACATTATTTTCTTATTTTACAATAATTGAATAATTTTCTTATTAATTTATTTGTTTTAAGTTATTTATAGTTGTGATTAATTTCCCTTATACTTATTTTTATTCGCAAAAACACAAAAATCCACTTTAATTACTTTTGGTCTCTATGGCCAATTCATATTCCTTTTCCACATAAGGAATTTCTTGTGACAAATTAAATATAGAGAACCATTTAACAACTCATTTTTCTTTATTATAAATATTTTCTTCTTTTTAAATAGATGTCAAATTAATTCGTTTCTCCTTTTATAAAATAAAAAAATTTATACAAAGTATAGAAAAAAAATTGAGATTAAAAAATTTTTAAAATATTAATATAATAAAAAATATAAACACCCCTAGAATAAAATCATTGTAACGTTAATAATTTACCTGGATTGTTCTGTTGTGTCAATTTAACTTATAAAATAAACTTATTTGAAATATTTTTTTCTTATTTACAAAAAAAAAAAAGGAACAGAAGAAAATAAGAATCACTGCAAAAATAATAATTTATTCAATTTAAATTCAATTAGATTTTTAATTTAATTTTGGTTTATCACATAATATTCATTATTGTAATACTTACTAATCCTATATAGTAGGTAAGTACCAAACACAATCTTCATTGATTATTTATTTTTTTTTAGTAAAAATTCTAATTCTGAACAATTTGTGCCTTTTAAAATTTGATTCCCATTTTTTTTTCTACTTACTTTTATTACTTACTTTTATTATTAAAAAACCTAAAAGGTTATTACGTAAATTTATACAAAAGAAAAAATTCATTTAACCAAACTTCTAATGACCTTTTCATAAGACAATACTAAGAAATTTATATCACACTTTATCGTTTTTTTTTTTTTGTTTTTTGAAATAAGAATCAAATTTCCACTCAATATAATTGAATTGACGGCAATAATGGACAAAGGATATTTTTAATGATTTACCAAAAGACACCTAATAATTGTGAATAGAAAAATAAGAAAGAAATAGAAAATTTCGATTAAATTGTTCTAGTTTGTAATCCCACACTAATTTTTATCTCACACTCACTTTTTTTCTACACTTTTTTTTTGTTTTGTTTTTTGTTTTTGTTTTTTATATATTTTCATATTTTCATTAAAAATCGATTATTTTTTTTACCTATTGTATATTTACAACAAAATTTACCTAAGTAGGCTTTTGTTGTTGTTGTTATTATTATTATTATTTTGAATATTTTTACTCTCTACTGTATTTTGATTGTTGCTAGTTTTTGGTTGTATTTATTATTCCTTTATTTATTTATTTATTTATTTTTTTCTTTCTTTCTTTCTTTCTTTCTTCTTCTTCTTCTTATTCAACTAAGTATATTAATATCCTAATCTAAATATAATGAAAATGACTAATGGATAACGACTACTGATTATTCATGATTTTAATTCAATATTATTAAAATATGATTTATTATTTTTTATTATTTTTATTATTTTGCGAACTGAACTAAATTCTGTTTATTTTTATTATTTTATTATTATGTTTGATTGTTGTTGTTATTGATAAAAAAATAAATAATAATAAATAGATAATTATTAATTATTCGGATAGGTAAATAAAAGTACATAAATATATCGTATCATATGTTTGCCTACCGATTTTAGTTAGATAACAAAAACAAAAACAAATAATGTATGTTTAAGTTTTGATCGTATTAAATTGTTGTGGTTTATTGATAGAATTAGAAGGGGTTGTATGTGTGTATGTGTGTGTGTGTGTGTGTGTGTGTGTATGTGAACGAGAATATAATTTCTTCTATATTATTGTAATCATTAATCGGATATTATAAATTTAATAAATTATTATATAATAAAAAATAAAGGTAAAATACACAAAAATCAAGACTAATTTTTATTTATTATTCACAATGACTGAGGTTATTTTTTTTTTTTGTTTTTTGTTTTTATTTTGTTCTGTCATTCAATAAAATTCATCAAATTCATAAAATTATGGAAGCGTTAAAAAGGAGAATTTTTAGTGAGTAGTGTTTATGGGAGGATGAGTACAATAATTTTACACTTTAATTTTTAATTGATTAAATTTAGTCGATTATTAAAATTTGTAAAGTTATCCTTAAAATACTAATGTAACTTTGTTTTACTTTGCCCAATTATTAATTATTTAGTGTTGTCATTAATGCATTTGCATATAAATAATTACAATCTAATATTAAAATGTTAGTAAGTTATAAATAAATTTTCTCAAAATATAATCAAACATTATAAGTTCTAACTTTTTTCCCCTACACATTGTGAACGGAGCAATAAAAAGAATTCAAAGGATTTAAACAATTTTTATAACTTTCATCTCTTTCTTTTTGTTTCTTGTTTCTTTCTTTTTTTTTCTTACTTTCTTTGTTTTCTTTCTTTTATTACCTTAATACATTTATTAAGTATATTATTATACAATAAATATTGTATTAAAGTTTTGTTTAGTCAGGAAAAGTCGTTTTTATAGGACTTTTAAGAAATACGATTAATAACATTATATTGTTCTTGTTCTCTTGTTGTTGTTGTTGTTGTTATTATTATTATTATTATTATTATTATTTATTATTTTTATGTATTCGTTTATTGTGAACTTTTGAGAACTGAAATGAAACGAACGAACGAACGAAAAAAAAAAGGCCTAAATTAAACGAATATAAAAATAAGCAAATTCATTTGACTTTTATAAAAATTCATGTTTTCGATTGAAATTTGAATATTAGGCGACCTTTAATTTTGTTTTTGTGTTTATATTATTTTATTCTTCTTTTTTTTTTTGAGGTGAATTTTTCTTCCTCCTACCCTCCTCCACCTACTCCTTATTTTCTATTATTGTAAAACATGATTTGTAAATAATTATTATTTAATTTGATTATTTTTTGTTGTTGTTGTTGTTGTTGATCTTTTTTTCGGTATCATAGAAGAGTATAGAAGACGATTAGAGTAAAAGGAAGAAGAAGAAGAATGACATAAAATTAAATGGGGACAAAAAAAAAAGAAGAAAAAAAAGAAACAAAATGTGGACAATTTAATAAAAAAAATGATTTTAGAATTTTCTAACGGATATTTGAATAAAACAAAAATAAAAAAAAAAAAAAAAGAAAAAGTCAATAATGCGGAAAGTTATAATCAAATGAAATGAATCATAAGTGTAGGATAGTGATATAATAATTATGTTCTAGTAAAAAATTATTCAATTGAGAAATTACATTTAATTTACGTTTTTATTATATTGTTGTTGTTGTAACGGAAATTCAAAAAAAAAAAAAAATTCAATTAAAGAAAAAAAAAACCAAATGGCAAAAAAAAAAAACGAAATAATTGCAAAGCCCCCCGGTATTCATGCGGAAATTAGTTATTAGTGATATTAAAGCGATTTCCGATATCTTCCTTTGAATAAGTTTTAGTGGTTTCCACTAAACCACCAACCATACTGTGTTTGTTGAAAAGATAAATCCAAAACTGTTTTTTTTTTTAATTGTATTGTATTGTAATTCAATTTTTTATTAACCTAGTACATCAACGACAAAGGTTATTAGTAACTAGGAGACCTACTATTTTTGAGGTGGATTCTGATTTCTGAACCACCTAGCATCTGCATATGCATTTTAATTCGATTGGGTGCATTGCCAGTTCTTAGGAAACATGCAGATTTCCTAAGAAGAATCGTTCGGTTAAAACCTTATCCTGCACACCGGCCTACAATTGAATACTTTATATAAAGGAACTGGTCATACTGGTCACAGATGTTATTAATCATTGACCACTACTTTATGTGTGTGTGTTTTTTTTTTAGTTAATCAAATAACAACAAACTTTTTTTATATATTTTTCCTTAAATTTGACAATTAATCTTTTTTGACTTTATTAGTGAGAATTTTATGAATAGAGAAAATTATATTTATTGTTGAAAATTAAAAAAAGAAAGAAAGAAAAAAGATTAAAAATTGTTTACCTTCACTAAATGTCTTAGATTTAACAATTCTTTCCATTTTATAAGTAAATTGCAATTTATTTACTTTAATGATTTATTATTTATCAATTTCTTTATTTTTTTTCTAATTACATTTACGTACATTACTCTATGATTCTTTTTTTTTTTGTTTGTGTATTTGTTTTTATCTATACACAAGAAAAACATATTAAATGAGTTTTATTTTTATATTATGTTCTTCTCTCTTTCTTCTTTTTTTTTTTTTTTTTTTTGTTTCATTATTTTTTTTTTTATTTTTTTATTATTATTATTTTTCTTAAGTTTTTCATAAATGCATGCTAATATATTTTTTTTTCAAGGTCCCAAAAATATATATATATATATTTTGTTAATTGTGTTTCATTTCTGTTCTGTTATTTTTGTGATTGTAATTTATTTATTGTTGTAATTTTTTGTTATTATTATTGTTGTAGCTGTTATTATTGTTGTTGTTTTTTTTTTTACTTTATGGAAATACAGATTTTTACAGAGTAATTACAAATTTTTTACACATAAAAAGATAAAATTTCAAAGCTTTTTGTTTTTTTTTTCTTCATAATTTTTTTGTTTTTACTAAAAAAAATTATCAACGGGATTTCAGTAAAAAATGATTAAATGTTTTTTTTTTTTTGTAAAAGCGAGGAGTGACATCCTATTTGTACGACTCTGTTGTTGTCGTTGTTGTTGTTGTTATTGTTGTTGTTATTGTTGTTGTTGTTTTCTGTTTTTTCGTTTTCACATGTTTAGTTTTCAATGTTGAAAAAAATATTTATTGTATTGGTGCCAATCACCACCAATTCTCCAAATACACATCTGAATCCACAATATGATATTTTTTTTAACGATTTTATAAATATTGTTTTTTCTTCAGTGCCAAATTTGATTTGATTTATTTTGGTTGATGTTGTTTTTTTTTGTTTTGTTTGTTTTAAAAATAGATTTTTTTTTTATAGAAAACCCTTTCTTGCATTAACATTTTTTTACTGTAAATGTAAGGTAATTAACGTATCTTGTATCAACTACCTAGGGTCATATGTAAAGACATGAATCTAACCCATTATTTTTAACCATGCTGAGAAATTTGGAACCAGAACCTCTATTGATGTGTGTTGGGTGTGTTTTTTTTACTCTGTCACAGTATGACTTTTTTTTATCCTACAGTTTACACAATGATTACATAATGACATCCAACCTCTATTAATTATTAATTAATTTAGTTTATTATTTTACACCTTTTTCTTTAATAAAAAATAAACAAATGTGTGTGTGTACGTATATCTTTCTGAATATTTGATGATTTTACAAAGATTTCCATATTGATTGCACTTTGACCTCATTTTATCATAAAAAAAATCCCAGTAGCGTAACATTTACTGTTTATATATTTTCCTAAGGTACAAATTATAATTCACGATTCAATTAAATTGTTCAAATCAATATTTATGAAACTTCAATTTATGACTTTCATCTTAAGTCTAAAAGGGGGTGGTAACATCCCATCACCTTATATTTTTTTACATTTTATTCTTTCATTATTGCTGCCATTTATTAACTGTAAAAACTCTTAAACTCCTTTAAGTCAACTCAAGTCAAACACTCTCAAAAAAAAAAAACATAAATTCTCATCTGTAAATAATTTATGAAAAAGTTTTAATAAAAAATTTGCTTACGAATATTTTTATATAAAAAAAAAAATCTGTTAATTCTTTCTATGACCAACAATTTAATTTTATGAATTTTTTCAATTGTCTTAATAATAGACACATTTTTTTTCTTTTATAATATGTAATTATTTTGCAATGTGCGTGATATTTAGATACAAATCTTTTTATAAGGAAAAGACAAATAAATTCACATAATTAAATGATTTGCTCAAAATTAATGAGCTCACATAATTTTTTTTTTTTTTCTTTTCTTGTGATTTTTAAAGATTGTAATAATTTTCGTAAAGTTGTAACCGTCATATTTATCATATCTTTACTTGATCATACTAATTAAATTAATAATATGATAAACTAAATGTGTTACTAAACAATTTTTATTGTATTTATAGGTCAAATTAGGGTTTCACAGTTACATTTATTAAAATTTAAAAAAAAAAAAGAATAAACAAAAGAGTGAGAGAATATAAATTATATCGAAAAGAGAGAGAAACAAAAAAATATTTTAAAGAGCAAAGTTTTCTGTTACTACGGACAACAACAAAAAAAACAAAAAACTCGTCTAATGAACATTAAATGACAGAAGAAAAAAAACGACAATAGATTTTAAATTTGGACAATTTAATTTACCCAAAAAAAAAAAGATGATTTTTTATTTCTATTATTATTATTATTATTTTTTTTCTATTTGTAATTTTCAAATGGATAAATTTTATAATGACAGTTTATTATATCTTTATTGTTTTGTTCTATTACGCTATTTACAGCAACAACAACAACAATAAACAGCTACTTACTAATACTTACACAAATACAACTGCGATTATTCTTGACATGCTTATTGTATTTTGTATATTTATCATTTGTTCTTCCCATTATTCTAATTAGATACTTTAATGATTTAATTATTGTTGTTGTTATTATTGTTGGTTTTTCATCCTCTCCTTCTCTTGTCTACCCCGCTCTAACAATTCAATGAGTTATCAGTAGTCTGTCATGTGTCAGTGGCCATCATATCAAATTTACTCTTAATTATTATACTTTTGTTTACATGTATGCACATATTTTTTTCTTCTTCTTCTTCTTGTGTTCGAATTATATAATTTCTATGAAGTTATAATTCTACAATTTTGGAGTAAATCGAAATTTATAACCCCATCCATCCCATCAGCCACATATTTTTTTAAATAAAATTAAAAATTAATGACACAATAATTTTTAGTTTTAAAATGTGATTTAATTTGTAATTTATAAAATAATAAAAATAACAACATTAAAATGTATAAGAAAGCAAACTTAACTTTTAACAGTCTTCTATTTTTTTTTAAACCTGTCATAAACTATATTTTATTGTTTTTAATTTATTTAAAAGATGAAGAGATGATTAGAGGATGAGGATAAAAGAAAAATGAATTCATTATGAATTCACATCAAAATCACAAATCAGTTTAGATGAAATATAAAACAAAACAATAACAAACAACAAATAATAAGTCTTAAATTACGGCTAAACAAAAACAAAAAAAAAGTAATGAATGAATATATTTTAACGCTACTGATTTTCTCATATTTTATGAAAAAAAAAAAAATTATTAATAATTTATTTACATTTACGCATATGTGTGTGGGTGTGTAATGTAAACCCCTAAACCTACTTAAATCATAAATATACAACACCAAAAAAAAAAAAGAAAAAAGAAGAAACACAAAATTTAGTGAGGGGTAAAAAGTTTATCAATTATTATTCTTAATAGCACTCTTTTGTTTACAGAGTTATTTATCAACATTTGGAATCTGTTTTTTGTTGGTTATGTTTTTTGTTTAATTATTTAAACCTTTAATAAATGTTAAATATTAATTAATATTTACTTGACTTTATGTTTGTATATGACTGATTTTTATTTAACTTTTATAAAGTGACCATTTTATATGCATTCCTCATTTTGTTTTTGTTTATTTGTTTGTTGTTGTTGTTTGTTGTTGTTTTATTCATTCCTGTTGTTGTATTTATTTCTTATTACTTTAACATTTGATGATGATGACGATGATATAATGATTAATATGAATCATTAATCATTTATAAATGAATATACGTATAAAGTTAGGTCGACGGATATACATTATTTTGTTATTTACATTCATAAAGAACAAAAAAAAAAAAGGTCAATCTTTAAGTATATTTATTTATTGATGTTACTAATTCTGTAACTGTAACTGATGATATTCACCTTTAAAAAATATAATACTTTATTTTTGTCATTTTTTACATTTGATTTAATAAAAACAATAATTAAGAAATTACAACTAACCAATTTTAATTATTGTGTAATTTTTAATTGAAATTCTTTTGTTTGTAGGTTTTTTTTTTTTGTTTCTTGTCTTTTTTTTTAAATGTCAGAATAAAATTTTACTTATGTATTTTTTTGATGAATTATTTAAGAAACGATAAAAATAAAATAAAATAAACAACAACAAAAGAAAAACATGCACAAATTTACATACACACACACACACACACACAAACACAAACACACACAAACACAATAATAGAAGAGGTACCATAAGTCAAGATAAACTGGGTACAACTACAAAAACTACATAGACTACAAAGAATAAGAAGAAAAAATAACAAAAAAAAGTTATTATTTTGTTGTTGTTGTTGTTGTTGTTATTTTTGTAATAAAAATATTTCCTTTCATTTAAAAAAAAAAAAAAAAAAACTTTGATCGATAGAAAGAAAAAAAAATGACATTTTGGTTTGGCTTTTGTGAATATAAAAATAAAATATTAATGACATTTTGAAGGAAAACAAGCCAAAAGAATAAAAACAAAATTCATTTGTTATTTTTCTTTCAATTAAATAAATGTTTTGTTTTGGTTGTTTGTAGATTTCTTGTTTTTGTTTTAGTTGTTTGTTGTCTTATTTTCTTATTAATAAAATTTGTTAATTATTTGGTTTTTTTTTAATCAAATTCTTCTCTGTGAATAAATTTTTTTTCTTTCTATTTTTACATTGCTGTAATATAATTAAGTGTTGTTGTTGTTTTTTGGTTGTTATTGTATTAATTAAGTACACCAAATTATTGAATGAAATTTAACGAAAAGAAAAAAAACAAACAAGAAAATGTAATTAAACGGATGAATTTTATTATGACAAAAAAAATGAAGAAGAAGAAGAAAAACGTTAAATCGTGATTTAGAAAAATAAATAGGAAAAAAAAATAAACTAACAAAAAAATCACCAAAAAGAAGAAGAAAAAGTGGACAAAGAAGAAGACGAAGAAAAAAATTTCAATTAAATGAATTTCTTTATGAATTTATTTTTGTGAATTTTTATGTCTTTATTTTTTTTTTTTTTTATATTTTTTGCGGATGGAAGTAAATTCTAAAGAGTTTAATGAACACACAAGAACTTATCTTTTTTTTGTTCTTCTTATTCTTCATCTTTTTCTTTACCAAGTACAATATTTTTCTTTTTATTTTTTGTAGGCTTTGGTTGTTTTGTTGTTGTCTGACATTTATGTTTTATAGAAATTTATTTAAGTAAAAAATAAAACAAAAAAAAAAAAAAGGTTGTAGAAAGATGAAGAAAAATAAATGAAATAAAAAGAGAGAAAAGGAAAAAAAAAAGACGAAACGAAACAAAATCACAAAATTTTAAGAAAGCGGTTTTAACAGTTAACTTTGTTAAAATGTACTTACTTAAGAGGAGGTCCCGAGAAATTTTGAAATAAAAATCAAATTGGCGTCAATGTCAACTCTGGCACATTTCAAATACAGATCCTAGCCTTAATTTTAAATTTAATTTATAAATTGTATTTTTTATTTTGTTTTGGGTGTCTCTGTTTAGATATATATTTTTTTTTAATTCAATATTTCGTTTTTTTTTTCCTCTTTCTCTTTCTCTCTCTATTTTGTTTTTTTTGTTTGTTTGTTTACAGTCTAAATGTACGAATTGTTTTACTAATACGAGATCCACGTGGATCTTTACAATCGCGCAAACATCGAGATTGGTGTAAACATCGTCCAGATTGTGATCATCCACCGACTGTTTGCCGTGATATGGTTGCAAATTTTTATTCAGCAGTTGAATTAACGAAAAAATATCCACAACGTTTTAGGTTTGTATTTTTTTTTAAATTATTAATTTTTTTCTTTTTGTTAATTACAATTAATTAATTGAATTTGTTTGACGCAAAAATTACTCATCATCATCATCATCATCGGTATTTTTCATTTTAAGAAAATCTAATTGAAATTAATTGAATTGTACCGTTAAGTGTGGAAGGAATAATTTGAAGAAAAAAAATAGCGGGTCTAAAGTATTTTTTTATTAAAACAATTTAGAAACCGAGATAATTTTAATTTATAACAATAAAAATTTGCCGTTTAAAAATTTTAAAACAAAAAAAAAAAAATTAAATTAAAAATAAAATTTCCAATTAAAAAAAAGTATTTCATTTATTTAAAAAAAGTATAATCCGGATTAACAAAAATATTCGGATTATTAAAGTTTGAAGAAAAACTAAAAGAAAATTAAATAATTTGCTAATACGATTTTTTATTTTGAAAATTCATTTGTTTTTCTTTTAAATAATTGTTTTTTATTTTCTTTTCTCTTTTCAGGGCAGTCCGTTACGAAGATTTATCATTAAATCCATATGAAATAACACAAGATATTTTACAATTTTATGGTCATACAATTGATCCACAAGTTGAAGAATTTCTAGATTCACATACAAAATCAGATATTGGTGGTGTTAGTTCAACATTTCGTGATTCAAAATCAGCACCATTTCATTGGATAAAAGATTTAACATATGAAGAGGTTGATGCTATACAAATTGGTTGTTCAAAAGCAATGCATTTATGGGGTTATAAAAAAGTTACAAATGATACAATGTATAATAATAATTTTGATCCACTTTTATCATTTCCATTTTCATGAAACAATAATATATTATTATTATTTATTATAATAACTTGCTCAGCATATCATGACACACTAACACTAATTAAAATTAGATAAAATTAAATTCCATTTTTTTTTTTAGAGAGAAAAAAAAAAAGAACTCAAAAAGTGCTGGTTCAAGTTTGTTTTTTTTTTTTTTGTCGTTTGTTTTTTTATAATTCTTCTGTTTTTTTTTTTTATTTTTTATTCATTTATATTTCTAGACGTTTTTATATCACTTTCATATACCTTCTTCTGTTGTATTGCAATAATAATGTAAGACAAAACTCCAGTGACAATAAAAGGGATTGGGTGTCAACGTTACTTTTGTCTCGACACAAATTAAACATTATTTTCATATTTTTCTTTATAATATTTTCTTTCATTCTTTCGCATCCAATTTGTCACAATTTACTGACAATACAAATATATATTTTTTTTTTATTGTTTAAATGAGCCTAAAAACAAATCAATCAAAAAAAAAAAACAAAATATAAGAAGAAGAAAAAAAAAACAAACGATTTAAATTTTTCAATGTGTGAAAAAGAAAAACAAAAACATAAGAACAAAACAAAAGAAAAAATGACGAACAAAATAATAAAGTCTTCGTTTTTTTATTTATAACAAAAAAAAAAAAAAAATAATTGAGGAATATCGAGAAAAGAATCAAAAAAAAAAAAAAAAAGGGAATAGCAAAGAAACATTTATATCAGACGCAATATTTTCTGTGATCTTCCGTTTTTATTAACTTTTAAACTAAACAAATAAAAAATAAATAAAAAATAAATAAAAAATAAATAAAAAATAAATTAAACAAAAAAAAAAAAAAAAACCACTGAAATTTTAAGGAAAAATTTTAAAATTGTTGTTCTTGTTATTAAAAAAAAAAAGAAAAGAAAAAAATCGTTTAAGTTTAGAAAAACAAAAATAATAAATAAAGATTTGAAAGAAAAAAAAAATGTTATTAGTAAAATAACACAATAATAATAAAAATATGAAGCTCATCCACTCATCATCCAGAAAAAACAAAAAAAAGAAAAGAAAAGAAAAAAAATTATAAATTTTACATTTATAAATTAATCTCATATTAACATTCTCTCTCTCTCTCTTTTTTTCTCTCTCTGGTAAGTGAAAAACAATAGAAGAAAATGTTGTCGAAATAATGAATAATAATAATAAATTAAATTAAATTAAATTAAATAGATATTGACGAATCTGCCATGAATCTCCTTTTAACAATAATTAAGTATAAATTATATTATTGTTGTGTGTTTTGTTTGTTTTTTTTTTTTTGTATTTTATTTTTGTTTTTGTAATTTTTGTTCAAAACGAAACTAACAACAACAAAAGAAGAAAAAATTATTACTATCTTCACTGTCTAGAATCTCACAACCTCAAGTGATTATTATTAATTAAAATAATTATTATTATTATTATTTATTAATAATTAAAATTAAAAATGGAATGAATGAATGAGAATCTACAAAGACAGAAAAAAAAAACGAAAAGAAAAAATGAACAAATATCGTTCAATTCAGTTATTGTAATTTTTTTCTTCTTTCATTTTTCATTTTAATTTTTTTTTCTTGTTAAATATTACAATTTTTTTTTTTTAAATGCGATTTTTAATTATAAATATAAATAATTAATTAATAAATAAATAAATGAAGAAAAAAAAAACTAATAAATAAAATATAAAATAATAATAATAAAAAAAAATGGTGCACAAAATTATATCAATCCTTTAGATAGATGTTGAGTTTCAAATTTAAATACTAATTAAATAATTAAATAATTAAATAATTAAAATTAAAATAAAAAACAAAAACAAAAACTTACTATTCAAATAAGAAAACATTCAATTTTTTTTTTGTTTAAATTATATTCTATACTTACTTTTGTTTTTTGTTTTGTTTTGTTTTTTTAAATATTTTATACTTAAGGAAAATATTTCATTTAAAATAATAATAAATATTATTCGAAATATGTTTTTTTTATCATTTCTCATGTATTGTATTTTTTTTTTTTGTTTTTCTGTTGTTTTGTTGTAGTAATGGAAAATGGTAAAAATGTGATGTTTTTCGTTTAAATAACAAAAAAAAAAAAAAAAAGAAAATTACAATAAAAAAATTCATTATTTTCTATTGAAGTATGCTAATTTTGTTGTTATTTTAAATATTGTGTCTTTTTTAATAAAGTAAAAAAAAAAAAAAAAGCGGATATAAAATTAATTGAAAAACAAAAGTCAATGCATGAGATTTGTAAAACAAAAAAGCTTCACTTAATATATATACTTCCAGTGAAAAAGAAAAAAAAAAATTAAAGAAAACTGCTCCCAGTAAAAAAAAAAAGAAAATCTGGAAACTAAACTAAAACATCCGATTTTTTTTTTTTTATTATTCTCAGCTCATCATACTCCTTTGTCTTAATATAATACTATTTTTTCTATTTTGTTTTCTTTTTTTTTAATATTTGTAAAATAAATAATAACTTTTACGAAAGGGTAAATAAGCTTACGAAATACATTAGAGTGCCTTCAAATTAAAAAAAAAAATAATAAAAAGAAAAAAAAGAAAGAAAAATTTATTAGATACAACAATATAATAAATTATCAAAAGTATATTTGCAAAATTAGTTGACGTTTTTGAATATAAACAAAATAAAACAAAAAATTATTCAATTTTTCTTGCTCAAAATAAACGGCATTTACAAAAAAAAAAAATAATGTGTTTTATTTGTATTTACTGACAACTGACTTTTAATAATAACGTATGTTTAAATTATTTGTAAATTAATAAGGTTAAAATTTGTAGTTTCAATATAATTTTTATACCAGTTGAACATATGGCATTTTCTAAACATTTTGTAGCGTTAATTTGCTATGTTAAGAAAATAGCTCGGGCAATACTAAAAATTTAGAAATGTCAGAAAAATTAAATCAATAATAAACAAAAAAAAATCAGGACAGCTAAAAAAGGAATATGGAATCCACTATTGTTAATATAGCTGGAGAAGATTTAAGTGCTGTTGTTTTAAGATATGGGTTGTATGTTGGTGCATTATTTCAACTGATTTGTTTAGCGGCTTGTATTGTTCTTCCTTCCGAAACGGATTCATCCAAGGTTAAAAATATAAATTAAATTTTTTTTTAATTTTTATACTTTAATCATACATTTAATAGATTGATGATGATTCATCCAGTTCAGAGCATTCATCATCACCTCAAAATACTCCAAGAAAAAAGGATAGATGTCATCGGCGAAAGGATAAAAAGAAGCGTCGTTAAAAAATATTAATTTGCTTTAAATGCTCTAATATTTTATTCTGCAAGTTGAGATTAATAAAGTTTTTGGCAACTCAAATATTTAAAGTACAATAAATTATAAACTGATATTATTTATAAAACTATAACGAAATTAAATACAAAAATATAGTGCATAGAGAAAAACATTTTTAAATTTAATAATGCTTACTTTATTTAAAACAGCAATCCTTAAAATAATTGATAGATTATAATAAAATTAAAAAAAAAAATAGTTGAAATCTTAAAGTATTTGAAATATGTTAATTATAATTTCTCAAATTACATTATTTTAAATATTCTTCTAATTAATTAATTTTAATAAATACAATATTAAAAAGTAAAAGGAATAAGTTAACCACGTGAAAAAGATCTATATTTCTTAGTTCATTATTGTTCCTTTTCTTCTTAACTAAAATTATAATTAAAATTTTTTATAAAAAATTATATTTTATTTCTCTAATAGATTTAAATTTAATAAAATTAACCTTTTTTTTCTACCCGTCCTTGAATTATATTTTTACGTTTTGAATTTTTAGCTAAATTCTTCTTTGAACGTCTTGATTTAATTGGAGTTTCATAGTTAATTATATCTTTAATTTCATCAGAAATACTTGTTTCTAAATCACTAGATCTTATAGAACGATCTGTATTATTACTATTATTTGTATTACTATTGCTACTACAAGATGTATCATCATGAACATTATTTTCTACGGTTCTCATTTGTTTTGAATTACGTTTATTTTTTTTTATTTCAATTAAATTTTTATATGATAAACTTCTACGTGTAGGTATAATGTTTTTTCTTAATCCATGTCTTCTACTCCGATCAATACCATCTTCATTACTATTACAGCTACTCTCATTAACAGTCCGTTTCTCTTTTGTTTTCTCAAACTTTGACATTAAATATAATTGTCGTTTTTTAAGAATATCCATCATTGGTTTTGTATAACCTTTAATAATAACATCGTCACTTGTATCATGTTCTTTTATATCTAATTTATCTTTAAATTTAATTTTTTGTTCCATTTCAATTATAGCATATGTTGGATTGCCTGTATAACGCATTGGTGTTTGTAATATTTGTGCACGATCATACTCTAATTCAGCTCGTTGACGTGATATTTTATCTGGATCTGTATTTAAAATTTCTGTCCACGATATTTTTTTCTTTTGTTTTTTTGGCAGTTTTTCTGTTTTTGAACGTAAGTTTTTTGGTGATATTTTATTTGATGAATTATGTGTCTCTTTAAATGGTAATAATAAACCAAATTTCATAATTGATTTAATATTTTTCATTTTTTCAACATTATTTTCAACTTCATGTTTTACATCTTTTACTTTAATTTTAAGTTCCTCTATATTTAATATCATTTCTGTTTTTTTATATCCCATATTTACAAATTCACGTTCAAATAAACTTTTACAATAATCATAGTCAGGACGTTGATCATAAGTTAATTTACAAACATAATTCATAAAATCACATAAAAATGTGGGTACTTTCCCATATATTTGTTTTAACATAAATGTAACATCTGTCATAAAATATTCTTTCATTCGATGTACATGTTCAGGTTGTTGTAAAATTTTTTCATCTTTCCATGGTAAAAATCCCATACACCAATATATTAAGTTATAACCAAGGCATTCAAGATCACTGCGCCTTGAGTGCGCCCCCATATGTGCGTCACGTGATGTAAATTCTAATGTACCATCGTGTGCACGTCTTTGGTCCATACAAAATGGACGATGATTACCACTAGGATCAATAAATTTTGACGCTAAACCAAAATCTATTAAGAATATTCTATCTTCCGTAATAATATTGCTAGTTCCATTTTTTTTATTAGAAATTGGTGTATCATTTACAGGTTCATTATATCTTTTTGTTTCCTTTGGTGTTTCCACCGTAGACGGATCAAAATCACTATCTTTCAATGAAGTATTTGATTCTGTATCTAATCCAACATAATTTACTAATTTCGATGGTCGTAAATAATGTCTTTTTAACATATCCTGATATGTTGAATTTACTCTAGTTGTCTTGAGTCTACATGCTCTTATAGGATTTGATCCACTAAAATCAACTGGATTTCGTCGTTTTATTGAATTAGTTGGTGTTTTAAAATAAAAATTATCATTGGATTCTTCATCACTCGTATTAATTTGTTCATTACTACAATTTATATAATTTTCATTATCATTTTTTTTATATGAATAACTTCCAATCATTAAATTTTCAGCTTTTATGTCAGAATGTACATAACCTTTATCATGAAAATATTTTAATATTTCCAATATTTGACTAGCAATTATTATAACACATTTTTTGTCAACACGACGATTTTTTATAATTGAATGTAAATCGCATTTATATCTATGTAATACTAAGAATCTATAACGTATATTATTAAAAATATGTGAACCAGATGCAATATATGGTGTCATAAATGGTGGTATATCTAAGAAAATAAAACAATGAAAAATTATTAAAGCTTAAATTAAGACAATGTAATAATTTTGTACAAACCTGGTGATTTTGCCGTATTAAGAAGACAATGAATTTCAACAAAAAGTGGTCCATTTGCGTGAGGCTCAAGTTTTATTACATATTTTGAATTATCTGAGTTGGCTGGCTTCTTTATATTATCCGATGCTAAAAATATTTCACCAAAGCTACCTTTTCCTGTAAATTTTGTATTCTAATTATATTAAAAAGTTTTCTATTATTTCTAAAAACAAAAACAAAAATGAGAGTTAAGTCGAAAATTTAAAAGGAAGGACTTGAATCGATAAACAGTACAGAAAAGAAAATTTTTTTTTACGTCACTTTCATACCATACATACCAATGTTTTTCCCCACTCGCCAAAACTTTTGTGTTAAATCGGTTAATATTGTATTTTCAACTATATCTGCTGTTAATATAAATTGTTGTTCTTCGTCTTTCATATTTGTAACAATACATATGTTTTTATTTAGGAAATCACATTGAATTTTAGCCGCTTCAATAATAAAATAAAACACACAAAATTAATTATATGACATTAAATGCATTGAAGTATGCTACAGTTAAAATATAGCATAACTTCGAAACATAGAAAAATTATTATATATTGTAGCGTTCTAAGTAATTAGTGCGTTCAATGACATAAAATTCAATTGTGAACTACTGAACTTTTTTTTTAAAAATTAGTAGATTAAATTTTTGAAAACGTTGTTTGCATTTAAAAATTGTTTGTGAGTTCAAATTTTTTTTTTCAATTTCTTAGCTGATAGCAAAAATATACGCGAATAATATAATATAACGTAAGGACATGTTCATTTTACTGTATTTTTTCTGACTGCTTTGATAAGTTAAATGGAAAAAATGTTAAAAATAAACATATATCACATATAAGACCAATTACTTTGAAAACACTATTATTGTTTAGTTTGCCTTAATTTAGTTTGATTAATTACAAGAAATCTGTTTCTGCGGTAGAAGCATGCTCAAGTGTGTTCATGGCTTACACAGCAGTAATAAATTTTTATTTTTTTAAAAACATCGATTTCATAATCAAAATAGTATACCTGACATTCAGATCAAATATAGATTAGATCAGTTTCAGTTTTAGCATTAGTAGGACAAAATAAAAAACAAATTACAAAATGACTGAGTCAGATTCAGAACATTCTTCCGGCCTGAGGGAAAATGATGATGAAAGTGAAGATGTTAGTGAAAATGAAAATATAAATGAAATTGAAGATAAAAAAAATGAAGATTTAACGACAGTTCTGGATGAAAAAAAGGAAAAAGAACCAGTTGTCACATTTGAAGAATTGGTAAGTTTTTTTTACACACGTGGGAAAGAAAGCCATGTTTATTATTCATAAGTGTAAATGATGTTTATTTTATTATTGAAACAGGATGAAATATTATTATTAGTTTCGTCACTACCTCTGATCATACCTCTTCTTTAAAAACTAAAATTACGATTGAAGTTGTTTTATCTAATAATTATTGTTACCTTAAAGGGTCTGATAGACACGCTATGTGAAGCCTGCAAAGAATTAAAATGGAAATTTCCCTCAAAAATTCAAAGAGAAGCAATTCCGGTTGCACTTCAAGGACATGACATTATTGGACTTGCTGAAACTGGCAGTGGAAAAACTGGAGCTTTTGCTCTTCCAATTCTACAAGCTTTACTCCAAAATCCTCAACGTTATTTCGCATTGGTTCTTACACCGACCAGAGAATTAGCATTTCAAATATCAGAACAATTTGAAGCATTAGGTTAGTATATGCGGCTTATTTATGTGTTTCTTTTAAAATAAAATAACTAATGTGAAAATGATGTAAACTTCATAATTGAAATAGAATGAAATATAAATTATTAGTTTCGTCACTACCTCTGATCACATTTTTTTTCTTATCAATTTAAATTAAAACACAAATTATTAAAACAAATAATTAGCAAATAATTTCTTTTAGGAAGTACAATTGGTATTAAATGTGCAGTAATTGTTGGTGGAATGGATATGGTATCACAAGCTTTACATTTAGCTAAAAAACCTCATATTATAATCGCGACACCAGGCCGCCTTGTTGATCATTTAGAAAATACAAAAGGATTTAATTTAAAAGCAATCAAATATCTTGTTATGGATGAAGCTGATCGTATATTAAATATGGATTTTGAAGTTGAATTAGATAAAATATTAAAAATTATACCCAGAGAAAGGAAAACGTATTTATTTAGTGCCACGATGACAAAGAAAGTTAATAAATTACAGAGAGCCTCATTACAAGACCCTGTTAAAGTTGAAGTATCTAATAAATTCCAAACAGTTGAAAATCTTCAACAATATTATGTTTTTCTACCAATCAAATTTAAAGACGTTTATCTGGTACATATTTTAAATGAATTAGCTGGTAATAGTTTTATGATTTTCTGTAGTACATGTAATAATACAGTAAGAACTGCTCTTATGTTACGTGCACTTGGTTTATCAGCTGTGCCCCTTCATGGTCAAATGTCACAAAATAAACGGTTAGCTGCATTAAATAAATTTAAAGCTAAAAATCGTTCAATATTAATATCAACGGATGTTGCATCAAGAGGTCTTGACATTCCGCATGTTGATATTGTGTTAAATTTTGATATTCCAACGCATAGTAAAGATTATATACATCGTGTTGGTAGAACGGCTAGAGCTGGACGTGCTGGAAAAGCAATAACTTTTGTAACACAATATGATGTTGAACTATATCAAAGAATAGAACATTTACTAGGTAAACAACTTCCGTTATATAGTTGTGAAGAGGATGAAGTTATGGCATTACAAGAACGTGTCGGAGAAGCACAAAGGACAGCAAAAATAGTAAATATACTTTTTTAGTTGAAAATCTGACAAAATGTTACACTTTTGAATTAAAACAAATTTTAAAATTAATTGAGGTTCTCTAACTTTTTGTTTTGTTTTGCAGGATTTAAGAGATATTGAAGACCGCAAAGGAAAAAAACGAAAACATGATAACACAGGAGGTGATGATGATACAGAGCAATTTGTGGGTGCTAGAAATCGTTTTAAAGATTTTGGTAAAAAAGGTACGGGCGGTGGAACAAGTCGAGGAGGTGGGGGTGGAAAAAGAGGAGGATATAAAAAATAAATTATTTCTTTTAGTGTATTTTTTTAAAATTTATTTCAAATACATTTTGATTATGTATTTAAAAGAAAAGTTGTTTTTATTATTTTTCAATTTCCATACAATATTTAGGGCGTTACGATACTTTATAAGAGGTCTGTCCAATTGATGGGATTTTGTAATTTCATTATTCGTCCGTCGCTTGTTTATTGTTTGTGGGCTTCTATTTTAACGATTTTTCACAAATGAGTTTAGTTTAAATTTAAATCAAATTCAAGAGTCAAATAAATCTTCCATATAATGGTATTGTCTTTATTTATTTAAATTCTATTATTTATATTAGAATTATGAATGGCAATAAAAAAAGTTTGTTTATTTTTTTGAAACACAATTTTATATTTAATTTTTATACAAAGTAATATTAAATTTTTCATTATTCTTTTGCATTGAGTTATCCCCAATTTTTATAAAATTTGAAAAAAATCTTATATTATAATTTTTTATTGCTTTAATGAAACAATTACTTAAGTTTGGTCTGCAAGCAGTTTACAATGTGCATGTAATAAATGCTTTTTTTATTCAATACATATTAGTTGAATGATATATGTTTCAATTCTTTTAAAAATCGGTGTAAACGAAATTTAATTACAGACCAAAAATTTAACATTTATATTTCATCAGTTTTAAGAAAATAAATTATTATTATTTTTAACATTTAATGTCGAGTTTCACAACCATCATAAGTTAAGTGTTATAGTAATTTGATGCTTCTTGTTAGTTCTTTTATTATTCATTAAATTATTTTGAAACCCGGCAATTAATCCGAACTTAATTTATTTTCTTAATTTGTATTTTTATAAATTATAAATTTTACCATATTTCTTAAATTGAAAAACCTGATTGTGTTGAGTCTGATATCTTCATTTTCTTCTTAATCAATATTAATTTCCTTTTTTACATTTGTTTGTTTATCTTCATTAATGAGTACTGGAATGTCAAATAGATCAAATAAACCCTCTGTTTTATGCAATGAAAAGTAATAACGATTGTGGACGGGCGGTGAAACTGGAATAAGAGGCGGTTTTGCTGTAAAATACGATAGAATAATAATGTTTCAAAATAGTTTTGGTTTTCTTTTAAAAATTTGTTTAGCTTTTCTCGAATTTATGTGTTTATCTATATTCGGTAATCGGTATTGTATAATCAGTGTAGCAATTACGGAAGGAAATAGATTATTCTCGAACTCAATTATTGAGTTTACTCTCCTTATATTTTTTTCGAATTTATTGCCTTGGTGAAATTGTAGGTATCGAGTTTAATATGAGGAGGTTATTGTAGAAGTATTGCTCATAGTACGTTAACACACTAATTAACGTATAAGTACACTTAAACTCAATGATTTTTTTATTTTAGTTCCGTAAAATTTCTCAAATAAAAAAAACGAACGAAAGTACTTTTAAAAGAAAATATTGTTGGGAGAAAAAAAAAACAAACAAACAAAAATAAAGGTAATTTACCTTGGTACGTAGTAAACTCATCATTATCATCAAAATTAACTTCATCTGTATTTGGATTTTTTGAATTACTGTCACGACTAGGTATTTTTATTCCACGTAATAAAATTTTTGCAATAATTTGTTTTTCTTTAATATCAGATAAATCATCGTCTGGATCTGTATCATCTATACGTCGTTTTCCAATTTTAAGTGATTTTTCACTATCGTCATGTTGTTTTTCTTTGTTTTTTGTTCTTCTTAAATTCAAATCATAATCTTCATCTTCTGAATTTATTTTTTCTTGTTTTATTAGTGAACCTTTAGAATTATGATTTTTTGTTATTTTAACGCAGGATTCACCTTCATTTGTAACTAATCGTACATCAATCGGGCCACTTGATGTTACTTTTAAAACTCTATTTAATACAATTTTTTGTTGCTAAGTAAGAAAAGAAAACATAATAGATAAATACTTTAAAAACGTTTCAAAAGTTAAAACTTACAACTCTTAAAGCTGGCTTTTCATATTTATCAAAATTCTTAATAGTCAAAATAACATCATCACCAAAACAATCCATTAAATCATCACGGGTTACATATGCATATTCATTTGTTATGGCATCTTCAATTGTATTTTGTATATCTCTTTTAATAAAGTCATAATGCCTAAAAGAATGAAATTTTAAATAAAAACAAAAGATACTTAAAAAAATGTAAACCTTACAAATTAAGCATTTCTTCTTCTTCTTTCAGTTGATCTAACTTTCTAGCCAATTTTTCTGATTTGTCTAATGAATCTCTAACATTGTTATTATTAATAAAACCCCTTATTATAGAAAAAAGAAAAAAAAAATTAAAACACGATTATTTAGTAATAAGAAAAATGTCAAGCTGGAAAAACTTACTTCCATTGTATACTATTTTTACTTCTTTTCTCAATAAGTCCTACTCCTTCTAACACGTTTGTTATATCATATATTCGTCTCTTTTGTCTAACAGACAAAATTTGTGATGCCTTAAAACAAATAATTAAATATTAATTTGAAATTATCTATTCAACACGAAATAAACCGAATGAAAATGACAGATTTAAATAACAGAAAAACATGGATTTTCAAAATATAAATAATTTGGGGAAAACAAAATTAAAAGGATGAATTATGTATTTGATAGAAATTATATTCAGAAATCCATGAAGAAAGTAACAGAGTATTATTTCAAAATAAGAACTGGCAAACCAGAATTATATAAAGAAGTAAATAAATGGCAAAAGAAAATAAAAAACAAAATAATAATAATATTGACATAAAAACAATTAAAACAGAATATTAACAAAGATATTTAATTAAAAAATATAAATAAGAAGAAAATATTATAATATTATTTGATAAATGTAATAATTTACCAATAAAGCATAATAAATTTATAATAAAACCGTGTAGAAAGAATTTTATGCTAGTGGAGACTAAAAAATATTAAGAATTTATTTTGACAGTAGTACTTCAAATACAAAAAGAAGAATAAATATCTCAAAGAACAATAAACTAAAATAATTTCCAACAAAATAAATATGAGATTTTCTACATAAAACACAATATAATATTAATGGTATTATATGTTTCTTACACTTTTTATGTCTAATATTCCACATTTTTGTCTTTTCATTAAATTCACAAATTTTCGTGTTAATAAACCCAGAGACTTCTCATTTCTTTTTGTGTCTATTTCCAAATCTTCAACTAATTCCATTTTATACAATTATCACAACAATTTTAAATTAAAATTATTAAAAATATGTAATAAATATATTTTTTTCAAGATTCAAAAAAAAGCCACAAAATTACCTCATCTGAATGAAGTTAGCCATAATTCCATTATTTTGGAGATTAAAAATAAAGAGTTACCACTACAAAATAATAATAAAATATGCATTGGCAATACTAAATTCAATTTTAACATAAAAAAAAAGAAGAAATTTCAGTTTTAAATTACACCATTCAATTTGTGACTAAAGTACAATCAGGTAAAAGGTACAGACAATAAAAATAATTTTAGTTTATTTAATAAATCATTTTTATTTTACAATTTTGAAAAGAGAAGGAAAAGTAAATTTTGACAGTTAACTAGATAGATTAAGTGAAAATTTTTCTTATTTTTCGATGATTGAAAAATAAATAGAATCATCGTATAAAGTTATGACACAATTTTTAAATTTTCAAAATATATTTACAATCACAACAAAAATAAAAACAGACAATATAAAAAAAACGTTTAAAATAAATTCGCAGACAATCTTTCTTTCTTAACATTAATTTGTATACATTTACATATTTATATATTTTTACATTCAATATAATTAAAAATTAAAAAAAAAAACAATATATTTTTTTATTAAATCTTGAATAAAAAATAATAATAGAACCATTTAAAATCAAAGAAAATATAAATTTGTTAAAATCTATTAAAAAACAATTTACATAAATATTTGGTAAATAGCAAATATTAAAGTCATTAATATATAATCATTATCATTTAGTAAATTCTTAATTACTTCCAATTAATGAGAGAATGAAAACAAAAAATAAGACGATTTTTTAATTCTTTCAAAATAAACAAAATATTAATTATCTGATTTTTTCTATCGGCTATTTTCAAGAATTAATAATGAAATGAAAAGAAGTTTTTTTTTAAGGCACTTAAAAAAAATTATAATTATATGCATGTTTTTCTTTATATTTTCCCATCTTGCTATTTCAAATCTCTTTTATCGACATTTTTTCATGGTAAGATAGATTATTAAATTTCTGCCATTTATTAACTATATTATTACGATTGTTTTTAATATGTAAGTATTTAAGAAACTAAAACAAATGTTGGTCGTTTGTTGCTAGCAAAGATTTTAATTATAAAAAATCTTTTTACTCAACAATATATTTTATGAACGACTCGATTTTAAACAATTTCAATCAACAAAATATTTTTAAATTCAAACAATCAAAATTACACAATCTTCCATGCATCATAATGTCAATAAAGCACTTAATTAAATTAACAAAAACAAATAAAATTAGAAAATTAAATTTATACAATTTCTGATTTGTACCTACTTAAAAACGAAAAACAAAAATGAGCCCAGAAGCCATTAAACAATAATTAACTATAATTTGAACATGTAAATAAAATCAAATAAAATTAAAAAAATATATAACAAAACTAAATAAAAAACAAACTATGTAAATGTTTAATTTAAATTTTGTTGTTGCTGTTGTTTTTGTAAACTAGAATTATTATAAGCTGATATTGCCTTCATAACTTCCTCTTGAAGTGTTGACGGTGGATCAGATAAAATATCAGTTGTTGTTGATAAATATCGTAATTTATTTGAAACAGCTTCATAAATATACAGAAAATTAGTTATTCGTTAGAGAATTAAAAAAAATTGAATTTACCTGGCCTTAATTCAACTAATGAATTTTGATCAACCCAAACTTGAGCTGTACGTTTTAATTCGTCTATACTTGCAACTGATACAGTTGAATTAAAGGAATGAAGTAATGGTTCAAATATCAATCCAAACTAAAAGAAAATATATAAAAGAATAAATTAATTATTATTTTAAAACAGTTAATCCTAGAAACGACAATTTTTTAATAATATGAAATGAAGAAGTATGAATGATTTTTTAAGATTAAAAAAATGTAATTACAATCCAGAATTTCCAATTTTGTAATGTTCGTTGATGAACATATTCGTTGTACATTTCTTTAATACGTCCAGTACGTTGTCTCGACACAGGCGCACCATTTGCGGGTAAAACATTTTGTAAATGACTAAAAAATAAAGTAGAAAAAGTTATTAAATTTAATTCAAAAATGTAAATTATTATTTTTACTTTAATGAATTACTCAAACTATCTCGTTCCTTCTTTAACGCTTCCATTTGTTCAATATTACCATTTCTTTCATTACGCAATTGTTTTATATATTCAGCACCTTTTTGTAACATCGCTGCTTTACTTAACTGCAAGATACAATAATGGAAAATTAATAATATGTTTTCAGAATTACGAACATTATTGAAAGTGAAGTAATGAATAGAAAATAATGGAATTCAATAAAAAAAAATCATAATTTACTTTAGCAGATGAACTTTGTTGTAATTGTGGTATTAACGAATGCAATGCATCAAACCCATGTTTTATATTACAACGTCTTTTCTTTTCAGCATGTATATGCCCAGCCCTACGTTGTGTTGTTTCACGTGGGTATTTCAAATTACCACATCTGCTTGGTGATAATGGTGAATCTTGACTTATTATTGAATCTGGGGATAAACTAGGTGTTGATGTTGTTTGTATTGGTGAGAATATGGACTGCTAGAAAAATAAATAAATTTGCAAATTTTATTAAGAAAAAGGAACTTTTTAGGAGATAAAAAACAAACCTGAGTCCCAACATTATTGAGTAAATTTGATGAATTTATTGTTGATTGAATTTGTACAATTGGTGATGATGTTGTTGATGTACCAAATAATTGTGATACATTTGATGATGAACTAAATTTGTCTAAAAATAAAAAAAAATAGATAAATATATAAATAAATAAAAATTAAATTATATAGTTACTATTTGTTGTTAATAATTGTTGTAATAATGCACTATTTGATGTTGGTAACATTGGTTCACTTGTTGCCGTTTGTAATGCTGGTAATATTTGTTGTTGTTTTATAATCATCGAATTAGATCGTGTGCGTGGTTGTCGGTGCTCGGCCTACAGGTGAGAAAATATAAATTAATAAATTTATAAAGAAAGAGCTTTAGTTTTAAGTTTAAATGAATTAGGAAATATTATTGTAATTATTACCTTGTAAGTTATATATTTTGGCATAACAAATGTTTCATCTTTATGTATCTGTATTAACGATGCATTTATTGGTAAACTGTTTGAACGAAACATTTCTTTGGTAACTAAATTTTGTTGTTGTTGTTGCTGCTGCTGTTGCTGTTGTTGTTCAATAAGATTATGTGGAGGTGATTTGTGTCTCATTTGTTGTTGTAATGGCAAAGATGACGACGAACTTAATGACGATGATAAATTATTATAACAATTTAATGTTGTTGGTTGTGAATTTATCTTATATAAATTTGTATTATGTTGCTGCTGCTGAATAAAACTTTTAAAGTTGGTATCATTTTGTTCTTGTTGTAATAAAGTAAGTGTCCCGGCTGCTGATGATTGTTGTTGTTGCTGTTGTTGTGATAAAATTGTTGATAATTGTTGCTGCTGTTGTGTTGATAATAAACTATTTATATTGGCTTGATTTAAATTATTAAATTTTGTATTTGTTTGATTTGTTGATGTTAAATTTAATCCAGTTATAGTATTTATATTATTATAATTATTTGTTGTTGTTTGTATTGGTGATGAATGTAATGTATTATTTATATCATTTTGATTATTCACATTATTATTATTATTATTATTATTATTATTATTAAGATATGTTTGTTGTTGTTGCTGCTGTTGCGGATTATAAATATTTTGTTGTTGAGATTGCTGTGCCATTAATTGATTATACATAATTGTTTGATGTGTGGTTGGTTGATTTTTATCATAATTTGGTGGCTCACGACGACTGGATAAAAATAAAATTCAAGTTAAATTAATTATATTAGAAAAAATGGTAGTGTTATAGTTTTTATAATTCGTTCAACAGAATACAATAGAATTTCAAAAAAGGACAAACATTCCAAATTTTCGACTATCCGGCTATAGAATGATATTCCAAATATCCGTGCATTGCTCAAACTGGATAATCGAAATTTTATCCAAAATTTTTATTAAATTTAATTCATGAAAACTGTTTATAATAAACAGAATAAAACTTATGAAATAATTAAAAAATTGTTTCTTACTTAAAACTTTTAAAATTTGTTTTATGACTTCTTCCTTTGGGATATGTCGTTTTACCAATAATACCTAAATTATTCATATTATTATGATTATTATTAGGTGGTGGTGATATCGATTCTGTTGTATTATGATTATTTGTGTATGAATCAAGGACCATATCCATTTGTTGAGATAAATCATTCGTTATATTCATTGTATCAACATAGTTTTGTCCAAAATCAATTGCTTGTGAAAATAATTTTGCTGAATAATTAACAGAATTAATTGTCTGTTGTTGTTGCTGTTGTTGTTGTTGCTGTTCAATAGAATTAGAATTATTATTATTACTTATATTATTAACATTATTCTGTATAATTGTAGGCACTTGATTTCTTTGATTTGTTACATCATTTATATTTGCTGAATCCATCTGTTCTGAACCTGAAAAAATTCAAAGTTAATTATTCAGGCATTTGTTTAAGTTCAATTTTAAAAAAATATTTAGAATTTTCTTTTACCCATCATATGAAAATCAACATTTTTAAATATTTCATCGGCACCTTCTTCCGGTACTGGTGGAAGACGATTACTAAAAAATTCTGATTGTTCCAGCATTACGTAGTCTAAATTTTAGACGAAAATAAATAATTAATAATAAAAAAAAATAATTAAAAAAATCTAAATTAATTGAGAAACGCTTCCTTTACCATGAAATCCAGATTTAGGATTTAAAAAATCATCTAGTGATGGTTGTAGTGGTTCCAAACTTGGTTGTATAAAATCAGCACGTACAGTACCACGTTCTATTTCACGATGATCATTAAATGCAATTGGTGAAAATAATAGTTCACATATATTATCAATGTCATTATCTGGTGACCAAAATGTTGAAAAATCTATATCGTTTAACTAAAGAAAAAAGAGTCAAAATTAACATTTAAAATTTAATTAATTGAAAAAAAATGTAAATTTTTCTTATTAATTATTGGTCTGATTTTAATTTTGCATGGATCATCGAATTTTGTGTTCTAATTGAAAAATATGAGAAAAACATAAATAATTCAGAGTTAATTTGTCAGCCCTAAATTCTTGAATCAGTTTGGAATTTACAATTAGAATGATTGATAATAAATTAACACTTGATTAAGATTAACATTTAAACGTATTCTCCTTTTGTATTTTTTTAAATTGAAATTTGGAAATTTTGAAAGACATCAATGTTATACGCTTTTTGAATTTATTTCTTATAAAATTTATTGTTAGTAATAAAGAGTTACCATTTTCAACAATTAATAAAATACAAATAGAAAGATTATCATGGAACAAAAATTATTGACAAAATTTTCTAAATTGTTCATTGAATATGAATTGAATATTATAATTATTGTGCATTCAACTGGCCTTAACTATAAAGTTTAACATGTCGAATCCATTTTTACATTTAATAACGAATAAAATTTCGCAAAAAAAAAACAATTAACATAAATTTCAATTAATTATTTATAATTAATTGAAAACAATCTTACAGTTAAATGAATTGAAGCAAAAAAAAAAAAAAAATATAAAGAAAATAAACATAAGAAAAGAGTGAAAACAAAATTGTGTTGAGAAAATAATAAAATAAAAATAACTTTTCTATTTAAAAGTTTGTTTTCTATGTTTAATATTTTATTTTTATAGAAACAAACAAAAAAAAAATAAATTTCAGCCCACAAGATTTTTAATTTATATAAAATTATGTTGATAATTCATTGAAATTATATTTTCGTAATAGAATAGAAAATTATTTTGTGAAATATGATTAATATTTGTAGAGTTTATTAAATTTTAAAACCCACTCTAACTATCTCGCCCCATTATTGTGTTTAAAATAATTGTCCTAATAACAATTATATTTTTTAATCAATGCCCATTCAATTTTTTTTTGCTTACAACAGAAATCTAAATTTAATTAGAGGCTGCAAGATTTTATGATCTACATTGTTTATTAAATTAAACAATTAGCAAGCAGCAAATCAATAAAGTATAAAACTGCAATATCGATAATACAGAGTAAACCTTTATCGACTAATTTTTATACGGTAATTTTCCTTCTTCACGAATCGTGCTTTAATCATTCGTTGAATTCTCAGTATTAAATCGTAGAAACTAAGATAATTATAGAACATTTCTCTTATATTGATAATTATGTCTATGAAAGGAAATCGAATTATACTTGTCGTGGATAAACAATACAATTCAAATAATATTTAATTTTATTCGAGACTGAATATTGAAATTTAAAATACTACGAAATATTTTCAGTGTGAATTTTTATATCCAATATATAACAATAATATCTAATCAGTGTTATATCTCTCGTTTATGAAATATTGTCGCATAAAATTACATAGTCATAATAGAATAGAGCGCCTTACAGTCATTAAAGCAATACATAAATCATATAAATATAATATTCTAAACCTTTTATGATTATCATTCGTAGGAATAAAAAACAAAACTCTCAATTAAATAATTTATCTACATGATCACAAATTAATTTATAGTTTCCTATAAGGACACCGAGCATGTATATATTATTCGATAAATATGACTATTTATTTTTATCATTAATCACAAAAAAACAACAACTTATCATTATCAAATAAATTGATAAGAACAAAAAACAACTTGTTTTATATATATAATTTTTTTTTTTTTAGTTGATAAAATTTCTATCGAACTTTAACAAAATATCATGATAAAAATATTAAATTAATAATGGCTTATCATTCATCTTTAATCGTTAATCAAATAATCACATTTATTAATTGCTAAATTTGTATATAATTTTTCTTTATTTCTATTTTATTTTTAAATCGGTTGTACTAATTTACGAGTATTATTTAATTTTTCATAATTTAAAATATTTATTCGCAGTAATCGTATTGGGCCAATTAAAAAATTCATATCATAGCTATAACCAGCCCCAAAAATTTAATGAACATTACACATTAGATTTAAAACTTTTCAAACTTACGTAAAAAACTTTAATGTAAAATTTATGTAATTTTTTAAGGAAATCAAAAAAAAAAATTCTCCCATTCTATTAAAATAAAATAAAATCTACTTTACCGTATCAATTGTATTTTGATTTCCTATAAATTTCCGTTTGAAATATCGACGCCATTTTCTGTATTCAGCACAAACAACTGTTTTATTACGCTTCCAATATTTTCCTTCAAGTACAATGGCCTACATTTTTTTTTTAAAAATGATACAAAAAAAGATTTTTTTTTATTAATAAAATAAAGAATTTTTTTTTGTATTTTTACCTCAGGTTTAATTTGTAATTCTACGTCTATTGGTGATGCAAATTGACACTTTTTATTGTTGTTTTTCATGATAACTATAAATAAAATAATTAAAAAATTAAAATTAAATAATTAAATATAAAATTAACATAAAAATAAATTAAATTTAAAATACCAAACGAAAACGTTGTCTTTTCTTATAACGTGTACGCCTCAAATAGACACAAAAATCAGTTAGAATATTCGACATTTTCTTTTTTTATTGTAATTAAAAACAACGTGTTTTTTTGTTTTCTTCAAAACAATAAACAATTAATTAAAAAAAATATAAACAAGAAAAGAGAGAGAAAAAAAAACACCAAAAAAAAATGAGTCGTTACACTTTTATGCTCAAAGTTTGATTATAAATTTTTCGCGCGAGAAACAAATTGAAAGAATAAAAAACGAAATCCAAAAACAAAAAAAAAAAAAAACTGAATTTATGAAAACAAGACAAGCCAGAACACAATTATCTTAACTGGAATTTATTAAATGAATGATTAAAATTTCTAGTAAAAACTTGTATTTATGTTCTATAAATTATTAGATCACTTCATAAACAAAATGAAGATATCAGAAAAAGCTTTGAACACAAAAAAAAGTCTAGTCTTAAATGATATCGTTTGATTTAATACGTAATACATGGGACAGACTTTCCTGTATCGATATTTGTGTGTACAATTTTTTTTTTCTTAAAGAAAATTGTTATACATGGTTGTGGATGTGTGTGTGTGTGTGTGTGAGAGAGTGTGTGTGTATGTTTGTTTGTGTATGTGTGTATGTTGAATATGATGCTGATAATAATGTTTTATTATTTCAATAAATTTATATTCTAAATAAATAATAAAAAAAAAATAATATTTTGTTGTTAGTTTTCGGTGTGCAAAATTAAATTAAATGGCAACCTTTTTTTTCCTTATCATTATTTAAAAACAAAACAAAAAAAAAACAAATAAATAAATAGACAAAGTTTAATAATTATTTTTATTTATAAGTTTTTCTTTTATTATCATTATTACACTGTAAAGTGTAAATAATGCTGCAATGTGACAAGAAAAAACAAAAGAGAAAAAACAAAAACAAAACATAAAACAAACAAAGAAAGAAAGAAAAAAAAGCAGATGTGAATGACAGTTGAATATAAATTAAAAAATGGCGGCCATTTTGTTTTTTTTTTCATTGCATTTTTATTATTATGTTTTGGATTCAATATTTTTATTTTATCATTTTTTTTTAAGAATATTTCTCTAATCTCTTTAAACAAAATTACTAATGTATCTAATAAAACAATAATTTTATAATATTTAATTAAATAAAAACATACACACACACACACAAAAAATAGAAAAAAAAAAGAAATAAGAAAACTTACATTGTATATGCCAACATCGCCAAATTAAATTGTTTAATCTTATTTTGTCTTTCCAAATTAAACGAATTCCTTTAAAATGATTCCATTTAGGTGATGTTAATTTTTGACTGAAATTTATAAATAAACAAAAGATTAATATTAGAAAGAAGAACAAAAAAAAACAAAACCACACTGAAATTATTTTGTAAACAATTTAATAAAAGAAAAATATAAAATGTAAATAATTGGAGACTTTTTTTTAATAATGAGAAAAGAAAGAAATTCTGATGTTTTCACCAAAATTTTTCTTTGGTAGTTATTATTTAACAACAAATAAATTGTAGAAGATACGCAACTTTTGCTTCTTAAGTAAAAGAATATTCTCAATTTTGTAAATAAAGAAAATAAAAAAGAAGAAAAATAAAAAAAAACGGGCAAAGATTCAAATTTTTTTGTTCATTTTAATAAAATAAAAATATTTAGGAATAATAAAAAAATATTTATTAGATTAAATATAAACCAAAACTTCTATCAATAAAATAAAAAAAGAAAACAAGACAAAAAAAATTATGTAGGTCACATAATATTCTATTGCATTAATTAATCTATTCTGTCAAAATTAATATTCTGTTGCATTCCTAAAAAAGAAAAACAAAAAAAAAAAAACAACCCAACATAAAATAAATTGATTTATTTTCAACAAATTACAATTTTTTTTTTATGAGAAATAATTTTTGTTTGTTGTAAATAAGTAAATAAGTAGAAACAGTTGCATTGAAAGAAATTATCTTTTTAAGTATGAAAATAAAGAGAATATCAATAAACGATCGCAAAAAAATACAAAACGTATAAATAACAAAATAATAAAATAATTTTCTATTTTTATCTTGTAATTCTTAACAAAGTTTTTGGCTTGACTTGTAAATTACGTTGAGATTGGGCGTAAGTTTAAAAATAACTTCTTTTTTTTTTTTTTGGTTCTTTTCGTATTTTTTTGATGAAAAATAAATAAATATTTTTTTTTAATATACAAAAATAATTAATAAATAAATAACAGCGCCTAAGATTAATTTCTTAATAAATTTAATTAAAAACTTTTCTTCTTTTCCTTTCAGTACAAAGTCAACAACAAATAATGGAAATTAAAATCAGTAAATTTAAAAATAATAACAAGAAAGGCTTAACATTTTGTCTAATGACTTGGACAGATTTTTTTAGTACTTTCTGTACAGATGAGATGACCCAAAAAAAAAAACAGATTAAAT
The DNA here is from genome assembly GCA_963082725.1 of Pedicia rivosa. Classification (NCBI taxonomy): domain Eukaryota; kingdom Metazoa; phylum Arthropoda; class Insecta; order Diptera; family Pediciidae; genus Pedicia; species Pedicia rivosa. Next base: position 33,425,456 of record OY720154.1, read on the forward strand.
CTTAAGAGATACAATTGAAGATTTTCTTTTTCAATTTGAATTTAAAATAATTTGTTATTGTTCTTCTTAGAAATGCAATTGCCTCATAATTGTTGCAATTCTACCAATACTTTTTGATGTCGAATTCAATATAAGCATGTAATTAATTTTTAAAATTAATCAATTTTGACAAGGTTTTATTTTTATTAAAAAAAAAAAATAATTTATGATTATCTTGTGATGACGTCCAAAACAAGATATGATTTGGCTAATTTCCGAGTTCTTTTAATCTTAAATCAAAATTAACTGATGATCAATGTTGCAACGTTTACAAAATATTATAAACATTACAGAAATTCGATATTCATCGTAAGTATATTAAATTTTTAAGATTACTGATAAGAGAAAAGCGTTCAGACAATAAATGTTTTAAAATTGTACAAGGAAAATATCATGTGCGTGCGTCTACCTTACGTGACGTTATCAAAATTATACATTACGTTAAAAAAAAATACACAGATTCAAATCAGTAAAAGGGGGTTTTGTATCGTTTCCATAAAATTTTACCCAGATTTACCCTCTTTTTTATTTAAATGGCATTTTTTTTTATAAAACCGGACATTCATCTGAAAAAGGATACCATCTAAGAACATAGGACACTCTCGGTTTCAAACATGTAATCATCTCAAAAATAAAGTATTAGTTAATTCTTCTTGTATTAAAAATAAATAAAATAAAAGAAAAAAAAATGAGTTCACCGAACCCTGGGGCGCTTCTTAAAAAATGATAACAGTTAAAAAAAAAAATTGTATTGGTTTGGAAAATAAATTCGTAATCAAAAAACAGTATTTCACTTCAAAAAATAAATTTTTAATCGAAAAAAAAAATTAGACAAAAATATTGGAAGACCAAAAAAAAAAAAAAAAGAAACAATCATGAATAATTCACGTGAATATATTGAAAAGATCGCGTGATCCCTGTTCACAAATTTATAAAAAATTATAACAGAAAAAAAAAAATTTGATAAAAAATGAAAAGAAAAAGAAGCCACAACTGAATTGACCGGTCGCGTTTTATTATATTATTATTTTAATGGGTGTGTTTGGTACTGTTGTGTATATACATTCATTCAAGTTAAGTTGTATGCGAAATAAGAAAAAGAGAATTTAATTTAATATGACAATATGGGTGTGTTTAAGTTTTACGTGTGTGCACATTAGAGTACATTTCCTATATTGTAAAAAAAGTTGTAGTAAAATTATTGGTATTTTTTTTTTTTTAGTTCATTGTCTGTATATTAGGAATTATGTAAAATTATTTATTGGGGTAGTCATAGTGGGAGTCATTTCGTAGAATGAGAGATTTCTTTTGAAAGGGTGGAAACGATTTTATTGTTTGGACAATTTTTTTTTTCTTATTTATTTATTCTGAATTTTCACAAATATTTTAGAGACATTGACAATACATTGTGCGCCCATTCTTTATATGAATGCGATATAATATCGATTTGATTTTATTTCCTGATTATAAAAAAATCATTTAATGTAATTTGTGTTTATTTATAATTTATAACTAAGTAAAATATGACGGAAATTGTTGTTTGATTACGCAACTTCATTAGAATAATATTGACATTTGTAGATTTTCAAGAAATTCCTAGAATATTGGTTTAACCCAAGACTGACTCAAATTCCACATAAGTTTTTATTCATTTAATTCTTTATTTAAAAATTTAAACAGAATTAAAAGATTAATTTCATTCAACTTCTTCTAATACGGTATATTTTAATCAAAGGTTGTATACTTAAGAAAAAGGTCGTAATAATATAATCTTAACACTAAGCTCACAGGTATTTATGTGATGAAACATTAATGTATCAATATAAGAAAATCTAAACAATAAAATAGCTAATTATAATAATTTCCAATATATTTATTGTATTGATTGATAACAGACAGACACAAAAATATTCTGTTAAAATTAAAATTATTCTTTCTATTTTAAAATAATCTCTTAAGTAAGTATGTACTAATGTGTATATCTTTAACATAAATAATCTATAATTAGTTATTTTATTACTAATAATAAGCAATAATAAATATAAAAAAAATATGAAAAAGGTTTAGGTCAGTCCAAATTTCATTTTTATTAATAAATATCAAAATACTGATTTTAGTTTCTATGTTAGAATAATTTTTTACTTCCTTAAATAACTAATAATAATCAAGTAAGTAAGTCAGTATATGAATATAGATTATAGAATATTTATTTTAATAAATAAGTATAAAAGAAGAGAATTGGTAAAAATGATAACAGAAAATTGATATTATTGAAATTATTGACTTATTGTGAATATTGATAATTATAATGAAACTAAAGAATTCATTTTAATTTTAACATTTATGTTCCGAGTTTCACAAATACTTAAATTTATTAATAAATTATTTCTTCTTCTATTTATTAAATTCATGACTCTGGTCAAGTGAGTTTTTTTTTTCTTGGTCTTTGAAAAAAAAATTTAATTATTTTTTTCTTGTTGCGTTACTCCTGTTATATTGTTGTCTTTTTCTTTTTAATCAAAAGTCACTTTAAATTTTTGTCAAGATAAATTAAACATTTCAGAAAATAAATTTAATTGAATTTTTTACTACTGACATCTATCGTTAAAATATTTACGTAGCTTTTTTAATTAATTAACGTCAAAAATTACAATAACAAAAATAACTTCAACTGGTTTTTTTTTTATTTGTTATAATTTTGAACATAAGCAATAATTTTTTGTGATTCCCTTATAAAAGTGGTTACATTTTTTTCTCTATTAAATCTCAAAAATTAACCAAAACTTGTTAAATTATTGAAGTGATTTTCTCTAAAGTTTTTGTTATATTTGAGAGCCGTCTCTCACTCTTTATCTTATAAACAATTTTTTTTTTTTAGAAAGAATTAATTTTTATTGATATAATTAAATTAATCTTACTGTAAAATTTTTATATTCTTTTTAGGGAATTCCGAATTTAGAAGATTAATCTTTATAAAAAATAATATAATTTTTAATTCTTTGGAAAAAATATATGAAAATATTCTAAAAGAAAATAAAATATGGATTAATCTAAATTATCAAAATTTATTTATGGAAATAATTTTAGAAGAATTTGGTGTAACAGAAATTTTTGTTGTTTTCAATTGAAATAGTTCTTAACATTCCTAATATCCGTTTGCAATATTAAAGCCATTTCAACGTTTGCATATTGATTGCATGCAATGATCCAAGTCTTTTGAAGATACCTACAAACCAATTATGATCATGAAACTTAATAAAAATTTTACCATAATAATCGAGAGAATAATCACAACAAAAAATGTTCAACTCCACTGATTTAGAATCTAATTCCACAAGACCATACCTATACTTATACCAACAGTAATTATAAATACTTATTTGATTTTAAAAATTTAGTATGTAACTAAGTAAGTTTTAGAATGTAATAAAATATAAAATTTAAATAAATAAAGAATAAATACAGAAGATACAGAGTACAGGCACACGCCATATACTTAATGTAGTATCTAATTACTTAATAGAAAATGTACTTTGATTTTATTATAGTTTTTTATTTATCAAAAGAAAAAAAAACAAAAAGAAAAACAGAAAAATGCTTCTGAATCTTTTAATTCTTATATTTAATTAAAGAATACTTTTTTTTTTTTAATTATATTATTTATTTTCATACATAAGAAAAAAATTTCTTTCTTAATTTTATCATTTATATTTTTATTATTATTGTTATCATTAGTAAAGAGATGATTTTAATAGCAAATAGAGAACAAAAAAAAAAATAAGTGTAAGTAAATTTTAAGAAAACACAAAGTAACAAATGTAACAAAAAAATATATAATAATAATTTTATCTTCAGAATTTATTTAATATTTATACATTTTGTATGTTGTTTTATTTGGATTTAAGTGACAATGTATTATGGTATTCTGAATATAAAGAAGAAAAACATAGGAAAAGTAATAACGAAAGAGAGAGAGAGAGAGAGAGAGAGAGAGAAAGCGAAAAAAAAATAGGTGTTTGAATTTATACTTTCCTGTATGTTTAATTTATAAAGTTACAAAGAAAATGTTATTTATTTATGAGGTAGGTAAGTACTTGGAGTTAATTTTTTATATGTAACATTTAGTTTATCGCATTGCATTATTATATGCCTTTCCACATTTTAACAGAGAGACTTAAATTAATTTTAATCATTTTTTAAAAGAAATTATATGGATTCGATTAACTGTTAACTGAATTTTGTCGGCGGGGTTTCCTTAATTTACGCAAACTACTTTATCGTTAACCTCAACAAATTCGCTTTAACCGAACTAGATAAATGGATCGTTTATAGTGCACCTCAAGAGTAGAGGGACAATTAGTGAACTTAAGAGGCCAAAAAAGCAATTATGTAAAAATAGTTTACCAACCGCTCCAGATGATAATAAAAATATCAGTACAAAAAAAACACAGAAGAAAAAAATATTGTTTTTTTTAAGTTGATTTTTAAACATATTAAAATTGGCAAACTGATTGAATAAAAAAAAAAATGAAGAGAAAAATATTAAAAAAACATCTTGTTTTGTTTAAAAACAACAGCACTTCAATTGTTACAAATAAATTGAGGTCATAAGAATTTGTTAAATTTTTTTCCAATTTAGTTAAATGTTTTAAGCTAAAAAGGATAATGTTCACTTATATATTCAATGACCTCATGTCAAATAGATGAAATTCAATATTTCCTTATTTAATATTATGAACTAACAATACCTACTATTTTTTTTAACAACTTAAACCGTAGATAAGTTTCTTTAACGAATTTTTTTTTACCACTTATAAGTTTACATGAGTCTACTTACAGTATTTGTGGGAATTTAGTTAAGATTGTTGGAGAGTAAAGAAAGTAAAGTAGAAATATAAATTCATTACATTTTTTGGGTAATTGAATAAGTTCAACAGATAGATATGATTCGAATCTGAATGATTAAAACTAATAATATTTATAAGAAACGACATGTATGGAGTGTTAAAATCAAATCGAGCTCATTTCAGATTATTTTCATTTAGATATTAAATTTCTAACTGAATCAACCAATTTCATATTTAAAATAAAATATAAAGAAAACAATAAAATTTCTTATTAAATATTTATTATGAAATTTCTAGCAACAAGTTGTTCTATTGTTTTAGGCGATTTTAGGTCATTCTCCAATTCAATCATTTATTATTATTTTTTACCTACCCAAACCAAAAAAAAAAACTATTACATATGTTGTGTTGTTGTTTTTTTTTGCTTCCAAGACTAATCTCAGATTAATTTTTTTTTTTTTAAAAGAAAAATCATAAAAAGAATTTGTTTCTTTTGCAACTGAAAATAGTGTGTGATCATTGTGATTTGTGTGAATGAATGAACGAGTAAAAAAATAAATGTGCTGGTCCGCTTTTATAATTTTGAAAAAAAAAAGAAATAATGAAAATCAATAAAATAAAAATTTAAATATTAATTTTAATTTTTTCTTCAAAAAATAAAAAATAAATAAAAGTAGAAAGTTTACTTTTATTTGTCAAAAAAAAAAAAAACCTAAATGAAATAATCATAAAAAAAATTAATGTGTTGCAAGAAAACATGATTTTAACGTCATATGAAACGTCATACGAAACGTCATACTACACATCAAATACAGACGATTTTTTATTTCACCTCATTGATATAAATCTAATTTTATAATTACATAATTTAAATAAAATCAACAAAAATCGCTCTCAGAATCACCAATTACTTAAAATTCAATCAAAAAGTTTTAATAAATTTGAAAATAATTTATGCACGATTTAAAAAAAAAACAGAAAAATAAAATGAAGTGAAACAAATGAACAAAATAAAATTTAACAAATGAATCAAATAGTCGTGATTTAGTTTTAATTTTTAACCCTACTGAAATTTTTTCTCTCCTAACATATTTTCATCCAAAATTCCAGTAACTTTTTTTACTTAAAGGAAAAAACAAAAGAAAAACAGAAAATCATTTTTTTTAGATAAATTTCGTCGACGACTGCCGCAAAATTTAGAGAGAAATATTAAAAAGTTCGTAAAATAAATAAATAGAATCGAGTCTGACTTTAGTAATAATTTTTTATTTATATACAAAAGAAAATTTTAAAATATTCCAACAAAAAAAACAAAAAAAAATTGTTAAAACTGAAGGCATAGAATGAATGTGAACGTCAAACTCATTCAAAATTGTTATGAATGAGATAGATAAATTTATGTTATATTGTTTAAAATAATTTAATTGTTAATGAATAAAGAATGAAGACGTCAAAGAAATCATAATATCAATTTAGTAAATGACGTCTTTATATGCGAATATTTTTATGTGAAAAACAAAATTTCGAGATGAACATTTTTTTTTTGTTTTAGTTTTCTTTTCTAAAATTCATTTTAAACAATTTTTTTTTTAAAGAATATCATTTTGTGTTTTATTTGTAAATTGAATTCAGTAAAAAATAATTAATTTCTAATTCAGTTTGTTTACTTTTATAACAATAATTTCTAAATAGAAATACAAATATAAGTAAATAGTTCGTTCTTCAATTTAATTAAAACGTTTTATATTTTTTTGCTTAAAAAATAAAACGCTAAAGTAAATTATTAATTTCCAGTAAGTAAGTATAAAGAAAATAATTTTCTTATTACGTCGTACTTGTAAACTTTGTTAGAAATATATTTTCAATTTCGTAATAAAATATTTACGTTGAGTTTTTTTGTTTTATGAACAATTAAAAACCTGCAAAAGTAAAATATTAAGTGTTTTTATTTCTGGTAAAAATTTATGAAACTCGTTAACAAAAATATAAGCCAAAGAAATACATCCAGAAGGAACTTTAAGAATTATCTGATAATTTAACTGGTACTCTATAGGGACTATGTGCAAGGTAGAACTCATTGGAAATATTTGATAATCTTGTGCAATTTGCACAAATATTTAAACATCTAAAAGAATTTATATAATATAACCCATGATCTTTGGGAAATTCTAGACTTAATGAACATTAAAGTAAGTACATAAGTTAAATATTTTAGTTTTAATTAAGAGAAATAAAAATTCCCCACTTTACAATTAAATAATAAAATATTTATAAAAATAACAGACGTTAGCAGAGTAAGTAGGCAAGTTTGCATATACTTACGTATAGTTATTTAATTCAATTTTTAGTTTATTTAGTTATCTTGAATTTCTACTTATAATCTGTGATCATATAAAGTTAATTTAGAAGAAAAAGAAATAGCGTTATCTTATCAAAAAAGAAAAAATAAATAAATAAATAGAAAATAAAACGTTAGAAATATTAAATAACAAAAACAATTAAACGTCCTCCTCATCTACATATTCTTTAAAGTCAGATTATTTTATGCATATGTATAGTCTCTATCATTTTACACTGGAAAATTATAAAATCATTAAGGCAGAAATTATCAACTTATATTACTTGAGATAATATAAGTACCTACTACAAACACAATTTTTTTCTTTATGATTTTTGTTACAGATTCATATTTCTTTATTAATTTAGATTCTTGAACCGCTGGTTCAATGAAATTATTTACAATGAATTTATGTAATCCAAGTAAAAGTTTTACGGCTTTGATTTATTACAATGAAAAAAAGATTCTAAAAACAACCAACAATATCTTAATTAATCTTAAAGTTTTGACAAGCGTAGCAATTTTATTAAATTATATTTCAATTCTTTTGATGTGTGTTAAATACTTAATAGTAGCAGACACTTAACCCTTTCTTGCATAATGTTCTAATATTTGAATTCAACTAATTCTGATTTCTTTGCCATGAGAAAGTATTTCTATTTATTTACTTAAGGAGAATTAAGTACTTACATACTTACTTTTACTTTTTTGCAAATTTCGAGAGAAGTCTAACATTTTCACACTGAAATGAGCAACAAATAATTTCTATGAGGAGAATTAATTGTTATTTTTTGTCTAACTCTCGATAAAATTCATAAAACTTGAAAAGTTAATCCCAATTCCAAATTCAGAAATATACGTAGGTAGAGGTACTACTGAAATCTGCACAGCCAGTAAAGAATAACTTTACCAAGTAAGAATAACAAAAATATGTTAACATTTCCAATAGATACTTTAGTCAAAAACTAAAAAAAATGAAAAGTTTTTTCATTTATAAAAAAAACACAAAACTATATAACGTTAATCTATTTTCAGTCAAGGATAAGCAATCAATTTAACAATTTTTTAAAGATTATAAAATAAAGCCGAAATTTAATTAATAACAATTATTAAAATTTTTTTTAGAATTTCAAAAATTAATAATTAAAGTATTTACTTAATTAAATTCGTAACGTGATATATGTGATTATAATTACTAATCTTTTAATCTATTATGAATGTAAATAAAATTAAGAAATAAAGTATAACAAATTGTCAAAATTGAAGCAACTGTCAAAAAATTCAACTACAAAAAAAAACATAATTATTATTTGACGGCTGACGTTTGAAACGTCAAAGTCTGTCACAGAAATTGAAGAAAATATTTTGAAAATTTTTATTTAAATATAAATCAGATAAATCAGACTACGATTTATTTTTAAATTTTAATAAATAAAATATAATTAAGAAGCACTGTTCAGTTAATCAGAAAAAAAGTTACACTACTCATTTTACAAAGATTCCCCTTTTTATTAAATTAAACGTAATTTCAGAGAACACAAATAAAAAGAAACATAATTTAATTTTCATAAAACAAACATAAAGAAAATCATTTTTATTGATAAAAAATACTGAAATTTAAAACAATTTTTATAATTCTATAAACCGAACTGGCCTTCTGCCACTTAAAATAGTTCGAATTATAAAATCAATGAATTTGGAGAAATTTAAAACTAAGAGATGAAATTAATGTTTCATTTAAGTAAATGAAATTGTTTTGTATTTTATTTTACTCATAAATTAATTACTAGAATATTAATCAAAATAATTGACTATATTTTTGACCTTAACCTTTTTTTATTTTTTGTGGCTTAAACTTTCAGAACAGTTTCCATAAATAAATACTAGTATAACTAAACACAAATTGACAACTATTTGAATTGTTTTTTGATTAAAGAAAGAAAATTTTAATAAATTCTTTACTGAAGAAATCAACGGAGCGGAGTATTTTGTTTTGTTTTTTTTTTTTTATTTTTTTTTTACGATCTTGTTATGTTCGGATGATCAAAGCAAAATACAAAAAAAAAAGAAAATTATATAATCAAAAAAGCTAAAGTAAAATGATTTGACTTGAGACTATTTTTGACGATACAAAAACAAAATATAAATTTAAGAAAAAAAAATGTCAGTGATGATAATTTTTTTTAAAAAAGATTAAAATTCGGTAAATTGATAAAGGAAAGAAGTGGTGACCAAAAAAAAAAAGAGAAAGAAAAAGAGAGATAGAGAGAGAAAGGAAGAAGTTTTTCGGAAAATGAAAGATAAAAATGTCACTTACCTGTATGTTAATTCCATACAATTAAAAAGTTTTGTTAAATCTTTATCAATTTTATTTGATAATTTTTCTTTATCGTCTGATTGTCGATATTTTTCTATTTCCATACATGGATTTAAATTATTTAAATCAGATCCTAATTCTTTTATTATTATTCCTTCATCATCTTCTTTTGCTTCTGCTTCGAAATGTGATACCATAAATTGTCCAGAATGTATTGTTTCACATTCTCTTTTTCGTCCAATATTTCTTATATTATTATTGTACGACATCATGCTTTGTGTCATTTTTTTTTCACTGTGTTAAATTTTGTCACGAAAGAGATTATTTTCACAAGTAAAAATTAACTTTTTTTTCTTCTTCTGATAAGCGCACTTAAAAAACAAGATTTTTTGTATGTTTCCTACTCATTTAATATCAACTTTTCCACAAACACTTTAGAAACTGTATTGTATATTGAAAATCCGATATCATTGTAATGAAGTTTATTTTACAAAATTTTCTTTATTATTATTGTTTTGTTTTGTGAATAAACTACTTGTCTACAATAAAACTAACATTTTTCTTGATTGAAAAATTTTTACTGCTTACGTTTTACTACTAACTTCATTCTACAGCTGTTCCGTAAAATAAAAAAAAATAAATGACGGAACAATCTTGGATAAAAGAAGAAAGGCAGCTTTCAAAAATCCAATACAATGGCGATTTGGGAAGTTAAAATTTAAAAAAAAGACTAATTAATGATTAAAAAATTTATTTTAAACACTTTTTTCTTAATGAACAAATGGAATTTATTTTTACAAATACACAAATCTCATTTTGTGATATAAAAGAATTTTCTTTGATTTGACGTTTAGATATTTTTGTTTCAGAACTTCTTTTTAAAAAGCTGATTTGACATTTAATAATTTTTGTTATTAAAATTTATACCAATTATAAAACCAATACAAATTCGGAGAAAAATTTAAATTTCTTTTTATTCATCTTCTTTCAATCACATCACAGTTAATATTTAATAATTTATAATAATAATAATACTTTTATTATAGAGAAAACCAATGTGTTCTTTTTAATCAATAATTATTGAATAATATGCACATGATTCACATATAGTGTGAAAACTTTGGTGGTCTTCTTTTTCTTGAAAACACACTGGCTCTGTGTAAAATTGAAGTACTGAATTACAACATTTTTCATGATCTTGCACTTTGGCTAAAATCAAATTATGAAAGGTTTCAATAGTATCATACCACGCCAGTCTAAAAATAAAGTTTTAATAATTATTTTCGATTGTATTTTGTATGCCGTGGTAATATTTGGTCTTACTTGACACCACAGGCGCAAATTATATGGACGTCCACCAAAACGAGATTTTGCTTTTTACAAACTGGACAAATTGGATTGTTCTCCATTTGGTTTTGAAATTGAGCAACTAGATAATCTTCCTCACGTTCAAACTCTTGTCCTAACCAATCGTCTATTTCTTCAATCAATTCCTTATAAATCGCTTCCTGTAGCTCTATATCAGCGTCTAAGCTATTGCTAAATTCTTCCGATATAACAGATTTGACAATTTGCTGCAAAAAAAAAATTGATTTTCTTTTGTTCCATTTTCAGAAGAAAAATTAAGATTACCTTTTTGTTCTCTGGTGAAAAATTTCTTGATTGGTTAAATCCATTATCTCGAGATTCTTTCACTCGTATTTTACATTTCTAAAGAAAAAATAATGTTATTTTAGGCAAGAAACAAAAATGAAAATTTTTTTGTCAACTAACCTGTCTTAATAAATCTATTAGTTTGCTATCTTTTTTACCTAATTTATAGCGATAAGCAGCCTTTTTAGAATCAATTTTTTGTTGAACACTTGTACCTGGTTTATCAGACATTATTAATGATTATTTTTAAAATTAAATTGATTGAAAAACTAAAAAAAATTTATAAATACAATTCCCATTGATTTATTTCAGAATTTGACTTTTCTTGAATTTTTTTTTCTTTCATTTGTTTTACGACCAATCAAAATGATTTACTAATGGTATAATAATTCTTTCATTCGAATTCGCGCAGTTTCTGGTCGAAAATTTAACTAGTAGATTTACGCCGTTAGGAATTTATTAAATTATTTATTATAAAAAACTCTTTATTGTTTCAAAACTTATTAATAAATATGTACATAATTAGAATTATAAATAAATAACTAAAAAGAAGTAATTTTATTGTTTCACAGTGACGAATAAAATTAATGCATACTATTTTTAACCTGAAAAAGATTACAAAAGAAAGTAAATATTAATCAACATCAGTTAAATAAGTATAATAGAATATATGAATGAAAAATTTAAATTAAATTATGATTCATCATTATCTGATCTTTAAAAAATAAAACAGAAATATTCCCTATACCATGTTAACTTTTAATAATAAAAGTTCCCGAATTTTTGAATCATTTGTTTGCCATTTATTCATATTTCAATTAATTGTAAAATAAAAAAAAAAGCCAATTGTGTGTTTATTATTATATGCTATTTTTTTTTCTTTCTTTAATAGGTATATATATTATATTTTACGATGGTCAGTTAAACATATATGTTTAGTTGAAACAAACAATTATATGTAATATAAAATACTATGTGGTTATTATCCAAACCAAACTGACACAACCAAAGAGGAAATTATTGTTTGATGCTAGTCAATATTTAAATGTTTTTATTTTAGCACACACATAGAGAAGGTTTTTTTTTTTTTCATTTTAAATTGAGTTTGTTGTAAATAATAAAAAAAAACCTGAAAGAAGAATATAAAGTTAAATATATATATATATATATATATATTTATAAAATCTACTATTTTAAATAGTATTCACGGTGTCGGCGTCAAAGTTGCATTTATACAAAAAAAAAAACAAAAAGAAATAAGAAGAATATTTATTCGCGTATTTAAAAATACATATATTCGAAATAATGCTAATTAAATTCCAAAATATAATGAATAAATAAAAGTTTTTTTTTTGCGAATAAAATAATAAATAAATAAATCATAAATAATTAAGTTTATTTAAATTCTCTAAAAGTGTCTCTCTAAAATGTAAAATGTAAAATGTATAATTTCTGAATATATATTTTTTTTCTACTAAAATGTGAAAATGTACTCGATAAAATTCAATCAATTAAATCATATTTTGTCCCTTTTGTTAAACAAATTTTTTCTTCATATATCATTAATTTGATTTTCTTGAATTTTCAATTGTGATTATTCATATGGAAGTTTTTTTTTTGAAGTTTGTTATAAGTTTATGTTGTTGTCTTTTCTCTCTTCTCTTTAATAATTTCGATGAAATTACTATTTATCATTTGAAAATTTTATAGAACTTAAATAATTTAACAGATAAAATGTATTTAGTTTTTATTTGTGTTTATTTTTAAAGCAAACAATTTTATTTCTTTTTGTTTCTGTTTTTTTTTTTGCTTATTTATTAAAATAATAAAGTCTGTTTCTGGGTTTATTAGTTAGTTAATCGCAAATAGAATTTCCTTTTCATTGATTTGATTGAATTATAAGAGAGAAGAAAAAAAAAACATACAAACACACACACACACACATAAACACAAACACACATATTTTACTGAGGGAAATATATATAAATAATTTTTTTTTTCACGTTGTTGTGTCGAAGAGTGTTTTACATTATGATTAATTTTTGTGACAATTTGACACAAATTTGCACTAATTATATCAAGTACCAATAATATTTGTCAAAAAAAAAAAAACAATTTTTATAAAAGAAAAATGTATAAAATTGTAACACAACAAAAGTGGTTTCTTTAATTTAAAAATAGTTTCCGTTTCCGTGTTTTCATAATTTTTCGTTCAACAAAAAAATTATTATTCAATATAGAAAATAAAAAAAATAAAATGATTCTCTCTCTCTTTCTCTCTTTCTTTTCTCTTTCTCTCTCTCTCTTTCTAATAAGTAGAATAAATATTTTTAAACCATCTTTCAATTTAATTTTAAATAGTTTGTCTATAAAATAAAAAATATATAAACGCGAATGTATTTTAAAAGAAAAGAAGAAAAAAAAAATAAAATGTAAAATATAAAATCAAATAAAATTAAGCCAGAAAATCTATTTTTAAAAATCAATGCAATGATTTTTTGAAGAAATAAACAAAAAAAAAAAAAAAAACATATACAACAAAAAAATATTTAACGTGATGTATGTTTTGTTTATAAGAAATTTAAAAGTTAAAATACAAAAAAAAAAAAAAAAAATTAATGCTAGTAGAGAAACAGCGTCTTTTTCCGCGTCTTTCTCTTCTTCAAATTATTCGCTTATTTGTTACAAACGTAACTTTTGTTTTTGTTTTATCGAGAGCGAAGAAAGATAAAAAAAAACTGAATATTACAACAACAATATAATTAAATTCTTTTTTCGTTTCGTTTCTTTTTTTTTTCTTCTTTTTCTTGTGAATATTATTATAATAATTATTTCGTCAGAATCGGTCAGAATTTATTTTTAGTATAATTTTTCCTCTTCTTGTTTAGTTTAGTAACAACAACAACAACAAGTAAGATCAAAATTATTTTATAGACAAAAAAAAAAAACGCGAGTTTCAAAAAGAAACAGCAAAAAAAAAAAAAAAGAAAAAACAAAACAAAATAAACAAACGGATAAAAAAAAAGACAGAAGACTCGTTGATCCGCATATGTGAAAAAATAAAATTTTTGGCCTTTGGTGTTTAATTTTTAATTTTTGTAGATTATTTTGTTATCATTTTTTGAATTTAGATGCTGCAAATATTCCATATTTTAAATTCAATTAAAAAAATACAAAAAAAAAACAACAAAAATTATTGTTATTATTCAATAACAACAAGAATAATTTATTTGTGTGTGTGTGTGTAAGTGTTTCATGTGTTTCATGTGTACAAAATTTCCTATAGAATTCTCATTCTTTAATTTGTTTGTTATTGTTTGTGTTAACTGTTTTCATTCTGTTTTTCTTTTTATTATTGTGATTTTGTCTTGTTTTCTTCTCAATTAAATTAAAAATTGTGATTTTTCCTTATAACAAAAAAACAAAAATTCATCTTTACAATAAAAACAGAAATTCTTATATTTTTTTTTAAACTAAAAAAAAAAAAGAACATAAGAAGAAGGATGAAGAAGTAGAAGAACAAGAAAACTTCAATTATATATTGTTTTATATAATTTAATAAAATAATGAACGTTTAATTAATAGTTGTTTATAATCGTTGATGTTCAAATATCATCATTAAGTTTTAAAAAAAAAAAAAAAAAATAAAAAGTTTACTGGAATATTTTCACAAAAGAAATGTATTTTTTTTTTTTCGTTTGTTCCTTTTAGTTTGTAAAGAAAGTTCAAAGTGTATACAATTTAAAAATTAATTGTGTTGTTTGTTTGTTGAAATTCAAAATATTTTTTTGTTTTAAATTTAAATTGAATAAAGAGAAAAATAAATAAATATGCTACTTAATCAGTGTAATTTTACCATAAATTTATTAAATGAAATTTGCTATTTAAATTTTTATAATTTAATTGCATCATTTATTTGTATAATTTGTTCGATATTTATTGGATTACTTTTATATTTTAAAATAAAAAATGTGTAAGTTTTTCTTATATTTTTATATGATTGTAATTATAAGTTATTCTTTCTGTTTTATTTTTCTTATTTTCTTGTTACTTAATGAATCATCATTTTTATCATTTAATTCATTTCTATTTTGCTTCTTTTTTTTTTTGTTTTAATTGTTTTTGGTGACAACAAAAAAAAAAGAAAAAAAAAAAAAGAACTCAACTAAAATGTCATTAATTTGTTTTCGTCATCATCTTAATTCTACTAATCGTTACTATCTTATATTTGTTTTTTTTTCTATATTTATTTTTCACAATTTATTTCTTTAATTAAAGTTACAAATTTTATAAGACTGGTAATACACATGAGTCAATATACTCTACATATTCTACAATATTCTTCAAATATATATATAATTGAAATTCTCTCATGTCAATTTATTGTATCAAGAATTTTCTGCAAAGATTACAATTAATTATTTATTAATTGAAGTAAAACGATAGAAAGACACTAAGAAAAAAGAAAGAAAGAAAGAAAGAAACAGATAAAATTCTACTTAAAAATAAAAAATGTAATTCTCCTCTTCAAAATAAAAGTGTTTTTCCCACAATGAATAATCTTTAAGACTAAAACACAAAACACTGAATGTCTGATCATTTGAAATTGTTTCTAAGTAAATAGAAAACATTTTGACCAAATATTTTAAAATTAAGATTAATTGAAGAACGCAAAATAATCACGATAATGATGATGATGATGATGATGATGATGATGATGATGATATTGTGTAATGCCATCATTAATTACAATTTTATATTTTATTTTGACTTCTATAATAATCATTGGGCTGTGTCTATATTTATTTTCATTTTCACTCAATTAAAATTATTTCAAACTAATAATTTTCTATTTAATAATCTTCATACAATAAAAACTTTAATATAACTAAATTTTAATAAATGTCTAATTTTAAATGTAATAATTATAGAAAAAAAAATTTATAGTTATATAAAATTTATAAATTATAATTACAAAATTAATAATATAATTATTTTTAGATGTAATGATCTACTTTATTTACACAATTTGAGATCATCATTATTAATATGTTTAATATTTATGCATATATGTGAATTAGCAGAAACATGTTTAGAACCATTAAATTATATAAATTATGTGGCGCCTCCACTTGGTTTTATAACAGCAATATTATCAATATTTGGGACAATCACATTAATTGGATTCATACGATTAATTGAAATAAGAAATAAACCAAGTAAGAATTTATACTTTTTCTTCTTCCTCTTCTTCTTCTTCTTTTGTAGAAACAACTCTTCTTATTCATTTTTGTTGACTTTTGTTTTTGGTTTTATTTTTTTATTTGTTTTTGTGTTTTCTATTTATAAAGAAATCATCTTTCCGGATAAGTTAAAAGTAAAATAATTACATAGATAGTGTGAGTGAGAAAGTGTTTTGATATGATGCGTTAATTACGTCTATCTATGCTTGACTTGGCCTTGACATTAAATAGTTTTAAAATATGTTGGTTTTTTTCATCTGTTTTTTTTTTATTATGGTTTTAATTCTTTTTAATTCTGATAAATATATGCAATGTTATTGTTTTTTCTATTTAACATTAAACATTTTCTTCTAGGAATCTGTGTGAAGACAAGTCAAGGTTGAAATTTCTTTGCTTATTCTTAAATTTTTTTTTTGATGTTTAACTGCGCGTTTTAAATTTCTTTCAGCTGACTTTATTATTTTCTGTTCTAAATTTAAATTTTTAAATTAAAACAAAATGTAAAAGAATGCTTAAGAAAGCAATATTATTTTGTAATAAACTATTAAATATTATACATGTCTCATCTTATGAAATATTTTCATATTAGACGGTATCTAAATTTCCTGTTAAAAATTTGGTAATCAGATTAAAATGATTTTACGAAAATAATCATATTTTTAATCGATTCATTGTTTTAATAAGTAATAAATTTTGATTAGATTTCAAATTCTGTTTAGTCCGTGCATTGTTTTTGGATGACTCAAACAAATGAAAAACATTTACTTTTTTAATAATTTTTTTTTTACAGAGGAAGAAGAAATAAAATTAATTTTGTAAATTTTTTACAAAATTTTCTTAATTAAATATTTTCGTTTTTTTCTTTTCAGTTTGTCTTTACTTGGTTGTATTGATTGAAATAATATTGATAGTACCAAAATTATGGAAATATATAAAATTAACAGAGGATATGGAGATTTTTGATTTACAACCATTAATATTATTAGTGTCATTTATTATTTTGTCATTACTTGGTGTTACAGATATATTTAGTATTTACAAGGAGGTATGTTGAATTTTATTTTTATTTTATTATTTTAGTTATTACGAAACATTTTATATTTGACGGGTTTTCTATACACCAATTGTATGCTTTTAGTTCTGACCGCATTAAATAGTGTACTTGACTGTAAGAGTTTTAGATTGCACTAACAGATTATTGATTGTGTGGTGGTGCAACTGTTACTATTGAATATGTATAGTTTGAAGAAAACATAACTTCATAAAGTTTATTTACATTGTGTCTTATAATTATTTCCTCACTGTCACTGGCAAACCAACTTTTATAAGCAATATCGTATAAGCGGTATAATGAACGACATTAAATTTAATAAAACTTGAAGCTATGATTGAATTGTGGGCTTTTTTAATTTGAATTTAAATTACTTTAATATTGAAGTTGATTCCAAAATTAAATTACAAATTTAATATTAGAATTTTATCCGTAATTTTTGTTTATAAATTACTTTAAAAATATTTTATTTAATAAAAACATTTATAGCAAAGTTTGTCAATCATTCGATCGAATATTGGAAGCTTCCCATGTTCAACACACTGTTGTAAAAAAGTATCAAAGTAATTTTATAAATCAAAATAATATTCTCCAAATTTATTATGACACTCAAAGTGAAGTATACGAATATTAAATTGAAGTGAGTTTCTTTACACTTAACAATTTATTATATTTATAAAATAAAATCATACATTTGAAACTTTATAGAAATAATGTAAATAAAGTAAGGTAATAGAAACTTTACTAATTATCTACTTATAATATTTATGTTATGACTTCAATTTCTTGTAAGATTTTCAATTGCTTCAATTTGCTTTAATTTATGAAACTCTAGAGAAAATTGTGACAATCTTTATTATGTTATTATGACTGAAGTAAGTTTTCTATTGAAATTATGAGCATTAAAGTAAATAAATTATTCAAACATTGAATTGAAATTAAATTGCATAAATTCATTTTATTTTTTAAATATTCTGAATAAATGAAATAAATTTTCTTTTACAATTCTGAAGAACTTGTGTAACACTAGTGACTTTAAATTTTGCGTAAACTTAGAGAAAAATTTAGGTGAAATACACGAAAAATAACAAAATAAATCCTATGTGATTCAGGAAACTATTTGAGAATTTTGTGAATGATACAAAAGTTTTTTTTTGTGTTTTCTACAAATAATTTTGTTAATTTTACAAAAAAAAATTTGTGGAGTATAACTTACGAACACTTTTGTTTGTGTGCTTCATTTTTTGTAAATTTTTCACAATTTTGAAATTGTTATAAATTTAGAAATTTATTTATTTTAATTGTTTTGTTGTTTTTTCTTCCAAAAACATAAACAAAATACACAAAAAAAAATTTTCTTTCAACGAATTATTTTTTATTTAAATTAATTTTTTTTTACGTGAAATTTTTGTTCTGTTTTTTTTTTTTTGTTTATTTCCAATCATAAATAATATATTTTTAATTGAAATCGAAATACTTTCAATACTAAATTGAGTGGCTTCTTCTTCTTTTACTTCTATTTTTTTTTTTTTATTTTGGAATATAATAAATCTTAATTAATTTTCAATTAAAAATAAATTTTGAGTTCAATGAAATAAAACAAAAAAAAAATGTATAACAAAGGCAAAAAAATAATTCAATGTTCCTAATTGAACTCGTTTTCAATAAAAGTTACCAAAAAGAAAAATGAAAAACGAAAAAAAGTAAACACAAAAGTAAATTTCAGTTTCAAAAATCTTTTTCTGTTTTTTAATAATTTTCATAAAATTTAATAACCAAATTTAAAGAAAAAGGTGAAGAAGAAGAGGACGAAGAAGAAGAAGAAGAAGATGAAGAAGAAAAAAAAAATTGATTGATATAAATTAATTATATTTTAGCCTTACGTTTAAAAATAAACAAAATAAATATAAATTCTTGGAAGCTTTTTGGTGTAAACAAGACAGAATATTTATAAGGACGAATATACGTTATATGTAATAATAATAAATGTAACAGTTGTCTTAATTAAACGTTAAAAAAAAGAAAAAAAAACACAAATATAAACGTTGAAAAAAAAAAGCGAGAGAGAGAAAAAAAACGAGCGAACCAAAAAAAAAAAAAAAAACGAAATAAAAATTATGTGAGAAAAGAAAATCCTAAATGAATAATTACTTTATGTTAAAACCAAAAACAACAACAACAACAACAACAAAATTACATACCCAAAACGCACACACAGATATTATATATATTTTTTTAATTATGACGATTATATGAGACAAACGTAAACAATGATGACGACAACGATGTTGTTTATAAAAATACAAACAGTATAATAATATTAAAAGGTACAATAAAAATAACAACAAACAACAAACAAACAACCAACCAAAAAAAAAAATGTCTAATTTCCGAAAACGACTTATAATAATATTAAATCAAAATTAACTAAAGTAATAAATCTAAATACAAACGTGAGAAATGAACAAAGTTGTATAAAAGGGATTTTCGTCTTATTCATTTTTTCCTTTTTTTTTGTTCTTTTTTTTTTTTTTTATTCTCCATTTTTTGTTCATTTTTATTTATTTATTTGATTTTCGTGTTGGTATTTATGTAATACATACATTTTTCTTCTTGTTCTTCTTTTTTTTTTGTTGGTGGGGACAGCAATCATTTTTATACTCATGAAGATCCATAATTATGGACATAACTTTTAGCAGAATTAAAGAAAAAAAACATTTTTTTTTTTGGTGTCCAAAAGTTTAAATGTTGCATAATTTTTGTATTTTAAATTTTGAAAATCTAATGATTTATTGAGGTAACATGAAAATGGTAATAATCACACTTTATCTTTGTTTGTTAACTAATTCTGACAATGATACAGAATTCATGGATTAGATAATTTTTATAAAATTATCATTTTAATTTAGTGAATTAAGAAAAAAATTTGTTGTTGTTGAAGCCATACAAGATTAGTTGATTTGATTGTAATGAATCATTGTTTTATAATTTATAAATAATTAGATTTATTGATTATTGATTTAAGTAAAGTTCCATTGACGTTAGTCATTGATATTTATCTATTTTTTTTTTTGTTTTAATTCGCTTTAAAGTTTGTAAAAATCGTCACACAATCAGATTAAATTTGATACAATTTAATTTATCTATTTTAGTTTCACACATTTTTTAATTGGTCAAAAAATATCAAATTAGAATGAAAGTTTAATATTTGTTTACTCTTGAGTTTATCCATTGAAACATTAAACGTAATCGAATACAGTATTAATGGTTCAGAACTTATACCGTATAATGGATATCAACTCATTTTATGTTCCATAATAATGGCTATCATCCTATAATTAACACATAATAAATTCTTTTCATTTAATATAATTCTTTTCTTTTAGACACATTCATCAAAATGTTTACGTTCATCATTGTTAACAAATAATAATGTTGGCTATAAACATCCACATTCAACATTCTTATCAAAATTAACATTTTGGTGGTTAAATCCATTATTATGGAAAGGATATTGTGAACCATTAGAATTAGAGGATTTAGGAAATTTATATGAAGAAAATACAAGTCGTTATCAATATGATCAATTTTTATTTATCTATCAAAGTTTTAAGGTAAGCTAACACAATTTTTTTTTACTTATAATTGATTTTTGTTTTTGTTTACTAAATAAATTTAATAATCTTCATCAAAGAATTTTAAGATGAACTTTCTCCTGTTAAAAATTTAATTGCTGTTAATTTTCATGGTTGATTCTAGAATTATTAAACAAGAATTTCAATATCACGTCATAATTTTTGATTAAAATTTTAACTTGAAATTTTGTTATTAAAATCTGACATTTGCGAATGATTTTTCTTTATTCTTAAGAAATAAGAAAAAATTAAAAAAAAAAAACAATGTTGATGGAAATATTTTTTTTTCTTAAAAAATCAAAATATTGAATTTTCAGTAAAAATTATTTTATGAAAAAAAAAAAGTATTGAATGGATTAATATAAAATTGTAAAACGTATAATTAAACGATGTGTAAGACAAATGAATTTTAATTATCTAATATAGAAAATAGATAATTTCAATAATTTGTTTATATAAAATAATAATTATTCTTAGATTGAAAAATAATAATCATCTTACAAATTAGTTTAATTTTCTATCTGATATACGTTCACTATAATTTCTATAATTGATAGTTTTAGAATATTAATTTAAATTTCAAAATATCCTTAAATAGTTTACTACTAAAATCAACTATCAATTTATATTCACGTCTACGTATACTCGATGTAATGTGTACGTACATAATTTCGTGTCTTTATAATTTATAAATTAATTTTACATTATCTTATGAAATATTTACTTCTTGTAAATACATACACAACATTTATACATTTATGTAATTTCAATTACAGTCACAAATAAGTGTGAAATAATTATATTAGAATATGTGTGTAATCTTAAATAAATAATTTCATTATAAATACAAGAAAATCGAATCAATAAAATGTAATTTTAGATTTAATATTTTATTCAATGTTGACTTTTAATTCCTTTTTTTTTAAAACGTTTTTTACATTTTATACTTAGTTAAATCTGATTAATTAAAGATCCTATAACCAACATATAGTTATATATAAATATTTAGTACTAAAAGAATACAAATTTCATTAATATAAATTAACAATGGGCTACAATTCAATATAATGAAAGAAATAAAGAAGAAAAAAAAATACAAAGAACAAAATGGAAAAAATCTATTCACGAATAAAATCAAACTTTTAATTAAATGTTCAAAACATTTTTTTTTCACTATATTTAATTGGATGAGACGATATGAACATATATACAATTTCTTACACTTCATACTTTAAGAAAAAGTAGATGACGAAACCACACAAATAAAAAGACGATAGAAACCAATTTTTTTCTATTTTTTTTAAATTTTAGTTGCGCTCATAAAAACAGTAGGAAAAATGTTATAAAAAAGGCAACCAAATAAAAAACCCAAATCAATCAATAATAAAAGATTTTTATAGTTGAACGATTTATTGTATAAAAATAGAAAGATTCTCTTTTTTTTTTTTTTTTGAAGGAAGAAACTCTAACGTTCTTTGAAAGAAATAAATTCCAGAAGAATATTTTTATCCTTATAATATTATTTTACTTTTTTTCGTCTTTTCATTTCATAAAAGAATAAAAGATTGTAAGAAGAAAAAAAGAATTACATTAATATTGATCAATATTATATTGTTACTGAAGCGCATTAAAATAGTATTCTTCTTCTTACTTGATTTTTCTTCTTTTTCTTTTTTTTTTTTTTTTTGCCTCCTATCGATTATTAAGTTAAAGAGAGGAAATGGAAAAATTTAACCTACAAAAAGAAAACAATATATAAGAATTTGTATTATTTACGTTATTTTTAAACAGAGAAGAATTAGGTTAGTCATTTTCATTAAGTTGACCTTGTATTTATTTTTTTGTTTAAAAGTGAAAAATAAAAAGAAAATTGTATCACTTGAAAGGCTTTGCAAAAAATATTTCTTTTTTACAAAGTAAAAGAAATTCAATAATTATGAATTTACTTTTAAATCTTAATTTAATTTTTTCAATTTAATTTTTAATCAAATTTGTTTTTAAATAAATTTTAGATAAAAATTCTTAGAAATTAATCCATTACAGTATAATTATTTACTAATTTAAATTCTTGACAGTTTTGTTGAATAATTTTTATTATTAAAAAAAAATTTCATACAGCCAAACATTTTTAAAAGAAAAAGAAAAAAAAACTATAAAAAAGTTTCACATAAATTCAATAATCGTACGATAGAATTATTGATTGTAGACGGTAGAAAAAAATATATGTACGATCAGTGAAAAAAATAATTTTCGATTTTCTCTTGAATAAAAATATTATATAAGAAATTTTTTTTTCATCCCCTTAAATAATCACATAATAATATTTAATCCAACCCTGTCAATTATAAATCCACAAATAAACTTTTATTATTTTCTTTATTCAATATTGAATTGTTCGATCGGGATATACAAACATTGACCATGATTTAATTTAAATCAAATATTTTCATTTCATTTTTTTCTCCTTTTATTTTTCATTTTCATTTAATTTTCTATTTTCTTTTTCTTTTTGTATTTGTTTTTTTTTTGTTTAATTTTTGTATCTCTCTTTCTCATATTTTTCTCTTTCTTTCATTTTTATTTTTTTTATAGAATAAACAAACATCTTTATGGCTTTGCTATTTTAAAAGTTGTTGGAAAATGTTTACACTTGGTGGTTTATTAAAACTTTTAGGTGATTTTGTTGTATTAATTGGTCCATTATCAATATCACGTATTGTTGATTATATTGAAATAAATATGAAAAATGTTACGAATATTGAAAATGTAACAACAACAGTAACAACATTATTACAGACAACAACAATTTCAACATTATTAGAATTTGTACCAACAACACCAATAAATATAACAAATAATGTTAATGCAGATAATTCAATAATATTTTATCCATGTTGGTCACAATATTTATCAAATGGTTGGATTATAGGTGTATTTGTATTAATTTCATCAATATTACAAGGTACATTATCACAAGCATCAACACATATTATAAATATGGTTGGTATAAAATTAAAAACAGCAATACAAGGATTAATTTATCGTAAAACTTTACTTATTAGTTCAAGTTGTTTTTTTAATAATTATAATAATTCAGCAAATACAAATAATAATTATAATAATAATATAATAAATATAAATAATGATACTGATGATCAGAATAAAAAAGTAAAAGTCAATCATAATAATAAACAACACGAGCAACAGCAACAAATAAAAGTAGAAACAGAAAATAATGCAGATGCAGGCACAATAACCAATTTAATGTCAGAGGATGCTTTTAATGTTATGTCGTTTTTTTGGATTGCCCATTATGTTTGGGCAATACCCTTAAAGGTAATTACAATCCATTAAGAATTTCACCTTTGGGAATTTATATTTTTTCCACTCTTTCTTTTCTTCCCCTTTTTCTTTTTCTATTTAGATAGAATAATAGATTTGACTTTTCTATTTTCTTTTTTTTTTTATATTTTTATTGTTGTTATTCCTTAGTTCCTGTATATACTCTTCCTGGTATTAAATTTTTTTCTACCTATTCTTCTTCTTGTTTGACTTCTTGTATTTTTGTTTGTTTTTTTTTTATTGTATTAAAATTGATTATTTATTTTTACAGATAACATTAGTTATGTATCTTTTGTATCAGATACTTGGAATCAGTGCAATTATTGGTTCATTAGTTTGTATTATAACAATGATACCATTACAATTTTTTATTGGTAAAATTATGTCGAAAAATTCAACAAATGCTTCGGTAAGTTATTTTTTTTTTTCGT